>VDFB02047230.1:47747488-47828940 GCA_007258455.2 Sequoia sempervirens
TTGACATGTAATTTTTTTTGGTAATAAACATGGGTTAAGTATCTAGAAGATGTAGTAGTTAGCATCAAAGACATATTCTAGTAACTAGGGATTCACAAAATCTATCAAAAAAATATTTTTTTATCCATCGCAACTAATTAACAACTTGAACCAAACAAGTGTGATATTCTTCGAACACCACCAACCCCTACAAAGTTCTTCAATTTGTTGGATCTTCACATCATTAGATGTGTACTCCTCTCTTGAGGAGGAGGATTCTTTTTCTTTTTCACTTTAGTCCATTCCTACTCTAGTAGAGAAACAAGCATGCCTTGCTTCATAAGGATTGAATGCTTAATTGTATTTCTTGAAATTTCTTGAAATTTCATGAACAAAATTTGACACCTCTCACTCATGGAATTAGTATACTTTATAGCCAACTTTTTAAACTTGAGTTTGCATTTATCAAAAGGACTAGAACTCTCAATCCTATATGAGGAAGGGCTAGAGGAGGGGCACAATGGCTTCCTAGGTACTAGTGAAGAACCAAATCATTAACAAGGGAAATTCGCAAGATAAATCTATGATGGTAACATTTAGGACCAACCCCTTCAATAGGTTTAAGGTGACTAGAGAGGCATTGTAGTTCACATCAACTCTAGAAATATTATGATCCTTCTTGGCACATTGGTAGGCAAGATGTCCATGAGAAAAACATCTCTTGCACCTAAAATTCCATTTCTCATAATCTATTAATTATTTTCATTTTCTATCTCCAACTTCAAGAATAAATTCCTCATGGAACTCCTTAGAGAGATCTATCTCCATACAAAATCAAGAGTAGGTATTGTAGGTTTTATTTTTAGTCTTACTAGCTAAATAAATAAATTTTCCAAATGATTTCATAATTGTTTCTAGCCTAGAAGACCATCAACATTACCATGGTAGATAAGGTAGCCTTACCCAAATAAGACCAATTAAGAAGGAATTTCATCAAGGTAAGAAGGAATCGCATCAAGTGTTGAAGGATGGGAATTGAGGTCTAATCCATAGAAAATGGGTCATCAAAGCTCATGGAATAGACTTCATAATAAGTTATTTGTCTTTAACTAAATCAAACTCCAAAATTAAAAAACCTTATGCATAAGGGTATATAAAAATTTATCCTCCAATTGATGTTTCCATGACTCAAAAATCCAATCATATAGCTTAATTATTTTAGGCCAAAATTTATGAAATTTACATATGAAATCATGATCAATAAAAATAGGCTTCATGCACTGCTATCTTAGGGTCCATATTAATCTATAGAGTGTGATAAAAAAAATTGGTTTCATTGACCAAATCATTACCGAAAATTCTTAACTTGTCAAAAATTTGTATCCCACCTACCCATGGTCTTCAAGAGTGGAATATAGGTTAGCCTTTCTCATCGTGGAAAACTAGAATCTTATTAGATGTGGATTCAAGGGCATATTGATAGGGGTACCCATATGTCTTACCCCCCATGAGGAGCATGTCATCCTTTTAGAATGAAGGGAATTAGAAGCATGAGTTGCATAAGATGCTTCATCTCCATTATTAAAGGAAAATGTTGGAGAATTCAAATTGAAGGCCTTGAAGCCCTTGTCACTTTTATTCTCCATAGCCTAAGCACTACAATTGCTTCATTGTCCTAAGGGAGAGATGGCCAAAGAGTAAGTGTAAGTCCTAATTTTTGAAACATACCATGGTTCATTATCCTAGAATGAGACAAGCCCTAATTCCCTAAAACAATATGCAAATACCATGACCCATCAATAGAATATATCTTCACTAAAATTTCATGGATGCCATCTATACTAAAATAGTATACACCTTTATAGATGAAGAATGGATTCTATCACTCAACATAGTTCCTTCCAAACCCTTGTTTTTCATCACCTTAACGACCAAGGAGATAGTAGGAGAAGATTGATTGCAAGGAAAGTATGACCCAACATAGCTCACCAAAATTTTGTTACCTTCCTAGATTTCACCATTGTTTCCTTTCATGGCTAATCAACCTCCTCAAATTCATTATACTAGACAAAGGCATAGCCTCTAGGGTACCCTCTCTCCCAACTTTAAGAATATAAATATCAATCACTTTGTTGTATCATATGCATAAGGCATGTAGATCCCCTTCATCCATTAGGAAAAGAGGATTTTGAATAAATAGGAAGTACTATCAATCTTTGTTCACCACCTAGGAATTCTAAAAAAAATGGGAGGTAATGTGGAGCTCATTTTGACCAATATTATTTGACATAAATAATATTTTTCATTTTAAATGGAAACATGAACATCTTTAGTATGTCAACATTATAAAAAAATGTAGTCATTTTTAAGCTCCAATTTTAACACACTCTTTATCCATTCTAGCCCTAACTCCAATATAATTATAAAATAATTTGATCATAGTCAAAGGTATATAATTTTAGTTATTGATTATGAGGTTGGAAACAAGGGACACCCCCCCCCCTTGTACACACCCCAAACTCAACATTAATGTTTTTCTAGCTAATTTCCTTTTAATTAGTTTACTAATGAGTTATTTAATTAATTATTCCCACAATTAACCTTTCTTCATTAGTTCTTCCTTAATTTAATTAATTAAATCAAAATAATTGATTAACCTTAGCCCCAATCAGTTTGAAATGATGCTCATTTATGTAGATTTTCAATATTTTCTTGTAAAACTAATACAAAATAAAATAAAAATATATTTATTAAATAAATCTGGTTTAGGTGATTAGTTTTTGTCATTGTAATATGTTTGAAATTGGCCCCCTCCCCTTGTAGACACCCCAAACTCAACATTAATGTTTGTCTAACTAATTTCCTTTTACTTAGTTTAATAATGAGTTATTTAATTAATTATTCCCACAATTAACCTTTCTTCATTAATTCTTCCTTAGTTTAATTATTTAAATCAAAATAATTGATTAACCTTAGCCCCAATCAGTTTGAAATGATGTGCGTTTATGCAGATTTTCAATATTTTCTTATAAAACTAATATAAAATAAAATTAGAATATATATTAAATAAATGTGGTTTAGGTGATTAGTTTTTGTCATTGTAATATGTTTGAAATTATGACAATGACTATTGACATGAATTGTCAAATATTATTGGCATTATAATATGTTTGAAAGTGTAGTTGATAATAACCACTTAAAAGGACTACCAACTATTAACAAAACAATAAACTTTATATTAAAGAGAAAGTTGGGTTGCCACTTTTGTTATACCTTATATAATAATAACAATTAGTATTTTCTTTGGTTTAATGAAAGGAGAAGAACTCAAATGATTTTGACAAGTAATTTTTGTTGTAATAAACATGGGTTAAGTATCTAGAAGATGTAGTAGTTAGCATCAAAGATATATTCTAGTAATTAGGGATTCACAAAATCTATCAAAAAATATTTTTTATCCATCCCAACCAATTAAAAACTTGAACTAAACAAGTGTGATAGTCTTCAAACACCACCAACCCCTACAAAGTTCTTCAATTTGGTGGATGTTCACATCATTGGATGTGTACTCTCTTGAGGATGATTCTTCTTTTTTCTATTTTACTTTAGTTCATTCCTAATATAGTAGAGAAGCAAGCATGCCTTGCTTCATGAGGGTTGAATGCTTAATTGCATTGCTTGAAATTTCATGAACAAAATTTGACACCCCTCTCTCATTCATAGAATTAGTATTCTCTATAGCTAGCTTGCCAAACTTGAGTTTGCATTTATCAAAAGGACTAGAACTCTCAATCCTATAATAGTAATGGCTAGAGGAGGCACACAATGGCTTCCCCTACTAGTGAAGAACCAAATCATTAACAATGAAAAATTTCAAGATAATTCTATGATGGTAGCATTTAGGACCAACCCTTCAAGTAGGTTTAAGGTGACTAGAGAGGCATTGAAGTCCACACCAACTCTAGAAATATTATGATTCTTCTTGGTACATTGGTAGACAAGATGTCCATGAGAAAAACATCTCTTACACCTAAAATTCCATTTCTCATAATCCATTAATTATTTTCATTTTCTATCTCCAACTTCAAGAATAAATTCCTCAAGGAACTCCTTCGAGAGATCTGTCTCCATATAAAATCAAGAGTAAGTATTCTAGGTTTTGTTTTTAGTCTTACTAGCTAAATAAATAAATTTTCCAAATGATTTCATAATTGTTTCTAGCCTAGAATACCATCAACATTACCATGGTAGATAAGGTAGCCTTACCCAAATAAGACCGATTAAGAAGGAATCACATCAAGGGTTGAAGGATGGGAACTAAGGTATGATCCATAGAAAACAGGTCATCAAAGCTCATGGAATAGAATTTATAATAAGTTATTTGTCTTTAACTAAATCAAACTCCAAAATTAAAAAACCTTGTGCATAAGGGTATATAAAAATTTACCCTCCAATTGATGTTTCCATGACTCAAAAATCTAATCATATAGCTCAATTAGTTTAGGCAAAAATTTATGAAATTTACATATGAAATCATGATCAATAAAAAAGGCTTCATGCACTACTATCTTAGGGTCTATATTAATCTATGGAGTGTGATAAAAAAAATTGGTTTCATTGACCAAACCATTACCAAAAATTCCTAATTCATCTTCTAGAGATTTTCCCTAATATTGTATATCAGTTTGAAATCATGATCCATAGAAAATGCGTCATCAAAGCTCATGGAATAGACTTCATAATAATTTATTTACCTTTAACTAAATCAAACTCTAAAATATAAAAAACCTTGTGCATAAGGGTATATAAAAATTTACCCTCCAATTGATGTTTCCATGACTCAAAAATCCAATCATATATCTCAATAACTTTAGACCAACATTTATAAAATTTGCATATGAAATCATGATAAATAAAAAAAGGCTTCATGCACTGCTATCTTAGGCTCCATATTAATTTATAGAGTGTGATCAAAAGTTTTGGTTTCATTGACCAAACCATTAACAAAAAAATCTTAAGTCAAAAATTTGTATCCTCCTAGCCATGGTCTTCAAGAGTGGAAAATAGGTTAGCCTTTCTCATCATGGAAAACTAGAAGCCTATTAGATGTGGATTCACAAGGGCATATTGATAGGGGTGCCCATATGTCTTAACCCCCCATGAGGAGCATGTCATGTCCTTTTAGAATGAAAGGAATTAGAAGCATGCGTTACATAAGATGCTTTATCTCCATTATTAAAACAAAATGTTGGGGAATTTATATTGAAGGCCAAGCCCTTGTCACTTTTATTGGCCATAGCCAAAGCACTAAAATTGCTTGCTTGTCCTAAGGGAGAGATGGCCAAAGAGTAAGTGTAAGTCCTAATTTTTGAAACATACCATGGTTCATTATCCTAGAATGAGGCATGCCTTAATTCCCTAAAACTAGATGCAAATACCATGAACCATCAATAGAATATATCTTCACTAAAATTTCATGGATGCCATCTATACTAAAATAGCATAGACCTGTATAGATGAACAATGGATTATATCACTCAAAATAGTTCCTTCCAAACCCTCATTTTTTATCACCTTAACTCAAGGATATGGTAGGAGAAGATTGATTGCAAGGAAAGTGTGACCCAACATAGCTCACCAAAATTTTGTTACCTTCCTAGATTTCACCATTGTTTCCTTTCATGGCTAATCGACCTCCTCAAATTCATTATACTAGACAAAGGCATAGCCTCTAGGGTACCCTCTCTACCAACTTTAAGAATATAAATATCAATCACTTTGTTGTATCATGTGCATAAGGCATGTAGATCCTCTTCATCCATTAGGAAAAGAGGATTTTGAATAAATATGGAGTACTATCAATTTTTGCTCACCAATTAGGAATTCTAAAAAAAATTGGGAGGTATTGTGGAGCTCATTTTGACCAATATTATTTGACATAAATAATATTTATCATTTTAAATGGAAACATGAACAACTTTAGTATGTCAACATTATAAAAGAATGTAGTCACTTTTAAGCTCCAATTTTAATACACTCTCTATCCATTCTAGCCCTAACTCCAATATAATTATAAAATAATTTGATCATAGCCTAAGATATATAATTTTAGTTATTGATTATGAGGGTTGGAAACAAGGGCCCCCTCCCCCTTAGACACCCCAAACTCAACATTAATGTTTTTCTAACTAATTTCCTTTTAATTAGTTTACTAATGAGTTATTTATTTAATTATTCCCACAATTAACCTTTCTTCATTAGTTATTCCTTAATTTAATTAATTAAATCAAAATAATTGATTAACCTTAGCCCCAATTAGTTTGAAATGATGCTCATTTATGTGGATTTTCAATATTTTCTTGTAAAACTAATATAAAATAAAATTAAAATATATATTAAATAAATATGGTTTAGGTGATTAGTTTTTGTCATTGTAATATGTTTGAAATTGGCCCCCTCCTCTTGTAGACACCTCAAACTCAACATTAATGTTTTTCTAACTAATTTCCTTTGATTAGTTTAATAATGAGTTATTTAATTAATTATTCCCACAATTAACCTTTCTTCAATAATTCTTCCCTAGTTTAATTAATTAAATCAAAATAATTGATTAACCTTAGCCCCCAATCAGTTTTAAATGATGCACGTTTATGTAGATTTTCAATATTTTATTGTAAAACTAATATAGAATAAAATTAGAATATATATTAAATAAATGAGGTTTAGGCGATTATTTTTTGTCATTGTAATATGTTTGAAATTATGACAATGACTATTGACATGGATTGTCAAATATTATTGGCATTATAATATGTTTGAAAGTGTAGTTGATAATAACTACTTAAAAGGATTGCCAACTATTAACAAAACAATAAAATTTATATTAAAGAGAAAGTTGGCTTGTCACTTTTGTTATACCTTATATAATAATAACAATTAGTATTTTCTTTGGTTTACTGAAAGCTCAAATGATTTTGATAAGTAATTTTTGTTGTAATAAACATGGGTTAAGTATCAAGATGTAGTAGTTATCATCAAATATATATTCTAGTAACTAGGGATTCACAAAATCTATCAAAAAGAAAAATTTATCCATCCCAACCAATTAACAACTTGAACCAAACAAGTGTGATAGTCTTCGAACACCACCAACCCCTACAAAGTTCTTCAATTTGGTGGATATTCACATCATTGGATGTATACTCTCTTGAGGATGATTCTTATTTTTTCTTTTTAACTTTAGTTCATTCCTACTATAGTAGAGAAGCAAGCATGCCTTGATTCATGAGGATTGAATGCTTAATTGCATTGCTTGAAATTTCATGAATAAAATTTGACACCCCTCTTTCACTCATAGAATCAATATTCTCTATAGCTAGCTTTTCAAACTTGAGTTTGCATTTATCAAAAGGAATAGAACTCTCAATCCTATAAGGGGAAGGGTTAGAGGAGGCACACAATAGCTTCCCCTACTAGTAAAGAACCAAATCATTAACAATGAAAAATTTCAAGATAATTCTATGATGGTAGCATTTAGGACCAACCATTCAAGTAGGTTTAAGGTGACTAGAGAGGCATTGAATTCCACTCAACTCTAGAAATATTATGATCCTTCTTGGCACATTGGTAGACAAGATATCCATGAGAAAAACATCTCTTGCACCTAAAATTCCATTTCTCATAATCCATTAATTATTTTCATTTTCTATCTCCAACTTCAAGAATAAATTCCTCAAGGAACTCCTTAGAGAGATCTATCTCCATACAAAATCAAGAGTAGGTATTCTAGGTTTCATTTTTAGTCTTACTAGCTAAATAAATAAATTTTCCAAATGATTTCATAATTGTTTCTAGCCTAGAAGACCATCAACATTATCATGGTAGATAAGGTAGCCTTACCCAAATAAGACTGATTAAGAAGGAATCACATCAAGGGTTGAAGGATGGGAACTGAGGTATGATCCATAGAAAACAAGTCATCAAAGCTCATGGAATAGACTTTATAATAAGTTATTTGTCTTTAACTAAATCAAACTCCAAAATTAAAAAACCTTGTGCATAAGGGTATATAAAAATTTACCCTCCAATTGATGTTTCCATGACTCAAAAATCCAATCATATAGTTCAATTAGTTTAAGCCAAAATTTATGAAATTTACATATGAAATCATGATCAATAAAAAAGGATTCATGAAATACTATCTTAGGGTCTATATTAATCTATGGAGTGTGATAAAAAAAATTGTTTCATTGACAAACCATTACCAAAAAATCCTAATTCATCTTCTAGAGATTTTCCCTAATATTGTCAATCGGTTTGAAATCATGATCCATAGAAAATGTGTCATCAAAGCTCATGGAATAGACTTCATATTAATTTATTTACCTTTAACTAAATCAAACTCTAAAAATTAAAAAACCTTGTGCATAAGGGTATACAAAAATTTACCCTCCAATTGATGTTTCCATGAATCAAAAATCCAATCATATAGCTCAATTAGTTTAGGCCAAAATTTATGAAATTTACATATGAAATCATGATCAATAAAAAAGGATTCATGAACTATCTTAGGGTCAATATTAATATATGGAGTTTGATAAAAAAAATTGGTTTCATTGGTCGCAAACCATTACCAGAAATTCATGTCATCTTCTAGAGATTTTCCCTAATATTGTCAATTGGTTTGAAATCATGATCAATGAAAAAGGCTTCATGCACTACTATCTTAGGGTCCATATTAATCTATGGAGTGTGATAAAAAAAATTATGTTTCATTTACCAAACCATTACCAAAATTCATATCCCACCTACCCATGGTCTTCAAGAGTGAAATACAAGTTAGCCTTGCTAATCATGGAAATTTAAGAGCCTATTAGATGTGGATTCACAAGGGCATCTTGATAGGGGTTCCCATATGTCTTACCCCTCATGAGGATAATATAATCCTTTTAGAGTGAAGGGACTTAGAAGAATGATTTTCAGAAGATGTTTTATCTCCATTATTAAAGGAAAATGTTGCAGAATTTAAATTGAAGGCCGAGCCCTTGTCATTCTTATTGATCATAGCCAAAGTACTACAATTGCTTCCTTGTCCTAAGGGAGAGATGTCCAAAGAGTAAGTATAAGTCCTAACTTTTGAAACATACTATGGTTAATTATTCTAGAATGAGAAATTCCATAATTACCTAATACAAGATGAAAATACCATGACCCATCAATAAAAGATTTCTTCATTAAAATTTCACAGATGTCATGTATACTAAAATATTATACATCCTTATCGAATGAAGAAGGGATTTTGTCACTCAACATAGTTCCTTCCAAACCCTCATTTTTCATTGCCTTAACTCAAGGAGATAGTAGGAGAAGGTTGATTGCAAGGAAAGTGTGCCTTGACATATAGCTCACTAAAATTTCCTTACCTTCCTAGATTTCACCATTGCTTCCTAGATTTCACAATTGCTTCCTTTCATGACTAATAGACCTCCTCAAACTTATTATACTAGACAAAGGCATAGCCTCTCGGGTACCCTATCTCCCAACTCTAGGAATATAAATATCAATCAATTTGTTGTACCATTTACATAAGGCATGTAGATCATCTGCATCCATTAATAAAAGAGGATTTTGAATAAATAGGGAGTCTTATCAATCTTTGTTCACCACCTAGGAATTATAAAAGAAATGGGAAGTATTGTGGAGCTCATTTTGACCAATATTATTTGACATAAATAATATATTTGTCATTTTAGATGAAAATATGAACATATTTAGTATGTCAACATTATAAAAAAATACATTCATTTTTAAACTCCAATTTTAATACACTCCCTATCCATTCTACCACTAACTCCAATATAATTATAAAATAATTTAATCATATCCTAAGGGAATATAATTTTAATTATTGATTATGAGGGTTGGAAACAAGGGCCCCCTCCCCTTGTAGACACCCCAAACTCAACACTAATATTTTTCCAACTAATTTCCTTTAAATTAATTAAGGAGTTATTTAATTAATTATTCCCACAATCAAGCTTTCTTCATTAATTCTTCCCTAAATTTATCAATTAAATAAAAATAATTGATTAACATTTTCCCCCATTTCCTCCAACTAATCAGATAATTAATACCATCCTTAATTAATTTGATTAGACTAATTAATCTCCTTTACCATTTTCTTCTAATATTGAATTCACCCATCATATTTGGAAAAAATATTTTTTCCTTTAATACTAGCTCTCCAATCCATTCACATGGCTCAAAATATAAGTCATCCATCATCTACCATGTGTCCTCAATTCCCCCATGCTCCCACATGTGTGAGTATTCTCTCCACCTCAACCCACTCCATGCTCACACATTTATGAGTTTGTTTGATTCATTCTACTTCATGCTTACAAATGTGTGAGAATGCTAAATCATCCCACTCCTTTCTCATGCATATGTGAGCAAAATAATCCTCCACCTCATTATTTGACCTCGCCTCATCTCCACCTCCTTTCATACATATGTGTGAACATGATTTCCACACACACCACCTTTATGTTGAGAATTCTTAGCTTTCCACCTCATCATATAACCCTTTTATAGTTGTCCTCATCTCATTACATCTCACAATTAAATAAAATCTCCTCCTTTGATCCTAAATCTCTCATCCTCTTGTGACAATTGTCACAATTCTAATAATCCTCTCCTTATAGTTAAATTTCAACCCTCCATCCTATCTCTTCATCTTGGCCCTCCATTCCTCTCTTGAGAAATCTATTTAATGGAGGCTTCCCCCTCTCATTTCATCAAATATTCACACACTATCATCATGCTATAATTTTCTTAATCAATCGTCTCAATGCTAAAATTATGATATCCATTTAAGTAGCAACTATCACAAGAGAAAGCATATACAATCACTTGGAGAAAATATCAAATATCTATAGATATTTGATGCATATTTTGTTATATTTTGCATTATTTCACTTACCTTCATTTTCTCTATCATGAGTGTGAGTTTTTTTAGTTTTTTTGTTGTTTTATGTTATTAATTCATTTCTTACAAATAAAAAAAGAGGTCCAAACCCCGTACAACATGTTAGAATACCCCTATCTATGCTTCAACATTGTATATATCCTTCCTCCTATGAGGTATCATCCTCCTTATTGCTCCACTTATTTATACAATTCTCTAAAATTCCTTTGACATGATTGTCACATATCCTATCTCCTCCTACATGGCATCCTCCTTAACACTCCATTATCTCTTCCTCCAACACTGTTGGGAAAATGTGTCTCAACCTTGTAATTATATAAGTTACTATTGATAAGTAAGTGTGGGGGGTTACAAGGGGGTACCCACCCTGCGAGGGGTCTAGGGGAATCATCCTCCCAATGGGGGGTTCAAGGGCTCAAGGGAAACACCCTTGAAAGCCAAATTTTGTGTATATTTTATCATTGTAAATGTAGAGCATTCATTATTAGGTTTGAGATTAGATGATCGATATTTTGTTGGCTTGAATTTCCCTAGAAGGCAACCCCATTTTATGAGGGATTTGTATTATGGCTATGTATTGTGATGTATTTTGAGAGTCTAATAGCAATTGTGTTGTCTCTAGATCTTTGGTTGGTGATACTCCTGTGAGAAGCTTTCTCTACAAGTATATTGTAATCTTTGTGATTTATGAATAATATGTTGGGCGGCTTTTGGAGTGTGGGATTTTTCTCCTGAAAGGGTTTCCCCACATAAATCATTATGTTGTGGTATGTGTGATTTATATTTCTGTTTAATTTTTTTAACTGTTGTAAAGTTCTGTAAATTTTTGCATTACCCTCCTCTCAAGATTAGCGTAGGAAGTTGTTTTGCTACCTTAACTTCCTTACAAACATCACCTATGGTCCTATTGCATATTATATCAACTAAATCAAGAATAGAAACATGTTATTTTGATGTTAAGATGTCTTGGGGAGAAATGCACCTTGGTCTCCAACATGAGAACCAAGTGGCTTTACAACTTGACCACAACCCCATTGATAGCATAAGGCATAACAACAACCTTCATAAACATTCTATTTGTTAAATTTATATATTAGTTTTGAGAGAATAATAAAAAGTAAAATATATTGAATTTACATTATGATTTGGATCAAAGGAGTGATCTATAAGGGTAAAAGTACAAACTTGTGTCACACTTTTAAAAGGAAATAGCCAACACAAATAAAAAAAATTCAACTGAATGACCGCATAAAGTGGCCTTTATATTTTGAATTTCAAAATGATGTATACTAATGAAATGTATAACTTTTGATGAAGTTTATAATTGTAATTTTTAAAAATTAAAATAAAATGGTTTGATATATATTTTTTATAAGTTTAAGAGCAAAATTTGAATCGCTCAAAATTTCAAAAAAAGTGAGGTTGATGGGACATCACAATAAAATGAGCAAATATTTTTTCCCCAAACAAGTAACTTCAATATCTAGTGCATGGGGAAAAAAAAAATGATGAATATTTTTTTAGTAATGACGTTTTAAATTGAAACTTCGCCAAAATGTCATAGTTTTCATGGGATGTCAACATTTTTCTAAATTTTTTATCATTTAAAAAGAACAAATTATACCCTTTTGAAGAGGATTCTTTCCTCTAGTGCACCATATATTTTTAAAATTTTTGAATATGTTTTAATAATTTTTTAATTTCTAATTAGCCTCACGTTTGATTATAAAAAGTTACAGTAAATTTTAAAAAAATCATAATAAAACAAATCAAATATCAAAAAATATCTATTTTTGGATTCTAGACTTAGAGCTTTATAAAATGATATTTTTATATTTTCATGAAATTACCCCTAGTTTAAGAAATTCAGAGTTGAAGTTGAAGTTTTTTTTTAATTTACCCCAAAAGAAGGGTTAAGTTGTCACATTAGGCAGCCACATTGACAGTTTCAATCGAAATGGTTTCACCTAAACAACTTTCTATCAAAACCATTTCGACTGAAGCCCTTTCACCCAAAAACTTACACATAAATTTAGTTGCATTTCAAATTTTTAATGGAAATTTTGGATTTTATAGTTTTGAGCGAAATGGTTTCACCTAAAACTATATGTGCCACATATGGGCCATGTAGTTTCGAGTGAAACTGTTTCACCCAAAAAAATTTAGGGAGAAACTATTTTGCTTGAAACTATTTAGCTAGCCAAAAGTGTGACATAGATTTGTGCTTTCACCCATAAATCACATAATTTAAAAATTGCATATCAAATATAAATAGAGATTTTAATCAACACATAATCCTCGCTAGAGATGTTAATGTGATAGTGAGGGTAAGTCATGTAATTTATAATAAAATAGAGAAAGGGGTATAAGTATGTATGTGAGCATCTAATGAGTAGATTCCATGATAACAACTATTGACAAGTAGAACATAATTCACTCTCCCCTCTCACCTAGTCAATATCAATATTTGGTGGTATTCATGTTGTACAACTAGTGAATTATTTACCACCTCATTTGAACTACTTACATGCAAAAAAGAAAGGGTTACAAGCAAACAATACAATAAGCTATGAAGTTCTAGATGACTATACATATAATTATAGTCAGTAATTTTATTTGAGGAAAATTAATTCAACAACTCCAAAGATGAGAATTTACATATCAATTATATATAAAATAAAAAATTATAGGTAGTTGTTATAGTGGAAAAATAATTACAATTACACCAAAAAATAAATCAATTTATCCTATTAACACCAATACAAATATAAAATTTAAATTTATGGTCTAATTCACATGCTTGTATCCCCTCATTTGAATTTTCAATAATTTCAAGGGACGTTTTATGTCTGGTTCACATGCCTTGATCCCCCTCGTTCAAATTTTTGGGAGGTATTTTGGTGGGTTCTGGTTCATGTGCTATGTCTTCCTTTTTAAAATTTTCCAAGATATATTTGGTAGGTTTCAATCAATGGAACCAATGTGGTAGGGGGCCTAAGTAGGGTCCCCCTAACTCCTCCTAAACTTGGTTTTGGCCTTGTTATTAGGGAAACAACTTCCTTTTTGGAGGGGGAGTACCTTGTTTCTTATGTGGAAAAACTACTTAGATTGGGATCTCCTCTTTCTGGATCATGCTCTAACCCTTGGGTGTGTATATCAAATGAGGTTCTTGTCATTGATATGCTAGAGGACCTTCTGTAGTGTAGAAAATTGTACTCCCTTCTTGGAGATGGTACAATTTCACACCCATATAGTACCTATTTTAGTACTCTTGCATTCACGACCCTTTAAAACATCATTAATAGGCCCCTAAGACCCTTTGCTTTGGATCCCAATGCTTATTTCATTTGAAATCTTGAAAAAATCAATAAAGGCATTTAATTTTCTAACACCCTGACATTTTCTCACCATGAAAAGCTAGGGTGGGACTCATACACCACCTTGGGTGTATGAGTCCCCTAGGTGGGACCCATACACCGCAAGTGGCGTATGAGTCTTGTGTGGCCCCTTTTTAGGGTCTTAGTGGGGAATTAAGATTTTTAATTCAATTTTTTGGTTAATGTCAACATTTGGGATCTAATAAATGGTAAATAAGATGAAGTTACTATATAAACAAGGTTTCAAATCATTATTTCACCTAGAAGAAAAAGAGAGAAAAGGAGCTAAGAAACCCTAGAGTTTACAAGAAAGAGTCTTCAAGAGATATTTACAAGTATTCAAGAACAAGGAGCAAGAAAATTTGAAGTCTTGGAGAAGCATCATAGTGTTTTTGCAGGTCTTTAAGCTCACTTTAATTCAATGTCTAGCATTGTCAAGGATTGATAATGGTTGCCTATGGATAATCATGATGGATTCTAGGTTGGGGAGATGTAACTAGCCATCAAACCAAGCTTAATGACTTGTTTCCTAAGTGATTCCATCCTCCATTTTTTATTCTACTTTCTACCTAAAGGAAGGTACATGCATTGTTGTGACTTATTAGGGTGATTAGAGATCTCCCAAAGTGAGTCATTATCTATATGTTTCATCCATGCATCTTATTCTAGCACATTAGAATAGGGTTTTATTGCACCTTAAATTTCCTAATATTTGATGCACTTAAGATTAGGACTTGCACTCACATTTTCTTTCAAGATCTATTGTTTCTATAAAGGTTTAATTACCAAACTAGGGGTTTGACTAAGGCAAACCCCCTGGATAAGAAAATCAATACAATATTTTGTTTTGCAAGTTTTTGATAGGTTCAAATCTAGAAACAAAGTTTGGAAGGAAGAGAAGGGATAGAAGAACAGATTCAAATCTTGACTTACTAAAAAAGAAAAATGAAACTGATACACCACTTATGCTTATGAGTTTTGGCATAACACTTTTTTTGGATTTCAGAGGATTCAGACTTGTCACTATGAGATTCCAGTTTCTGCCCAAAAACCCTAAACTGGGACTAAATCACCCCTACTAGCATATGAGTCCCATTGTACATTAAATAATAGATTTTTAGGATTCAGACCTTGTTCTGAGCTTCTTCAATTTTCTAGGTGCCCCTTTGTCCTTTCTCAGTTCATTCTTCTAATTTTCCAGTTTCATATCTTGGGTTGCATAGTTAGGTTTACATATCATTGCATTTCTTTCTTTCCAAGCCTTTTCTTGGTGATGAACCCCCTTTTAGTCTTTCATCACACCCCCAGGACACCTTATTGTAGATCTCTTTCCATTATTCCCATCCCTATATTGAGATCTCTAAGATTTCCTTGAATGAAACTTGAAGGAAATTGGTGGAAGAACCCTAATCCCCCTTTAACTTTATCTCCCAAAATATAGAACACAATTTTCTTCATTTCATTTTGGTGAACTTGACCTTTAGAACACCTTATTTTATGATTTGGAGTGCATCATAGTCCTAGATCTAGCTTACATTAACTTTGCATTAGGTCTTACATTAGTTAAATTGCATCTAGGGTTTCTAAATCTTGCATTGGTGAAAGTGCATATAGGTTGCATTTTTGCATCTTGCATCATTGAATTTCACTTAAAATTTGTAATTTCACATTGTCTAGACATCATACAAACTTGAAAACTTAACATTCACTCAAAATTTGTTGAAATTAGTGCAAAAACCCTAATTTGGGACTCATACGCCCCTCTCAGTGATTTAGTCCCAGAACATGTGGTTTTACCTAATTTTTGGGTATTATGTGTTGACTATTTTTCAGCAAGTAAACCCTTGAAAAACCCTAACTGGGAATCATACACCCCTCTAGGAAATTTAGTCCCATGTTAGACCTAAAACTACATTTTACAGCATTAAAAACCCTATTTCTATGCTTTTGTTTGCTCTTGTTAGATTCTTGTTTCAGTTTACTAAGTTTCTATTTCATGCATTTCATTGGATTTATATTAATTTGGTTTCATTTCAATTGTGGATAGAATTAGATTACTACACTTTTATTTCTAGCATTATTTCATAGTTTAATAAGATTAGATTACATTTGGCATGAACATTAAAAAACAAAACCAAAAACACCTATCAATAGATGAACCACTTGGAGAAAGCATAGTTATTTGGGTATGCCAAATCTCTTTTTCCAAGTTAACCTAACCCTCAAGCCTTTTAGTAGTGATTACTTTGATACGTTAGATGAAGCCCTTGAGGATTTCAGCTCACAAGGTTCATCCACTAAGGATTGTTACAACAAACTGAAACAAAGAGAAGTTAATGTGATTCAACCTTAACTTATCCTATACCCACCCACAAAAAAAAAGTCAAAACAAACCCATTTTCACCCTTGAACCGCCTAAGAATAATGTTTCACAACAATCAAGTTATAATTCCATTGCTCATACATATAACACTAGAAACAATCCACAACCAAGACAAACAACTTCAACATCCTTACCTTTGCCTCAACCCATCTTGCCTAGTGCTCCTTGTTTGCCTTCACATAGTGGGAAGGAGTATGATCTTGTTGAAAAAATTAATCATACTCCTACTAAGATATTCCTATGGGACCTAATTCAAAATTCACCTAACTATCATACTATGCTTCAAACAACCTTGCAACAAGTTTTGATTCCATCTAACACAAATACAAGTGATGTAGCATCTCTAATTCAAGGAATGAATACAGTTAACATAGACATTATTGTTCATCAACACAAGCTACCTCCCTTGGAGATGACAAAAAAAATGATGCCTTCATGATAGTAGCTATCTTCAATTGGACAGGAATAAAAAGAACCCTTTTTGATAATTTCTCCACTCTTAATGCATGTAGTGTGAACATTTTGGATAGACTTGGCATGGATAAATCAAGAATTGAACCTAATTACTTATCGATTTGAGGATTTTGCAATGTTGGAAAGAAACTGCTTGGTGTGATTATGTATCCTATTATAGTTGGAAATGCTACCTTACAAACTCCTATTCATGTTATGTCGCATGATTTTTCATAGAATATTATTTTAGGAAGATCTTGGATTCATAAGATACATGTGGTGCCTTCAACTCTTCATCATACATGAAGTATGTCTATAACAATAAAGTGTACCAAGTTGAAATAGACCCCAAGCTTGAAATTTGCTTACAAGTTGAAAAAGGAATGACAAGTCCTCTAAACACATTAATTACAACTTCAAAGATAGAACCTATGAAAGAAGAGAAACATGAGATGGAAAAAGTGAAGTTATTAGAAGATGATTGGGGTTCCTTAGACTTCACACCTTCATTTATGGGAGAATAAAAAATCACAACAAAAGAAACCAAAAAACAAAAGCAACCAATGATAATGTCAACGTAGAATTCGGAAGAAAACTCACAAGCATCTACCTCATCTACTCTAGAAGAAGACACAAGCTATACAACAAAATTTGATGAGATAGACTATCAATAACCACCAAACCCAAAAGAAATGGAGAAATTTTATGGAAAGGGTTATGAGCTTATGAGACAACTTGGCTATAGTGGAAAAGGATGTGGAAGGAGAGAACAAGGCATCCGTGTTCCTATAGATCCTAACACACAAGAAACAAAAAGTTATTTGGGGTATTTCCCTTCTAAGATAACACAAGCAGCTAAAAGACCCTCATTAAACATAAACACCATCATGTGTAACCCTAAAACAAATCTCACCTTGAAGCATCCTGAATTGATTGATACAACTTGCAAAGAATCATTCGAATACTTTGAAGATAATGAAGCCTTGAAAGAAATGTTAGGAGTTTATGATAAACCATTTACTCCTAAAAAGAAATGGGTTAACATGTGTTGTTATTAGTGCTAAACAAGAAGACAGAGAAAAGGAAAGTAATGAGATTGATTAGAACAACGAAGAATACAATCTTGAATTTTTGAAACAAACCACACTTCCTTTGGGGGATACAATCGACATACCAATGGATATTAATAATGACGATAAAGTAATTAAGATAGAGAAGTGCCTTGATGAAGATGAACAAGAAGACCATGCAACTTTACTTAATGACTTTCCTGAACTTTTGCTTGAAATTATTTAGATATGTCGAGAATTGATGCTAAGATAGTGACACACAACATAGTCCTTGTAGAAAATGCTAAACCAGTTAGAAAAAAGATACGAAAGGTGAATCCTAAAATAGCCTTATTAGTCAAGGCCGAGATTGAGAAACTCCTAGAAGCTGTTTTTATATGACCTATAGATTATTCTCCTTGGATCTCAAACATTGTTGTAGTCATAAAACCTAATAATTGTGTGAGGATGTGTACAAAATTTTGTGATTTAAATAAAGCATCTTTAAAAGATGATTTTCCCCTTCCTAATATTGACATGATAGTAGAATTGACTGCGAGACATGCTTTGTTGTCATTCATGGATGGATTCTCTAGATATAATAAAATCTTTATCAACCCCCAAGATCAATAAAAAACAACATTTACTATAGCTTGGGGAACATTTTGTTTGGTGGTAATGCCTTTTGGATTGAAGAATGCAGGTGCAACATATCAATGAGCTATGACATTGATATTTCATGATTACATACATAAGATTTTAGAAGATTATGTTGATGTTATTCTAGCCAAATATTTAAATCAACAAGACAATGTGAATATCCTTCAGAAAATATTTGAGCAAATGCAAAAATATAACATGAGATTGAATCCGAAAAAGTATGTCTTTGGTGTAGATAGAGGAAAACTTTTAGGTTTTATCACATCTCACAAAGGCATTGAGGTGGACACGAAGAAAATTTCTCAATTGTGCACTTTACAAGGAAGAATTTAGGCTATCCATCATTTTGTAGCATCCCTAGTGGACCAAACATTACCCTTTACGCATCTTCTTAAGAAAGAGGTTCGGTTTAATTGGAATGAGGATTATAAATAGGATTTTTAGAGTTTGAAAGATTATCTTTCTACTCCACCTGTTTTACAACCCGCTATGCAGGACAAACCATTTATCCTTTATACAGTAGCATTGGCCCATGCCCTCGTAGCATTGTTGGCCCAACAAGACGAAAATGATAAAGAACATCTTTTTTATTACATCAACCAAACTATGATCTATTACGAGACATGATATACAAAAATAGAAAAAAAATGTTTGGCTCTTGTATTCACTACTAGTAAATTGAGACATTATTTATTGAATGTTGAAATACATGTGATGACAAAATTTGATCCTTTAAAACACCTTTTCGCTAAAATAGATTTATCAGGATGCATAGCTAAGTGGATTATGTTGTTACTTGAGTTTGACCTTAAGTTTTTCTTACAAAAGGAAATTAAAAGACAAACCTTGACCGACCAATTAACTAACACTCCTTCCCCCCTAACATTACCTAATAACGCTTCATTCCTTGATGATAATGTGTTGATGATTGAAACTAATACATGGGAGTTATATTTTGATGGCTCTAAGTGTAGAACAAGCTCTGCTACAGGGGTTATAGTAGTCCCACCTGTAGGAAAGCCTATTCCCTTGTCCTATCACTTAAACTTCCTATGCACAAACAACACATCAGAGTATGAAGTACTAATTGTTGGATTACACACTGCTTTAACTCTGGGAGCCCGAGACATTAAGGTATTCGATGATTCGTAATTAGTCATTAAGAAAATAAATGGATCGTATCAAGCAAAACATGAAAAATTATCAAAATACAAGGATCTCACAATAAATTTGTTAGAAATATTTGATTCATTTACCATTGATAACATCCCATGAAAAGATAATCAACATGTGGATGCAATGGCAAGTGCAACTTCCCTAATCTCCTCAAGATCCTTCAAAATATTTCACATTTATTGTCCATACAATTATGAAACTGTCAATAGAGGATAAAATTGAAGAAGTATTATCAACCATCACAGAAAGCTCTAGTGAATGGTATACACTAATATTTAATTATTTAAAAGAAGGTACCTTTCCTAAGTCGAAAACTAAGAAATTTGAGCTCGCCTTTGAAAACAAGCGTCTAGATATATAATTCTTTCCGACGTGTTGTATCGAAGGTCCTTTGATGGTCTCTTACTTAGATGCCTTAAACAATATGAAATCCCATAGCACTTGTGGAAGCTCATGCAGGTTCTTGTGGAGGCCATTTTGGAGGAAGATCATTAGTTCAAAAGATAATCCACATAGGATACTATTGGAGACATATGGAACAAGATTGCTTTGAATATGTTAAGAAATGTCACAAGTGTCAAGAACATAGAAATTTGATTTAGGCTCCTACCTCTGAGCTTCATGCAAAAATTCCTATTTGGCCATTCTTGGTTGGGGGTTGGATCTTATTGGAAACATTTCACCACCTTCTTCCACTTAGCACACATTTATAATTACAACAATAGACTATTTCACAAAATGGGTAGAAGCCATTCCCCTTCGTTCAACAACTACTGATGTAATATGTCATTTCATATTGGAACACATTATTGCTCACTTTGGAGTTCCTTTTGCACCAGTTAAATACAATGGGAAACCATTTAGGAATAATGATGTGAAGAAGTTACTACAAACATTTTTCAACACCCTACTACTGGAAATCTAATGGTCAAGCTAAATCAACTAATAGAACCCTTGAGAAAATATTAAGGAAAATAGTAAATAAACATAATAAGGATTGGCACACATGGCTAACACATGCATTATGGGCTTACCATACTAGCATTAGAACATCAACTGGGAATACTCATTATAACCTTGTCTATGGTATAGAGGCAATAATGCCTTTGGAGTTAGAGATTCCTTCATTAAGAATAGCTCTTCAAGGACTTCTTGCTGCCAATACTTATAAAGAAAAATGATTGCATTAACGCTCTTGAGCATCTCCAAGCTTATTCCAAAAAAATGCAACGTAGTTATAATGATCATTTCATCCCTCGTTTATTTACTAAAAGTGATTTAGTGTTATTTGAAAATTAGTGTAACGTCAATGCCGCCCCGACTGAAAAAGAAAATTCAGCCCGAATTGGTTAGGACCTTACATAATTGATGAAAGTTATGGTTCTAGAGCTTACACGTTAACAGAAATGGATGGTACACCTCTTAAAGAACCTATTAATGTCACGCATTTGCACCGATACTATGTCTAATCTTCTTGAATAGTGTGAATGATAAAGCAGTGGTGTTAGAGTTAGTAGATGACATTCTATGTTCTCTCACATTGCTTCATTCTTGACAAATAATCATTTGTGTGTCTTGAATATTAAATTAATTACTTAAATTAATGGTTACTTTAGGTCTCATACTATTCAAGTTAATCTTGTATGTTGTGTTATAATAGATCCTTATATGCATTTAATGTTCTACAATTAGATCATAGGTACATTTAATTTAGCATAACATAATCATAATGTTGCATCTAAAAGGAAACTAAGATAGTTTCAATTAGATCACATAAAGCATGTTAGATCATTGAGACATTTATTAAATAGTCTTACAAAGATTATTTGATAAATCACATTAACTTAAACACATAAGCATAAACAATCAAACATAAATGATCGTATATATATCACAAAGTTTTAGTACATATCATCAAATATATAATGCTAGTGTGGCCTGTGGCTACCAGATCCCTTAGGACCTAGTGATTGCATCCTTCGAGAGATGGTAGTATATCTTGAACTAATAAAAGAATCCATTGCATACTGTAAGCCTCCTTCTCATCCAATAGTCACAGCCTCCCATCCGATGACCTCTATCTGCTCTTGATTTATGTGGTCTCTATCCTCTTGCAACCTGAAAACCTTTGCATGAAGTCTCCTGACCTCCACCGGATCTCAAGATGAACAAAGCTCCTCATAGGCAGCCTGTAGTGTTGATAGATCACCCTTGGCTTGATCAACACACCTAGTAGCACCCTCGTATGCTCCTCTTAGCCTTGCAAAAGGCTCAAACAACTTTGGATGTTGCTCCATGCTAGGTGGGGGCATGTAGTCTATACCTATAGCCTCATCTATGATTAAAGGAGGGAATATCTCTACAACCGCCTGTCGGTAGAGATCATGCAACTCTCTCATGGACCCTATGAGATAGAAATCATAAAGCTAATCAGTACACATCATGATATATATATAAATCAAAACCATGAACACAAGCATAAGAATACTATTAAATAATGTTTCATCACCTAGATCTCCAACTGACTATGTAAAAACAGTTTCATCTTGTGCAGAAGGAATAGAAGATGTGCTAGCCTCTCCATGCTCATAAGTGTTGGCATGTGTTGCGACTGCTAACTATGATCTAGTAACATGGGCGGGAGTTGGATCTCTCCACTCATGGGAAACTGGACCCTCATCTATGTTGGAAATAGGATGTCATTTAATTGCAATCCTAAACATTATTTATTTCATGTATCTCCTAAGTCCTTGGAAAGTGTTCTCAAACACTAGGATTAGAGAGAGATTAATATTTGATGAAATAATCATGTTAATTGACATTTTTAATTAATTCTAAATGTTAGGAGCATGTGAGGGCATCCACTATAAGTTCTTAAATAATAGGGGCACATGGGGTACCCACATGGTAGGTGACACTCACCTTGAGTTCAGTTAACTATTTGGAGTAAGAGATGACACTTCTAAATGCATGTAAAGATCCTAGGAGTTAAGGTTTGATGTTTACATGCATGAAGTTCAGTTTAGTTTAGTTCAGATCAGTTCAGTTTAGTTTAGTTTAGTTCAGTTCAGTTATGGTTCAGTTATCTTCAGTTAGTTTTAGTTGAATGCTAGTTGATTTCAGTTAACTTGGAATGCATGACTAATGACTTGATTTTCATGATAGATAACAGGGACTACCTTCAGTTAATAGGGGATGACCATTCTTGCATGAATGATGGAGAGAAATGTTTTAGTTAACAAGAAATGACTTGGACCCAACTTGAGCGCCCAAGTTGGCTTCTTGGAATTAACTCCTTTGCATGTTAAGATATTTCAGAAGGCTGAGTTAAGTGGGCCATCTCTTAGGTGCCTACTTTGAAGATAAAGCCTTGAAGATATTTACAAAATAAAGGTTGAGTTTGTACTTCAATTTGGGATGCCCAAATGGATGAAGATAAATATTTGACATTGTTCTTCACGACATAACTTTACTTGCAAGAGATAGGTGTACCTTTTAGGGATAGGGGTTGAGCATTGTAATTGTAACTCTTTTGGAGTTTACAAAGTTGATTAATGCCTATTTATCTCAAGCAAGTTGAAGAGAGTTATTATCAATTTCATTGCAGGTTGTGAAGAAGATTTGGTGAAGGAAAAAGAAGCATTCTCAAGCAAGGATTGGAATTATTGTAATCTACTTTAGAGATTAAATAATACATTGATTCTTGGTGGAGTTTTTTCTCGAAAGGTTTTCTCCACGATATATGCTTGTGTAATATTTCTAATATCATGTCTAATTCTTCTACAACTTATGTCTTCATTTTACAAATGATAAAATGAATTAATCAGATAATCACCCACAAAGAATCTGTAACAAAGAATGCATATTTAAATCAGCAATCATAAAGTTTTACAAATTATTAAGCTACATAAACACCTCAATTTTCAACATTTGGTATTAGAGCTGATGTTGGGTAGAGTATTGGGATGCCTTTCTCTTAAAAGATTGAAGGATTTTTGGCTTAGTGGGAGCTTTTATTATTTTTGTTATTTTTTGATTTTGGAAAATAAGTTTGTTACAATGAGTTTGAATTCTCATTTAGATATTGAAAGGTTCAATGGGTCTAATTATGAGATGTGGAAACTATAAATGGAGGATCTCCTTGAAGAGAGAGATCAGTGGTTAGTTGTTGGTAATGAGACAAAGTCGCCTACAACGATGTCAGATGAGGATTGGGCTAAGATTAATAAGAAGGTAAGAGGGACCATAAGATTATGTCTTGTTGATGGTGTTCTCTTGAATGTTTCAGAAGAAACTACAACATATAAGTTGTGGAAGAGAATAGGTGATATTTATCAAACTAAAAGTTTTACTAATAAGTTGTATCTAACAAGACAATTGTATTCTTTAAAGATGAAAGAAGGTGATTCTGTTGCAAATCATTTGAATGCTTTTAATTTGATTCTAATTCAGTTAGCATCTGTAGATGTAAAGCTATAAGATGAAGATAAATGCATTTTGTGACTTTTTTCTTTACCAAAGTCTTGGGAAAATCTAATTGTTGCTATCAGTGGTAGTGGTGCAAATATGAAGATGGACAATATAATTCCTACTCTCCTATCAGAGGAGATGAGGAGGAAGTCTAAAATGGAAATCCAAGATGCCTTGTTTGTAAAAGGTAGGCATGAGAAAAAGGAACCTAAGGGAGATAAGGAAGGGAAGGGTAATTCAGTAGGACGGAGTAAGGTAAAGTGTTGGAACTGTGGGAAACCGGGACATGTGAAGAAGGATTGTAAGAACAATAAAGAGAGTTCTGATTCTTCTACAGAAGAATCCTCGGATGATAGTAATGATGCATTGGTTATTTCAACTAATATTGTTTGTGATAACTCTTTGCTTCATGTTTTAGAGTGATCTTCATAGAGAGGATGGTAGTCACAATGCCATGTGTGACTCGGTACCATGGTTCAGTGGGAGTTGTTGGAGTGATGTGGATGCATCATTGGTAAGGTTATCTTCAGGTGATTGGGATGCTTTGTTGGTTTAGAGTGGTTGCTATTATGTCATGGTTTACTCTTGTTGCATTTAGAGTTTTGCATGGTTCTCTTGAGACTAGGATGTAGATATATGTTACGATGCATGTGATCTCCTAGAAGGATATGGTTAGATCATGGATGTCATGTTTATGTTCAAGATTGGAGCTTTGACATTGATCTTGTGTACTTTTCTTAAGTATTGGGTACATTAATCATTTGCTTGATTACTTCATGAAAGTGTTGTGTTGCATTTGGAGTTTGGCATGAATTGGTTGGTTATAGGTCCTCATGGATACTTGGAGAAATAGGTGAGGCTTGAGTTCTCTTATGGTAAGAGATATATGTTGGAATAGTTACTAGCAAGAAAATCTATTTTCAACAAAAATGACCGAGGATACTACACCTTGGTTGAACGTGAGTTCAACACACTCTGTGGTTTCACATGCCTCCAAAGAGGCGGTTTGGATACATAGACTTGGGAAGGGTATTGGTTTTAATTGCAAGTAAGTTAACTTGAATGTGATAGTCAGAGTGCTACGTTTTTAGCCAAAAGCCCTATGTATCATGCTCGTACTAAGCATGTTGATGTTAAGTATCACTTTGTGCGATAAATGGTTGAGAGTGGGAAGGTATTAATTGAGAAAGTTGACACTTTAATTAATGTTATAGATTATCTTATGAAACCAGTTCCTTCATATCAGTTCTCTTGGTTTTAATCATTTACTTGGAGCTTCATGATTATGCAAGTTGCATTTGAAGTTGGCATGGATTGATTAGTTGGTGTAGGAAGGCCATTGGCTTTAAGTTTTGTACTTGATTTATAATAGATGATTCCTTGTTTAGAATAATTGCAATGTATAATGTCAAGTGGGAGAATGTTGGAAATAGGATTTCATTGAATTGCAATCCTAAACATTATTTATTTCATGTATCGCCTAAGTCCTTGGAAAGTGTTCTCAAACACTAGGATTAGAGAGATTAATATTTGATGAAATAATCATGTTAATTGACATTTGTACTTAATTCTAAATGTTTTGATTAGAGGTAAAAAATGGGTTTTGAAGGGGCCTAGAACCCTATATAAAAGAAGACAATTGATACACAAGATATCAACAATAAGCATAAATCAGCCCAACAACAACCACTTAACATATTAACAAGACATTGTAGGCTACAAAAGACACACAAGCAAGGGCCCAAAGCCCAAAAACAACCTGGTTTTATCCGGGACTAGAAACCCCACCCAAGAGTTGACTGTAATAACCACTTGAAACACTCAAGCAAAAAAACCACATAACAGTAGCCAACTTCTGCTCAAAAATAGTAGAACAAAACCCAACAAAAGAAAAGGAAATTTAATGGTAAAGACCACCATTAAACCCAACCTCCTAATAAAAAATACTAGTACACAAGAGGAGAAACACCCCTTGAAGCACCCAAGCACACCACAAACCAACTCCAAGTCCACCTCAAGAGGACTGAGCTCCCCTCTATAGGAGATGATACTGTGAAAATCCAAAACACCAAAAGCACACCTCTCCAGCAACCTTAGGCTCCACCTCGATAGGAGATGCTTCCACCTCAATAGGAACACTTCTAGAGGAAACCAAAAAAGAGGACTTTCATCCACATCCACCACACCCACCTCCAACTCAATAGGAAATGACTCCTGACCATCAAGAGTTGTCTTCTCCTCAACAAAAGACATAGTGCACAGGAAATGGAAGAAAGTCAAAGCTCCAAAAGATTGGGGAAACACACCATCCTTTGGCTAAGCATGCAAGGGATCCAAAAGAGAGACCTCAACCAAACCAACACGAATCTCCAAGGGATCAAGAGGGAAAGGAATTCCACTCCACCATCTTAAAACACCATCCAACTTCCAAATCAAGCCCAATAACAAAGGACTCCTCCAAGAGACAGCCCGAAGCCAAGAGCAAAAGATAACCCCCTTCGATAAAGAAATCCAAGAAAACCCCAAAGGGTACCCAAATGCTCTGATAAAGAGCCCAAGAATAACACAAGAATCCCATTGAGACCCACCTCCCAGTAGGCACCACTGAAACTTCATCATCAGAAACACTTTCCTTAGTAGAGAGAACCCATAATGGGTACCCCAAAACTCTAAAAGAAATCTCAAGACACAAAAATAGACTCCAAGAGCCCTGCAACTCAAGCAAGCAACACCAGGCACAGAGCCAGCCAAAGAAAAAGACACCAAGGAACCACTGTCCGCAAGAGAAACCCCATCCATAACACATCCACATCTTCAATAGGCGCCAAGGACGGTACTAGCAGGCAACCCACGATGCAACTCCAAGAAAGGAACCCTCCATGACAGAACCATCTCAAGCCAAAGATCATAGGTCCAAGAAACCAACAATCCCAGCACCATCGGGGACACAAGAGCTTCTCCCAACACCCACAAAATCCCACGGTTAACCAAAGGAACCAAGGGCACTACCAACAACGAAACACCTTTGTAGGAAACAAATAGGTGAGAAATTCCATTAGGAAGCACAAAAAACCCACGAAGAGCCACAAAGAAGTAAAAAGACTTCCCCCTGAAGGGGCTAACCCAAAACAGGAAACAAGGTAGACAAGAACTGCACCCATCACCAACATGAAACTCCCTCACAAACCTAGAAGAGAGCCACTCAACAGAGTCTGGTTCAGACCAAAGAACCCCATGTCCAAGCATGCACAATAGCAAGAGAACATCTACCCTCCAACAAAGCTCACCACCACATACAGAGACCTCGGACCCATCCACAACACCGAGCCAAGGAGGAAATCTAAGCACCCTCCCAACTGCGCCATTGTCTTCATCTGAATCTCCCTCCTCCCCGCCTTCATCAGAATTCAAAACTCCCCTCCCGCCGCTTTCATCACTCCCACTGCTTCTATCACTCTCGCTCTCCATTTGGAATAATTCTAAATGTTAGGAGCATGTGAGGGTTTCCAATATGAGTTCCTAAATAATAGGGGCACATGGGGCACCCACATGGTAGGTGACACTCACCTTGAGTTCAATTAACTATTTGGAGTAAGAGATAACACTTTTGAATGCATGTAAAGATCCTAGGAGTTAGGGTTTGATGTTTACATGAATGAATTTCAGTTTAGTTTAGTTTAGTTCAATTATGGTTCAGTTATCTTTAGTTATTTTTAGTTGAATGCTAGTTGACTTCAATTAACTTGGAATGCATGACTAATGAATTGAGTTGCATGACAGATAACAGGGACTACCTTCAATTAACAGGGGATGACCATTTTTGCATGAATGGTGGAGAGAAATGTTTCAGTTAACAAGAAATGACTTGGACCCAACTTGGGCGCCCAAGTTGGCTTCTTGGAATTAACTCCTTTGCATGTTAAGATATTTCAAAAGGCTAAGTTAAGTGGGCCCTCTCTTAGGCACCTACTTTGAGGATAAAGCCTTGAAGATATTTACAGAATAAAGGTTGAGTTTGTACTTCAATTTGGGATGCCAAAATGGATGAAGATGAAGATTTGTCATTGTTCTTCACAGCATAACTTTACTTGCAAGAGATAGGTGTAACTTTTAGGGATAGGGGTTGAGCATTGTAATTGTAACTCTTTTGGAGTTTACAAAGTTGATTAATACCTATTTATCTCAAGCAAGTTGAAGAGAGTTATTATCAATTTTATTGCAAGTTGTGAAGAAGATTTGGTGAAGGAAAAACAAGCATTCTTAAGCAAGGATCAGAATTGTTGTAATCTACTTCAGAGATTAAATAATACATTGATTCTTGGTAGAGTTTTTTCTTGAAAGGGTTTCTCCATGATATATGCTTGTGTAATCTTTCTAATATCCTGTCTAATTCTTCTACAACTTCTATCTTCATTCTACAAATGATAAAATGAATTAATCAGATAATCACCCACAAATAATTTGTAACAAAGACTACATATTTAGATCAACAATCATAAAGTTTTACAATGTATTAAGCTACATAAACACCTCAATTTTCAACAACCTACTATATCACTATCATCACTCATTAGTTGGCCTTCATCCTCCTCATCCTCCTCCACCTCCTCATAGTCTGAGTCTGCCTCCTCATTGTAGTCCTCCTCTACCTCATTTGCAAATAGGTCCACAACCCTGACCCCTACCTCCTCACTTGTCTCCTCCTCCTCATCCTTCTGATCTGGAAGATGCCTCGCAAAGCCTATTGACTGATCCATAGGAAATACTAGAGTTAGTCGTGTTGTGGCCCACCACTCCTCATATGCATCTGTAGCACCAACGTCATTAGCGTCGGAGACTAGGGGCATGTCGAGATCCAAATCATTGGATATAACATCATTGACTATCAGTCGTCTCGTATCTCTTGGCCTTCAGGCACTCTGCACTGATCATTTGGAAAATGACCATGCTACTGGTGGCACATGTACCTGTCTGAACTATCTCATGACACGATCATAGTAGAATGGTCTTACTACATAATCATGCCTCCCTAGTAAAAACATGTCCCTTTGTATCCTCCTCAACTGGCAGGTCTCATCTAGCCACTGCGGTATCAACTGGTAGGGTCTCCATAAGATCTCCTCCTGATCTAATAGTCAAATTTGACTCTCCAAAATAGCAGATATCCATACTACCATTCTCATCTCAGTGGATAATTGAAGGAGCATGGATTTCCTAAGGTGCATACAGAAGGAAATCTTGTGGGCCTAGTGTATGTGATATGCTCCAGGCACCAAACCTATAGTAGTGTACAATGCACCATGCTCTCAACCTCGTGATAAGTGAATTGTCCCAAATCATAGTAAAGATGTGCAAGCATGTTGTGACCCCATGCATAGAAGATCCTATGATGCTCCATCTCCCATATCATGTGAAATAGGCCTCCATCTAGGCATGCTCCCCTGCCATCTAGGACTAGTACTAGTGCTACGGTGAAAATCATAATCTATCTCAAAAGTGGCGATCACTAGTAGAATTTGGAAAATAAATGACTATGTGACTAAAAAATTTAGTCGCGACAACTAAAAATGACTAAGTTCTATTTATTTGCAACACAGCTATAAATAACTAAAGAAATGACTAATTTGATCATCGGGTAAAAAACACAACTAAATAATTAGTCACATAAATAAAAATTAGACAATATGAGTAACAATATTAACATTAGAATTTATTTTTGGTCTATATTACTATTATTATATTATCAATTTTATTTTATATTAACATACCTATTGTTTTCTTTTTCCTAACCTATCCAAAGATCAATTAAACTATGAGTTTTTTTATAAATTAATTTAATTTGATCTTATATAGAAATATATGTTATTTTGATTATATTGTATTCTTATATATTATAATAGTAGTAAATAATATAACCTATATATACTATTATATATATTTTTGTATTTAAATATATCTATAGTAGTAAATAAATAATAACCTATACATTTTTATATTTAAATATAATAGTAAATAATAGTAGTAAATAATAGCAAATATAATCATGCTTATATTTAATATTTTGTATTCTAACCTATATATACTATTATACATATATTTTATTTAAATATATCTAGAGTAGTAAATAAATAATAATCTATATATTTTTATATTGATTTTTGTATTATATATAATAGTAGTAAATAATATAACCTATATATTTTTATATTTAAATAATAATAATGCAACCTATATATACTATTTTATATATTTATAAATATAATTATATATTTTAATTTGTATTATATAAAATATATGATATATTAACTATATTTTGTATTGAATAAGAATATAATAGTTATTAATTAATAATTATAAAATTTATATATATATATATATAATAATTTATTAGAGAATATAATATATAATAGTAATTAATAATATAATTATAGATTTATAATTATTTTTCTTATTATATAAAATTTAATATATACTTAATTACGTAGGATAAAGGATGCTTTATTTATATATACACATTTGAATTTGAAAAATATCATTAAATTTTAAAAATTCTATTTTAATATAAAAATATTCAAATATTTAGTAAAAAAAAATTTAAATTTTTTAAAGAAGTTTTCATTAATTTAATTTAAATATTAAAATATTAATATCTTTAATATAATTTGATTGGAGTTATAATTTTTTAAGTTAAATATTCATAAATCAAATATAATGTTAAAACCTAAATGTGCTCATTATTAGGATCTTTACCATAATTTTCATTTTAATAAGCATACTCTTAAACCCTTGTTGAAACCTTATTTTAGGCTGTAGCTCGCCAAATTGGAGTGAAAGGTCAATACTAGTGAGGAAGAGTTTTGGAGGAGGGGAAACCAATAATAGCGGGGAAAATAGCCAAAAAAATGGCAAAAAATGATGAATAGTTGAGATTCGAACAAACAAAAAAATGGTGGAAAATGATGAACGTCTGAGATTCGAACAACCGGAAAAATAGCAGAAAATTATGAACAACTGAGATTAGTTTAACCACATTGAAAATAAATTTCACGTCCATTTCAAAATGGGAACCTAATTTTATTCATTCATTTTGAGCGCCTATTTTTTTATGTTCCTCACTCTAAAATGCCCAGCTCCACCCCTTATCACTTTTGCAGGGGCTCTTTTGCAGTCTCCGAATGGTCTCAACATTGGACATGTCATGGGAAATGGTTCGACACTGGTAGTCGCTCTAAACTCGTCCATGTCGAGCTCTAATGGGATTGTTGGGAGCCTACGTCTAGATTTGGGTCCTCTCCAAATGCTACACTCTGCCTACAACACCCAACTACTATGCGGGCACTCTCTTGTAGTCTTGGAACGGTCTCAAAAGTTTAAAAGCGGTTTGATGTTCTCTCTACGAAGAGTAGCATAATGATTGTTGGGGTCATTTGAGTCAGTCCTAGCTTTGGCCTCGATCCATTGAGATGGCTTCCTTTCAAAAACCCTATGTTGCATTTTCTTATCTTTTTCCTATGTTGTAGTTTCTTATCTTTTCCCTGTGTTGTATTTTCTTATGTTTTTCTTGTGTTGCATTTTCTTTTTGAAAATTGCTTCCTTTTGTGGAGACAGGTGGGTGAAGAGGCATGAGGAGATTGCTTCCTTCACAAATTACAAAGGCTTTGTTTGTTAAAACCCTCCTTCCAATATTTTATGATTTTCACTATCGTTTATAAATTTATTCTCAAACTATTCTTAATGCTTATTTTTCTTAACTGTAATTTTATTCATATTATTGTTGTCAAATTCCTTACCATCCCACCTTCTATTTCATATTTCAAAGTTTCATAAATATTTTAAAAATATTAACAAATTTTGAGTTCTCAGATTCTTTATTCATAAATACATAAGAGTTCAATATCCAATCTATTTATACTAATAACCTCCTTTGGATGGATTGTAAAAATTAATTTTTGATTGTGGAAAGGTATAGAGCAAGGAGAAAATGTAAAACCAGTGCCTTACTCTACCATTCAACAAGTAGAACTAACCATCCATATTTCTTTTAAATGCAGGAATAGAGACCTTATTCTACATAGAATTAGGAGCCTTGATCAAGAGTGTATTCCATTACATAAGATTTTAAGATGGTATAGAACAAGTGAAAAGAAACTTCCAAGCTTTATTTACACATTTTATATGTAGCAACTCTTTCTATTATTTCTTGCATACTAATATACCCCATTTTATCTTGTAGCAAAATATCCAACACAAGATATTGTTTCACATACTTTTCCATTAATCAGATGCATTTACAGCCCACCCCATGTGCAACAATGGCGTCACAACATAGTTTCAATGGTAGCTTCTCTTGGCTTACAAATTCATAGACTAGTTATTGTAACAAAATTCTCCAAACATAGGAGTTTACATACACCTCTGAAAGTATTAGTTCATAAATGACTACCATGACTAAATAAATGACTACATGACTAAATAAATGACTACATGACTAAATAAATGAATACAATGACTAAATAAATGACTACCATGACTAAATAAATGACTACCATGAATAAATAAATGACTACCATGACTAAATAAATGACTATCATGACTAAATAAATGACCAGTTAACAAAAATTAATGACTAAATTAATGACTAAATATACTACCAAATTGATCAATCAAAATAACCAATAAATGACTAAAATGGTTTATTCATGAATTTGGTTGCATTATAAATGATTGGCAATAAACTACTAATGGTCAAGTCACCAAGCTTAGTCATTTATATGCAATTTTTAGTAGTTTTTTAGTCATTTATTGTCATTTTTGCACTAGTGGATCATGTGTAGAGTAGCGACTATAGCTTAATACATGGCCCCATGATCTCATCTTGAACCAATCCTCCAAGATAGTACTGTATATCTACTCTCATCTACCTGTATGTACGGTCCTCTATGAAATGGACAGTCTCGTCTCGAATGGGAACTTGAAGAATGCAATGAACATCCTCCAGAGTGATCATCATCTCATCGGTGGGTAGATGAAAGGTATAGGTATCCGCATCCCACCTCTATGCTAATTCCATTAGCATGGCATCATGGTATCTCATAGGAGGCATGAGATATGCCCAATATATCCCAATAGCATGTAAATTCAATGTATCCTCCTCTGACAGTATTACGACTAGGTCTTATAATCAATAGAATAATCTACCACTGAGACGATGTTGTGACCGAGGAGGAATCTAACAAAAAAGAAAAAATATCACCTATAAGCATTCTAAAACCTTAAATCTATACAAAAACAGTAAAAAATGTGCTAAATTTTCTCTAGGGTACTTTTCTAAGGGTCCTAAACACTTTATTCCTTTTTTGGGACACTTCGCAAAGAAACAAGGCACTTTGCAAAAAACTGGGACACTTCGCGAAAAAGTGGGACACTTTGCGAAAAAGTGGGATACTTTGTGAAAAAAAGGGATGCTTTGTGACTTTTTCTTCCAAGGTCCTAAATCTATCTAGAAATGTGTAAAACATAAAATAAATGTGTTAAAACAAAGCTAAGGTAGAGAAGAATCCACTCATCGGATGTTGTAGGTCGTCTGACGCTACCTCCTCGCATAGGATCTCGAGTCTCGGAGGCACATATGATCGTATGCTTAACATTATCACTCACTCTCTACTGAAATCAAGCTACAAGAAGGTAAAAGGAAAAATGATTACAAGTTACTTCACCTTTTACTCTTATATATGTTCAAATTAGGTCATTTGCATATTAGGGTTAAAGTGATTTTTCATTCAAACTAGCATATTGGGGGCTTGAGAGCTCTATTTTTGACATCGTTCGTTGCATTGGATTGATGATTCCTCTCTCGTTATCACCAAATGTCTATCACTATGTGGCATGGTACTTGGAAATACCATATGATATGACTTATACAATTCAATGCGATTAGACTGCTACCTTGATTCCACCTCCATAAATCAAGTGGAATTAAGGGGGCCATACATCTATCCTTGAATTTGATTTCATGAAGAAGTTAGATAAAAGGATTTTTGAATGACTAATGAATTTGTTTTGCAAGATGTGGTTCCTAACATTGTGGTTTTGCAGATAGCTATAGTGGGGGTTTCATTCTTCCATGATTACAAATGAATCCATATGAGTATCCTTTTATGAGATAAATTTTACTATTTGAATTCCTTTAGCTTGCATATGCATGTAGAGTCATATGAGCACTAAAGTGGGGGCTAAATGTAGTGTAGAAAATTGTACTCCCTTCTTGGAGATGGTACAATTACACACTCAGTTAGGACCTATTTTAGTACCCTTGCATTCATGACCCTTTAAAACATCATTGATAGGCCCCTAAGACCCTTTATTTCATATCCCAAGGCTTATTTTAGTTGAAATCATGACAAAATCAACAAAGGAATTTAATTTTCTAAAACCCTGACATTTTCTCAACCCGAAATGCTAGGGTGGGACTCATACGCCACCTTGGGCGTATGAGTCCCCCTAGGTGGGACCCATATGCCACAAGTGGCATATGAGTACTATGTGGCCCCTTTTTAGGGTTTGATCGAGAAATTAAGGTTTTTAATTCAAAATTTTGGTTAATGTCGGCATTTGAGATCTAATAAACAGTAAATTAGATGAAGTTCCTATATAAACAAGGTTTCAAACCATTATTGCACCTAGAAGAAAAAGAGAAAAAAAGCTAAGCAATCCTATTGTTTACAAGCAAGAGTCGTCAAGAGATATCTGAAAGTATTAAAGAACAAGGAGCAAGAAAAGTTGAAGTCTTGGAGCAACATCATAGTGTTTTTGCAGGTCTTCAAACTCACTTCCATTCAAGATCTAACATTGTCAAGGATTTATAATGGTTTCCTATGGAGAATCATGATGGATTATAGGTTGGGGAGATGCAACTAGCCTTCAAACCAAGCCTAATGAGTTGTTTCCTAAGTGATTCCATCCTCCATTTTCATTCTACTTTCTACCTAAAGGAAGGTACATGCATTGCTGTGACTTATTAGGGTGATTAGAGGTCTCCTAAAGTGAGTCATTATCTATATGTTTCATTCATGCATCTTATTCTAGCACATTAGAATAGGGTTTTATTGCACCATAGATTTCCTAATCTTTGATGCACTTAAGATTAGGACTTGCACTCACATTTTATTTCAAGATCTATTGTTTCTATCAAGGTTTAATTACAAAACTAGGGGTTTGACTGAGGAAAACCCCCATAAGAAAATCAACACAATAGTATGTTTTTCAAGTTTTTGATAGGTTTAGATTCAGAAACAAAGTTTGGAAGGAAGAGTAGGGATAGAAGAAAAAATTCAGATCTTGACTTGTTGAAAAAGCAGAATGAGACTAATATGCCACTTGTGGCATATGAGTCCTAGTATAGCAATTCTTCTAGATTTTGGAGGATTCATACTTGTAACTATGAGATTCTAGTTTCTTCCTAGAAACCCTAAACTGGGACTAAATTGCCCCTACTAGAATATGAGTTCCAATGTACATTAAAAGTCAAATTTTAGGATTTTAAACCTTGTTCCAAGCTTCTTTAGTTTTCTAGGTGCTCCTCTATCATTTCTCAGTTCATTCTTCTGATTTTCAGTTTCATATCTTGGGTTGCATTGTTAGGTTTACATATCATTGCATTTCTTTCTTTCCAAGCATTTGCTTGGTGGTGAACCCCCTTTTAGTCTTTAATCACACCCCTAGGATACCTTATTGTAGATCTCTTTCCCTTATTTCCATCCCTATATTGAGATCTCTAAGGTTTCCTTGAATGAAACTTGAAGGAAATTGGTGGAGGAACCCTACTTCCCCTTTAGCTCTATCTCCCAAAACATAGAACACAATTTTCTTTATTTCACCTTCTTAATAAGATACTAGTGGAGATGGACAAATGCTTGATTGGTAAGTTCATTGTCATTAGGCCAAATGTGGATCAAGTTAGGAATTGGGGTCTTATGTTTTGGAAACTTAAAGGCAGTGTAACTATTAGTACAATGGTGGATGGCATGTTTCATTTTAAATTTATGAACAAGGAAGATCTTGATGCAAGAGCATCATGACATAATTGTGCTTCCATGTGGAAATTTTGAAATGTGATTCAATTTTGATGTTCTTACCTTGTATAGGGTTGTTTGAGTCATATCTTATGCATCTTAGAAGGCCATTTGAGTTAAATTTGCAAAAATGCAAAAAAAAATGATAATGTACTCAAAAGTTGTCACAAAAGTGTAAAATTGGGAAAAAGTGCAAAATAAGGGAAGGTGAAAGGACATGGTCATTTGGAAGTAGTTAGAAGTTGTTAGTTCAATTTTAAATTCTTATAAAAGGCTTTGTAACCATTTGGTGAGGCGTGGGTGATTGAGAATTGGAGAAGGAATAAAGAAAACCATTGTTTTTATGCATATTTATTCTAAATTCCACTATTTTCTAATCTTGTACGGCCTTGTATGGGCAAGAAGTGGTTTCTCGTTGATTGTATGTGTTAGATATTTAAATCAACTTCCATTTCTATTTTGTCTCATGCGATTTCGTAAAGTTTTGTGAAAGTTATAAAGGATTTTTTGAAAATTGTGGAAAACCCTTGTTAGGGTAAACAGTGAGGTAAAGAAATTGTGTTTCTCTCATATTTTCCATTGGAACTGGCTAAAATTTGGTGAAAAGTATAATGTTGAAATGTAGTTTCATATTCTTGAAGTTTTGGGTCAAATGGTTAAAATGAGTGTGTGGGAAGTTTAAAGTTTTATGTCTGCAAACTGTGTACAAACAAAAAAAATAGAGTTTAAGAGGGTTAGCACTTAGGTTTTGTTAAAATATCTTTTGGAATGAACATTTTATGGGTTATTAAACTTTAGCAGATCAAATTTGACATGTTTTAGGTGTTGTTCAGAATAATTTGATGGTGGAAACAGTAAAATCAATAAGCCCTATGTCTATTCATGTTGCAAAAGACTGGTAAGACATAGAACAATAAAGTTTTTAAGCAATTTGAATGTGTATTTGGTGTTATCCTTTGGTAATTGAGTTTGTGAACGATGAATGGTGTATTGTGAACTTGTTCAAAACAAGATTTGGTGTATTTTAAGTTTGAAGCCATCATTTCACTAGCTGGTCAACCTTATGACAGTCCTAATTTGGAGTCATAAATGAAGGGTTTAGAGTTCAAGTTGCTAAAATCTCATGAAAAATGATTGGGGAATAGTAAGTTACGATTGTGCAGGCTAATTTATATTTTTTTGAGGCATTAGAAAAGATAAATGGGCTTGGTAATGTAAAGTTGATAGTTTATATGGTCTAAAAGTAGCCTAATGGTTGTTTTGAATAGTCTACTTGGGAGAGTTCATAAATTTATTTGTTTGTGTTGGGAATATATTTTGATTCCATCATTTTGATGTTTTCTAAAGGTGTTTTGTGAACCAACAAATGGTTTTGAGTTGTGTTCTCAGTTTTGATGATTTGAATCAAGTGATTAATAAAGGGAAAAGTCAACCTAAAGATTTGAGATGGCAGATTTTGTAATTGTTTTTCTTTGGATAAATTGAGGTTGCTAAGGAGTTTGAAGGTCTTGGGAACTTTAGTTGGGTCAGATTTGTGAGAATACAAATTGTGCCATTGTTTTATGAAGAATTCTGTTAGAGTAATAAGTTATTATGCTTAATTAATTACATCACATTGATTAATTAATTAAGTCACTTATTCCTCTTTATTACTTAAGCTAAACTTAGGCACATTAATAATTAATTATTAATTATTAAGTGTGCACACTAGGGTTTCATTTTAGGGTTTCTTGATCTCCTTCATAAGGATTGATCACTTTGTAATAATTGATTCTCTTAATGCATTTTTACTGAGAGGTTTATAGAGAACATCTTTTTGGTTCTTCATATCTTTTGCATGTGATAGGTATTCATCTTGCATGCAGGTGATCTTGGATTCTAACATGGTATCAGAGCTCCAGACCTGCACTGCTTGTTCGTGATTTGAAGATATGGCCTCTTTGTGAGTTTCAAGTGCAAGGGTTTCCACAGGCATCTTTTCTGCAAGATCTGGGGGTAGCCATTTTTTCGGGACACAATGGGCTCAAACGGACGTCGCCATTGCGTTCGCAGGGTCCCAAAACCCTAAAAACGCCTGTCGTTTTGTCGAATTTGGTGAAGTTGGTCCAGGAGGCAAAAATTTTTTGTCCAAAGGGCCGTACGACCTCTTCTGCATGCATTCCGAGGCACAATTTTCAAAAAAAAAAATTAAAAAGGGTTTTGGAAACCCGTGCCGGCGCTTCCAGTTTTAAAGGATTCGCCGCCGGGGCCACCAATCCCACCCCGCCGCTTCCCACCGCCGCCACCTGCTCCCCCCCCTGCGCCAAAATCTGGCCGAGGTCCCTCGGCATTCCGAGCCCCTCGCTCTAGTGCAGGGTATGGAGCTGGCGCTCGCTCCTCTCTAGCCCTGCCCACGGGACCGGGGCGAAATTTTTCATTTCTGCAGGGGGGTGTTTTTTTGTGCCGACGGCCAGATGGCCGTCAAATTTTTTCCCTTGACTCGTTGACATCTGCATGACATCATCGGCCGTACGGCCCCTCCTTGCCCCTCCTAACCCTAGTTTGCCCTAAAAGAGCAGTTTTTTTCTTTTGGACATAACTTGAGCATACGGTATCGAAATCGGGCAAACGAGATATCGCCGGAAAGCTGGTTCCGAGAAATTTCCAATAGTGCTGTTTATTTTTCAATATTTTACTGTTTTCCTATATTTATTGCTGTTTGAAGTCAGATGTACTTTTTATGCTTCTGAGCTCATAACTTTTTGCCACGATCTCTGTTTTTCTCCTCGTTTGAAGCGTCAGAAAGGTATTGAGGAGCTCTAGGTTACTGTCCATGCACTTTTTCTGTATCTGTCCTAGGTTTATCACTTATTCCAGATTTGGCCCGATGGGTTGTTTGGCAATTACTTGGATGTTTTGGCAGTTGGGAGAGTGCATCTTGTATCTTTGCACGTTTTCAGTAATACATCATTCAATAATTGCTTGCTGCTTCATAGATTCCAGAGTTGTTCGGTTTGGAGTTTTCGAGTGTTCCGTGGCATCGGGTTTTCTTTGCTTTATCATGATTCCTTGAGTCAATCGGTGACTCTCATCCGGTTTCATAGTATACAGAAGAATATTTCCTTGCTTGCCTATATCAAGTTCCAGTGTTACTCTACAGAGTTCTTCCAGTGCTTCTTTGCAGCATGTTATCTCATTGTAAGGGGGTTTTGTCCCACTGGGTTTTTCCTTCTCTTACTCATTCTTGCATTTGTAAATGGGTACCTGATCAGGCCTAGTTGCGGGACCCATCTTTGCTTTCATGCATCTTATTCTAGTGTTTTAGCTTCTTCCTAAGTTCATCTTAAGGGGGGGTGTTAGAGTAATAAGTTATTATGCTTAATTAATTACATCACATTGATTAATTAATTAAGTCACTTATTCCTCTTTATTACTTAAGCTAAACTTAGGCACATTAATAATTAATTATTAATTATTAAGTGTGCACACTAGGGTTTCATTTAGGGTTTCCATTTTAGGGTTTCTTGATCTCCTTCATAAGGATTGATCACTTTGTAATAATTGATTCTCTTAATGCATTTTTACTGAGAGGTTTACAGAGAACATCTTTTTGGTTCTTCATATCTTTTGCATGTGACAGGTATCCATCTTGCATGCAGGTGATCTTACTTGGATTCTAAAAAATTCTAGTGAAATCATGAAGAGTTGGAGGGATTGAATGCCTAATTGTGAAAATTGTATTCAAGTATGATTGTTTCTTCCTCTAGCATTGCATCAAATCTGGTTAAAGTTCTCATTGAGGACCCTTGGGATTTTGACAAAAAAAAAAAACTATCTCTCTCTATGCAAATGGAAATTGAGTTTTTACCTAACAAAGGATCTTGGTTTTGTTGCCCCTACCTGGGTCTATTTACTAGGGTTACCTTTGGAATTCTAGAATTATAAAATATTCCAAAGCATTAAAAATTTCTTCGATCACTTGCTAGTGGTTGATAAGGTTTCCCTCCAAAAAGCTAGGTAGTTTTTTGCTAGAATGTGTGTCAATTTTGCAACGAACACGATCCTCCCTACTAATATTACACTAAAATCAAGATTTGGTAGTTGGGTGCAACCAATTGTCTATGAAAATGCTAGAATATTTTTTCAAAAGTGCAATCAATATATAAATTTGAGTAACATATGCAAAAATCAAGAAAATAAAAAAAATAAGGTCACTACTAAAAAAATTATCAACCATATCTAATCAGTCTTCCCCCAAAAGGATAAGACTTATCAAAGCAATTTTTTCCTTGCCATTTTACAATTATCCTTTTAGGTGAAGACTAATTCTATGGTTGATTTTAAGGTCTACCTTTAAGAAGAATATTTTCTCGTGCTTAAGAATGTAGTTTCTCAAATGTTCCTACAAGATCTTTACAACATATACCTATGATTTGATGATTTAACGATTCAAATAATAATCAAGAATTTTAGAGATTAATCAATATTTTCAAAGATTTATAGATGGAATTTGTGAAAGGAGAGGTAGATTTGTAGATTTTTGGATGAAGAAATGAATGGTTGTGATTAATTCACTTGATTTAGAAACTTGAGTTTAATTTTACTTTTTTTTATTTATTTAATTTGATTTCACCTTAAAATTACTTGCATGATTTTTGATTTAGGAATATGCAAGCATAAATCAAGGAATTAATAACTTGCATGACTTGATTAGTGGAAGAGATTGTTTTTTACAATAAGTAAATAATGGGATGATGAGACGATAACTAGCTAATTATTTACATCATTAATTAATTGTGTATGCATGGATTTAGTTAGGAATTGATTAATTGATTAACTATGAAGCGATTTTGGTGGGTTAAGATGGGATTTAATTAATTCATAGTGTATTTAATTAATTGACATGAATTTAATTAAGAATTATTTAAAGTTATTTATGATAATTAACTAGCTAATGGAGTGTAAGTGATACATGGTGCAATTAATTATTTAATCAGCATAGTGATGTTAGAGTGAATCAGCTAGGATTAATTAATGTGTAGGATTAATGGTATAAGGTCAAGGAATTGGGGTGTTGAAATATAGGTTTCTACATTTTGAACTTGATTCTTGCTCATGTGTGTATATACTAAATCTACAAATCAAATCACCAAACTCAAACCTAAACTAGAATAAGTAACTTAGATTGTACTTGTCGCTCCCAATTTCTCACTACCATTTTTGTAGAGTGTGATGCTTAAGATGAGGGGACAAAAGATGTGTTGATGAAAAATGGCCAACCCATAGCATTTAAGAGAAGAAAATTAAAATCTATAGAGATGATATTTTATATTTATGACAAGGAGATTGTTTTCATTATGTATGCTTTAGCTAAGTTTAAATAATATTTAGTTTGTGGTACATTTTTGGTGAGAAAAGACATAAATTGATATTTTTCCTTGGCCAATGTGATTTAAATAATAAAAATAGAAGTAGATATGGCTAAATATTATAATTTTGACATTGAATATGTGAAGGACAAGAAGAATGTAGTTGTTGGTGTTCTTTCTTGTATACCAACTTTTTGCATATTTCTTCTATTTTTGTTCATTTGAGGGCTTCTATTATGGCTAAATATGCTAGGAATGTATTTAATAATAATGTATTAAATGGGAGTGCAAAATATGATAAGTATGTTATGGTAGATGGCCTTAGACAAGAATAGACTACTCTTTTACCTAAATACAAAATGGAGAAAATTATGAGGGATTTACATGATGCACCCATAGCTAGCCACTTGGGATTCTATAAAACTTAGAGGAAACTAAAATGGAGGTTTCCCTAGAAGGGCCTCAAAGAGGATTCCCTTAGACATGTTAGAAAGTGTATTACTTTCCAAAAAAATAAATCAAATCACAATTCCCTAGCAGGTGTACTACCCTCCCTCATTCCTAACCGTAAATGGGAAATTATATCCATGGATTTTATCACTAAACTTCCTAAATTGAATGGAAAGGACTTAATTTTTGTGTATTAGATTAGTTAACTAAGTGTTCCCATTTATTTTTCATCCCTATTAAGTCTAGAGCACCACATGTGGGTTACCTATTTTTTAGAGAGGTATTTCATCTAAATGGCTTGCCCATGGTTGTTGTAAGTGACAAGGATAGTAGATTCCTTATATCTTTTTAGAAAGATTTATACAGTTTTATTAGTATTAAGTTGAAAGCTCACTCTTAGTACTACTATCACCCCAAATAGATGAATAAATAAAAATAGTTTATAAGTGGGTTGAAATGTACTTAAGGAATTTTTTGTCATTAATCAATAGAAAAAAAGGTTAAGTGAATGGACCTAGGAGAGAATTGTTATGATCTCAATTACCACATTTCCATAGGCATGACAACATTTATGGAACTATAGGGATATCATTCACCTACTTTGATTGATAAGGTGTTCACTAACAATCATGTACCAATAGTTGGTGAATTTATGGTGAATAGAAAAAACATTTTGAGGTCACTTGCAGACCATTTTATAATGGACACAATTTAAAAAAAAATAAAAATTGGCACCACACTGAGAGATAATTTGAGGTGGAGATATGGTTTTCATATGCTTGCAACTATAGATGAAAATTTTCATAACATCAAGTGGGGTTGAAAATATCAAATCTTGGTTCTATGGACCATACAAAGTATTGAGAAGAGTTGGTGAAGTGGCCTATGAGTTGGTGTTGCCAACAAATAGTCAAATTTATAATATTTTCAGTGTGTCCTATCTTACAAAATTATTGGATAACATGATGTGCCATCAATTGATATACCATCCCTGGATGATGAGGGGAGACTTGAATTTGTCCTAGAGGTGATTATTAACACATATTAGAAGATATTGAGGAATGCAACCGGCATGGATTGCTTGGTCTATTAGAGAATCCTACCCATAGAGGATGCTACTTGGGAGGGGCCAAATATACTTTAACATTTAGAGTTTCATTACTTTTGGGAAAAAAATTCTACAAAGGGAAATTTAATACCCCCTTTCTTTTGTTCAATATTTGTGGGACCCTCAAGCCCATTTATGTACTTCATGGTGGGTGAGGGGTGATTTCTAAATAATTATATACTAGTGATAATTAGTTTCATTCATTTTTCCCTAGTATTTTTATGGGTTTTGAATTGTTTCCTATATTCTAAGATGTTTCCTAAATTTGAGGTTGGTTGGGGGTGGGAACTTCACCATTAGTTTTCTTATGGAGGATTTACCTTAAGGGGGCCTTTTATTATTGACTTTGTTCACCCTTATATATTTTAAAGAGTATATGTCTAGTATAAGTGCCTTGGGGAAACTTGTTCCTACTTATTAGGGGATTTTGGAGGGCTACTAGGGACAAGACTATATCATGAAGCTTGTCACTAGATTTGGATATGAGTAAGCTATGCAAAATGATTGACCTTAGGTATTTTGAGTGAGTGGTTTTGGAGCTATGATTGATTTATTGATGAGGAGTCAACATATATTGGCTACTTAAGAAATTTAATGTTTCTACACTAGTGTCATTTTATTTCATGCTTGATTATTAATATTTTTAAGTGATATTAGTATATATCAAGTAAAAATAATCAGGATTATTAACACTTGGTAAAGGCACCTAGGTTTGGATATGTCAATGAATAAATAGAGGTAGCCAAACCTTGAGAGATTGATTCTGCACTTATTTGACATATTTGAGACCTAAAGAGGGAGGGTAAACTAGGTAGAAATCGTATACCAATTTAGGAATAAAAACTATCAGACCTAGAGAATAAAGGATTGAACCATTTTTGTTTCTTGTGGGAAATATCATTTAGTGATTACATTGGTTGAAATAATTTTGTTCTTTTGGTAGACTAGTTTTTTGGGTGGCTAGAGTAACATTATTATAATAGCATCAATTTGATTTAGGGGAAGATCTTCCACCAAATGCACGAGTTTTAATTAATTCCACATTATTATTATTATATTTATGTATTCCAATATATATTTTTATTATTATTCTATTGATATATTCTAGTAGACTTATCAATAAAGTATAGCTCCAAGGTTCTTATTAGAGTTTAATTTGTTAGTGTATTAGTGTGATACATTGTTCTTTCTTTCTTGGCATCATTCTAATTCAATAAATTAAAACAAAAATTAATTAGATAGAGAGAATTTGATGCTATTGAGGATCCATTCCCGATTTTTTTTTGTTGGTCTACTTATCAAAGTGGGGTTCAAGATATATTTAGATCCATATTTGGGGTGGGATTGGTATTATATAGTTCATATAGGGGGATTTTTTGCTAGTGCATTACGGTTTAGAGAGGATAAGTGTGAATTTGGAGAAACTATAGATGGGAGAATTGCAATCGGTAGTATTTTATTTGATGTTTTTGTTCAAATTCATTTTTTCCTCTATTCTCATTGGCCATGATTTAACTAAAGAAAGTTGCAAATTGAAATTGATATTGAACAACTTCTCCTCCATTTGACTTTTGAGTGCACATAATATTTTCTCCATCTTTTTTGTTAGAAATTAGGATCTTAGGATACTAATCATTGTAAAAAAAAACATAAAATAAATAAAATAAGAATCATACAAGCATATATTTTACACATTACACAAGATATACATGGGGATAACCCTTTTGGGTAAAAAAACATCATAAAGCATCATTTTATTAAAAAATAACTTACAAAATTCATCTATTATAAGATAGACCGAACCCGGGGAACACTTCTCCATACTTCCACATGGCCAATATAACCTCATGTGTATAGTAATAGAACTCACTATAAATCTCAAAATTCTCTACATATCAAATAAGAGGGAACCTCCTTAAATATAGGAGAAAGGGTGGCATAATACCTTAAGGGGTATTAGTCACACCTATTCAAAATAACCATTCATAAATAATTAATAATCTAATAGTTATTATACTATAATTATTTCAAATGGGATATGCTTAATAAAGTATATAATATAAAAGGTTTAGTAACCTTATATTAGAACATTATATAAATATTATAAGGGTATGAAATCTAATAACATTATGTTATAACACTCCCCCTTAATGTTAATAGGGGGCATCACCTGTCAATTTCCATAAAATGAAAAATGAAGTACCCAAGTAATGTAGGTCTTCTTTGACATTGACAAATAGGGACACAAATATATGCCAAAATGAAGATCATGTATTCCAGACTATATGAGTCATTTTGTCATAATTTAAAATCCCAATGTTTTAAAATGATGTTATATATATTGTAGTGATGAAAAATGTATCCCTCTACATTTTCACACTCGTGTGAGCCCTCCCTATTAAATTAAGCATAATGTTGCCTTGATTTAGTGTTGTAATGTGTTTAACTAAATAGACCTAGGTGTGCCTTATTTAGGGTGTTGAAAGTGTACCTTCACACTTTCACACTAATCTAAGGTTTCATTAATAAATTGGGCTTCCTTATGCCTTATTTGGCCTTATTTTACATCCACAATCCTTAATTAATGCATCTTTTCAAGATTAATCCTGAAATTTACTAATATCCAATCATAATTCATGTGATTTTGGATTGTATAGCCTAGATTTAGTGATCTAGGACTCATACGCCACCTTGGGTGTATGGGTCCCACCTAAGTTTCAGGGGCTCGATCTGGATTTCACAATAAACTAAGCATTTCTTGAAAAATATGTCCTAAGCTTAGCCTAATGGGACTCATACACCTCAACTGGCTTATGAGTCCCATTTATCTTAGACATAAATTAAATTCAAATTCTTGGTGGGATTTTATTCTTCTAGATCCGATGTTGGCTTGTAGTGTTGTAATTTTGGGAAATTTGGCATAAACAAGTATAAATACAAGGTTATTTCACTCATTTTCACCTAACAAGCAATCAAGTGACCTAAGACCTTTATGAGAGAATTCCTTATAGTGAATTTGAGTTCACAAGAGCATACAAGTGTCTACAAGAGCCTTCAAGAGCTGATTATCAAGTATTTTGGAGCATTATTCAAGTATCAAGTATCATGTCAAATTCATCATGCATCATGTTTTTTTTGAGCTAACATTTGTGATGTAGGGTTTCATGATTCAAGCAAGCATTCAATTCAAGATCCATATCATTCAAGCAAGAGTCAAGATCCACATTCATGCTATCCATTACATACAAGATTGCAACCTTTTATTCCTAGGGTTTGGTGAGTTGCAACATAGCATTTTGTTCATTCATCATTCCTCCTTTTCATTTTATTTCATTTCAAGGTTTGATTACCAAAATGGGGTTTGACCAAGGCAAACCTCTATCCACTAACAAAACAACATTTTTCCCTCTCTAGTGTCACAATTTGTAGATCTAGGTTAAAGATACACTGAAGAGAAAGATTGGAAGAAGTTGTCAAGTTTGCAAAGTTGTCACAATTTCACCTTGTTTAGAAGATCACTAAAATACACCTAAAGAGTAGAATTCAACATTTTAGATCTAAAAATCAGGTTAAGAAGGAAGAGCAGAGATATGAGAGCAGATTTAGATCTTGACCTTCCAAAAAAGTTGAGTAGCATTTACACGCCACTTCTGGGGTATGAGTCCCAGTACAGTGAATTTTCCAAATGTCAGGAGTTCCAGACTTGTCACTTCCAGATTCATGTTCCTACCCAAAAACCCTAATCTGGGACTAAAGCACCCAACCTAGTGTATGAGTCCTAGTGTGCATTAAATTCAACATTTTTAACATTTCAAACTTTGTTCCGAGCTTCTACAGATTTCCAAGTGCACCTCTGTACTTTTCCTTTTTTTTTTTATTTGCATTCATTTCTAGATCATTTACTTAAGTCATGCACATCATTTAGTTGTATCATTAGGCTTTGCATGTTACTAGCCTTTCCAAGCCCTACCTTGGTTGAACCCCCTTTTAGCCTTTAGTCACACCCTAGGATACCTTATTACAAGATTGATTTCCCTCTTTCAATCCTTGGATTGAGATCTCTAAGGTTTCCTTGAATGAAACTTGAGTGAAATAGGTTTAGGTCCTAAACCCTAGCTTATGTTTCATCTCCTAAAAGGTGGGACCCTATTTCCCCCTGTTTCATATACAAGGTCTTATAAATATTTTTTATTGGAGCCTAGGTCTCCTCAAATTAACCTCACCACCGGTTTATCACATAGCACCCATAGGACTTAATACAATACTTTAAATATAAGTGGAAGATTTACAAAGAAAATAAATTTAATAGATGCCTGGAGGAATTATATGTAGACATGTAAATTATACTGATTGATCTCGTGCACCTAATCCTAGTTTACTAACATCAGTTCTACCTAAATCATCTTCTTTACTAACCATTTAATTGAATAACTCTTATTTGATTAAATTCATCATATTTCATCTTTTAATTAAATAAATCCGCTTTATTTGGTTAAATCATTATCTTCTATTAATTAAATAAATCATTTTTTTAATGAATCCTAATGTTCCTCTTTTAATTAAATAAATCACTTTATTTGATTAAATCATATTTCATCTCCTTTAAATTAAATAAACTAACCTTTACTTGATTTAAGTCTAATATCATTCCTCTTTAATTAAATAAATCAAACTTTATTTAATTAAATCTAATATTCATATTCCTCTCATTTTGATTTAAATAAATCCAAAAATCTAAGTCAAAATGTCAAATCAAACTAATCTCCATCTAAGTTAATTAAATCCTAATTAACACTAACTCAAATCCTCAAATCCTCTATATTTTGCAACTTGCACAAGTAAATCAATTTAATTGATTTATAAATTCTTCTATTTTCATTCAAAAGGGCATCAAGTTGGAATATTCCCTCATTTTGAAATCTCCCTCCCAAAATGTCTTGTCCTCCAACATGGCATTTAAGCCTCTTACATGTCCTTTTTCTTGAGCCAAGTGACATTAACTTCATCTTTTAACTCATCTTTCAAGCCAACTTTCAAATTTCAAATTTCCACCTAATTGCATTTATTTGCACATTCATCAAAATGTGCTCCATCTCTCTCCACTAGCATGTTGACAAGTGGCACAATGCCATTGGCTTATGTTTAGTCCCACATTCTTCATATCTTTCATTCCTCCATCATTCTTTCCTATAAATGGAGAGCTCTCATATTGATTTTGGGATCCACAACTTTATGCAAAGTCATTGTCTACAGGTTTTGAGCAAATTCATCCACATATCATTCAAGTTTTTATAGTTTTTAATCACCATAGCTAGGTTATGGAAAATTTTATCAAGGAGCACAATTGATCATCATCAAAGCTTTCAAGGAATTGGGAAAGGGCTATTTTCCACATCAAAATAGCACCAATTTCCCCATGGGATTGAGGGTTTGAGCATTGGAATAGGATTTAGATTGTTTTTACTTGATTTCTTTACTTTATTTCTTGTTCATTATGCTTCAAATGAATCTCATGGGGAATGTTAGTTTAGACTTGTATAATTGACTAACATTGTGTTGTTTGTTCATGTTTGTGCAGGTCTAGAGCTACCATTCACATTATACATCTAGGATTTAGCCACTAGGTGGTGGCATTGACATGCACACTCCCCCTCAATGACACCACCTAAGGCCAAACACTTATTTGAATTTAGAGCATATAATGCGCAAAGGTCTTATATTATGTTAGGTCTTACACCTAGGATTTATCCATGAGATGGTGTTATGCACACTCCCCCTCAATGGAATCACCTAAGTACAATCACTACACAGAGGTTTTGATAGGTAATGGCTAAGATTCCAATCTATTTCTTCTTGATCATAGTATACACTAGATATTTATATGAATAAAATTGGAGATAAATTTTATGATGGAATACTTTCACTTAAATGAGGTTCCCATGATATTCAATGTGCTTTTCTCTCTTTGAAAATAATATTCTCTGGTAAGAGTAAAATAAAAAAATTTATCAGATAATAAGGTTGTACTTTTACAAGTGTTCAATTGAAACTCTTCCATAAATCTTCAAAGCCACATTGATTCTTTTGGATCTACTAGAACTAAATTTAGCATTTTGATAAAAAAATATAAATGATAGTATTTTTTTAAGTATTAATCCATATATGGAATAACACTTGCACCATTTATTTTTAATCCATAGTCTATGGTAGATTTCCTATAAACAGAATCACCAAAATAGGCAATAACACAATAATCAAATAAAGTTATTTCTTGGTGTAGGAATAATAATAACCATGATTAATTATGTGTATTTTTCAATTACCAATGAGCATATAGTATTCCAAGCATAAACTCTAGAATATAGTATATTTGATTATAGATGATTATAAGAGATTTTCATAAACATAAGCATGAATAGTTTGTCTTGTTTCTTTCAACAAAAAAAAAAATCATGCTACTAAATATATAATAATGATTCGAAAAAAAATTAAGCAATGAGTGAGCTATCATTTATAGGATTATTCCTTGGATACTTTATTAGGGAAATAGCCACTCATTGTAAGTATGTTCTTTTATACTTGATAAATTTAGAGGATACCTAAAGCCCATAAAAAATGTTAGCATAAGTAGTAAGTGTTTGAAAGTTTATGTAATTCCATATTGTCTATGGATGTGTAAGAGTTTGAAACTTTTTTCTTTTCCCCTTTGATTCACCTTATCATCCTTGTGTCTTTCTAGCTTGCAGCATTTTTCATTAATGGACCGCTCTTCTCCATGATATATAGGATAAAATTCCTTCTTTTTTATAACAAATAACTAATAAATGTTATTAATAACCTATCCATGCAAACTCTTCAAAGGTTTTAACCAAATTATTTCATATAGGATATTTATTTGAAATTAGAGCCTTTATATATAACAATATTTTATATGTATGCTAATGTAAGTTGAATCTCATCGCTTAACTTCGTAATATAATTATCAACAAGAAAGAAGAAGACTTGTTATCTCCTACTTCACCTTCAACAAGCATTACATAAAAAAACCAACTCAAAAAAATTATTCTCCCTATGATGCTAATGTGAGCATATAAGTTATACCAAATGGTACTTCATATCATATAGAATATGTATGAATATAGAAGCATGATTATATCAAAATCATAAATTATTTAGGATATGAGAACTTAGTGTTTCAATGCTTAGTCATCTTTGATTAAGTTACGACTATATATATATATATATGATATACATATACCTACATATGTGTGTGTGTGTGTGTGTGTGTGTGTGTGTGTGTATATATTTATATATTTATATATTTATATATTTATATATATATTAAACTTACATATACATGTACATACATATATATATATGGGTGAAGCCACAATAGTGGTTTACAATTGAAGTGAGGAAGGAAAACTCACAAAAAATGAATGCATGGCAAAAAACTTGATTTTAGGGGTTCGTACGAACCTATTGGTTCGACCGAACCAATTAGGGGTTCGGTAGAACCTAGGTTCGGCCGAACCCTCTTAATACTTTCCCACCAAAAAATCCATCAAAACCCCTTATAAAAGGTGGGTTTGAATGAACCAAGGTTCGAATGAACCCTAGTTCGAGCGAACCCCTAGTGGTTCGCTTGAACCCCTAGGGGTTCGTTCGAACTCCCTTTATTCCTCATCCCCCCTGAGATAGAAAAAAAACTTGAATTTTGGCACTTCGCAGCTCTATTTGAGGATGAAAATGGAGGAATATTCACAAACCCAACTGGAATCATGTAGTACTTAGAACGAGCTATCCAACGAATATAATTGTAATATTTTTTGGTTTTATTATGTATTTGATATTTTAGTTTTATTAAACATAGGTTTTTCATCGAAAATGAAGATCTTTGTTTTGCACATGTGGAAAAATAGCATATTATCAAAAATAAAATAAAAAAATATGAGTGCACCAGATATTGAAGTCCTTGATCCAGTAGAATTTTTTTTTTGAATTTTGATAGATACAAAAAAAGTTATGCATTATACGGTCGCGCTATGTCTAAATTGTAATTTTTTTTACTTTGAAACTTGATTAAAGAAAAAATATTCAATAAAAAACTATCTAACCAAGTGGAAGCACTAGATATCAGAGTTACGAATCTAAATTCGAAAGAATTAGAATTTTATCCTTCATGGAAAAAAAGTTATGCATTATACGGTGTGCGTCACTTTTTAAAAATGTTGTTTTTGAAAAAAACCAGTTTTTGTGGGAGATGGAAAAAGAAGTGGAATTTGATTCCAAAAATTTTGAAAAAAATATTTTTAGAATCTACAGACAAAATGGAGGAGACTCTAGTTTGCATCATCAAATTCTTCACGGTTTAGCCGCTATAGGTGCTCAAATGTGAAGATTTAGTTTTAAAAAATAATTTCAATTTCCAGTTTGGCCAAAAATTGTAAACCACTATTGTGGGATCACCCATATATACCACATAAGTCATAATAAGACTTCTTTTCTTGATACTAAGCACACCTATAGCTTTAAAAATATTTCAAGAATAAAGTCAACAACATATTAGTGTACTCACTCTACTTAAGCACCATTTAGTTTAATGGTCAAATAGGTAATAACATTTTTACAATTCATCCACAAAACTATAAAAATATTTGTAATTTTATTCAAATATTTCCATGTTTAAGAGGAATCACTTCCCAAGGGAGTTGGACCATACATATTGGGTCACTATTGTCTTATAAGGTACATAAGGTGAGTCTCTAACATCCTTATAAGAATAATAATATCTCCCTCCCTAGGAAAGAGATAATCAACCTTATTCATGAGTTTGATGAGATCAAATAGTCAAATTATTATATACAAAGTTACATGTATTTATAAGATTCACATTATAAAGACCTAAAAAGGTTCCTAACGAAGGCTTGTTTAAATCATGAAAAAGATATAAAAAACTAAACTAAAGAAAATATAACCATTTCAATGCATATTCATCAACAAATTCTTGTACTATATATTCCACTACCTTAAAAAAAATTGGTGATATTATAGTCTCCAATTGTTAGACCAAGAACCAATTTGTATGAACCATATAATGTAGTTGGAAGATGGAGTCACCTAGAGACTCCATGGGAACATTTTTTTGGGATGGTACATAACTAAATGAGATATAAAACAAAAGTTTTGTTATTATTTTTTATTATGATAGTAGTAGGTTAAACTACACAAACATTTGTAGTTATATGTAAATACATGAAGGTTGATAAAATTTAAAATAAAAATAAATAAAGATTGCAGGATATATTTGAGAGATTACAAAAATAATATGCTATCTTAATATATGAATAAAGAATGGATTGGTCTAAAGTGTGTAAAATTGAAAGTTAACACTATCACATGGAGGAATGGTAATTTTTTAAATAGAGAAGATAAGAATACTAAATACCCAAAAAAATGACCCAAGAAATAATTGAACTTTTTATAAAGTCATTGGTGTAATTGAAACCTTAGGATTAAACAAACAATCATCCATATTATGGTTAAATTTCTTATAATAGCTACAACCAAAGTTGAAGACAAAAAATCTAAGAATAAATTTTAAACCCTCAATACAATAATGAGATGAAATGAGTGTTGAAACAAAACTAACAGCCATAATTTATAGATATCTTAAGGTGACAAAAAATATTATAACACTTAATTGATATGAAGCCATGATAACACTTGATTGATATGAACTTAGGATGACAAAATTAAAACATATAGGTGAAAAACTAAAAAAATTACAAATACAAATTGAGGTGAATCTTCAAAAAAAATTGAAGATTGTTATGGTTCTGAAGGAAAGAGTTGATCATTTAGAGGCGATTTGAGTTGAAATTTGTGACACATGAGACCCACAGCGTGGGAGACAAATCAATGTAACAAAGGCCTCACAAAGTTGTGAAATTGCTAGGTGGTGAATGGCTAAAAGTTTTTAAACCCATTTGATTGACCATACAAATGATCCTAGATGAACACATATTAGAGTTACCTTATTTAGGATTGCTAGGTGCAACACCTAAAAACAATAGACAAAGGAATAATTCATATTAAATCTAGCGAAAGAAAAGGTTTACAAGTGGATAGGGTGATGTGGCTGATTTTTTATAAGATATTCCCAAATCTCTTCCACATTAAGGCCTAGTTTTGGTCCATGAAGTTAATTTTGTCTCTTCTCTTGTTCGTGGGATCTATGGTCTTAGAATGTCACCTCTATCCACAATGTGTATCTTGAACATGTTGGAGAGAATATTGTAGGTTGAGAATTTCACTATGTTGAATCCTATCTAGATGATAGATCATAGAGTGATCCAAAATGTTGATGGAAAAAATATATTACACAATCAAATCTAGAAATATGTTCAACAATTATCAATATGGATTGTGGAAATTTTTTACATTAATCTCAACCTTATTATGCCCTTGAAAGTAGTGAGATTGACATATAACAATATCCTTGATAATGCAAATGAGACTAGCTTCAATTCAGAAGACTTAGAGACACTCATTTACAATAGTGTCCAAATACCACTTAGGGATGACAAATCCATGCTTCTTAATTAGATAGTCACTACCCTTGTAAATTTTAACCCACAACTCACAACCATTCTAAACATCATACCTCTTCTTATTTTGGGTTTTTATATATTTGACAATTCTTTGTACTTTAACACGTTCCATCTAATATATGCATTTTAGATATATTTGATATCTTACATACATATATTTTATTTTGTATAAGTGAATAAATTTTATTTAAGTTGACTCAAGGTTGTATTTCATTCATAAAACTTTTTTTAGCTCAAGTCATAAATGTTTTAAGTTTTGACTAGTGGATATTTTTAATTATATTTTAGATTTTAATGTATTATGAAAATTCTAATATCATTGGAAGTTTGTTTGTAAAAAAAAAACTTTTTCATTTAACTTGTACTAATTTTCTCATAAAATTAACATAACCAACATTATTACTACTTGTTGATACTTAAAACTCAACTCACAAGCAATAATTGAAATTTTGTATAACACAATATTTATTTCTCTTATGCTACTCATATCAATCCAATCAAAAAATTAATTTGGATGTATGGATGGAGGATCATAAGCAATAAATAATTAAAATATCTCATTAAAAGTGTACCTATAAAGATGATTAGTATAGCCTAAGTAATAAAAAAATATCTAGTCATATATGTGGTTCTACCCAAGGAAAATTGAGCTACTTAGTGTGATTATAAATCAATATACACCATCAACTTAAAAATATTAAATAAATAATTCTAAAATAATAGAAAAAACAAATCAAATGTATTTCAAAAATGACCTTGCACATGTGTTTATTGAATATAAAGAGGTTTCCCATCAAATTCTACATATCTTCTAGTACAATCTATAAAAATGATTAATTAGTATAGTCTGACCTACTCTGATACCATGTTAGAAATTATGATCTTAGGATACTAATAATTATAAAAAAAAACACAAAATAAATAAAATAAGAATCATATAAGCATATATTTTACACATTACACAAGATATACATGGGGAAAACCATTTCGGATTAAAAAACCCCCATAAAGCATCATTTTATTAAAAAACACTTACAAAAGTGGTCTATTATAACACATACCAAACCTAGAGAACACTTCTCCATACTTCCACATGGCCAATAATACCTCATTTGCATAGTGATAGAACTCACTATCAATCTCCAAATTCTCCACATCTCGAATGAGAGGGAACCTCCTTAAATATAAGAGAAAGGTTGGCATAATACCTTAAGAGGTATTAGTCACACCTATTCAAAATAACCATTCATAAATAATTAATAATCTAATAGTTATTAGACTATAATTATTTCAAATAGGATATGCTTAATAAAGCATATAATAAATAAGGTTTAATAACATTATAATATAACATTATATAAATGTTATAAGGATATGACCCCTAATAACATTATGTTCTAACATTTTCATTCGAATGCTACCTTTGCATTGAATTGCAAAGGTTTGTATTTGTTATGTTATTGTATTGACTTATAAAGGTTTACACACATTGACTAACAAATCCTCTGAAAACTAATGAATACACTAGTGATTTTTTGTATCTACTAACATTGTTGGTAACAAATCTCGGTTGATATACTTAGGTGCATCATACCATACGACTCATTCAAAGTGGTACTCAAATCTAAGTGTGATGGAGGGAATGTTTCCTTGGTGATAATAATTCTTTTTGAATAGTTGGTTGAAGAAAGGTGATGTGTATCTCATGAATTGGAGAGAGGAAACCCTCTAATATTTTACATATACCTAGTTGGGCTAGAAATTTATTTTTGTCTCTAAAATGATTGACTCTATTGTATATGTCACATTTTATGAAAAATGGTGTAGGTTGGTTAGAGGCAATTTTGTGTCGACTAAATGTGTGAGGCATGGTACTCTATTTAGGATAGAAATATTATCATTATGAAACTCTATCAGTGTTATTAAACCTAAACCAAGTTTGTTTTGGCATCACTACTTAGGTCATACAAGAGAAAAATTTCCAAAAAATTGGGTAAGTAAGAATATGCTAGAGGTATATATTTGAATTTAGTTTTATTATTAGACCACGATGTTGCTCGCTTCCACATCTTCTGCAGTTTTTGCTTTCATCATTCCCTCAACTCTAGTTTTCCCCCTAACTACGGGTGAAAATGATCCTACGATGCCCTCTCTCCATGCCCACAATGGGGTTTCGATGCAAGGGATGGAAGCCATGTCCCTAATGCCTTCTATGGCATGCCCTAGTTCGACCAAGGTTTCAAATTTTCAAAGCGTAGAAAAATCCATTATAGGTGACTCAATATCTCTCTACCTTACTATTAGACCTCAGGGATCAATAGACTCAAAGCTTGGACATAGTCTGTCCTTTAGGGATATGCTTGTTGGTCTGAATCAAGGAAAAATGTTCAAATTTGTGGCCTAGAATTCTTGGCCATTAAAGGACAACTTGGTTTCTAATGTGTGTGGGATCTCTAAGAACTACCCAAAAACCTTCATCAGTAAGGAACCTTCATCTCCTATTCTGGTTTTTTTGGAGAAGCTCAAAAAGGAGGTCGATGCTATCGAGCAGTATTTTTCCTCTAACAGATTGATTAGCCAATTCAATCACCTATGGCCAAAATTACTAGATTTTTTATGGTTGGATCTTATCAGCATGGTGGCCCATGCTCAAAGTAATGTAGAATTCTACCCTTATGCTCAAGGGATTTTTATTTTGGTGTTTGATTGCATTCAGGACAAGGATGCCATTCTGCAAGAGAAATGGTGTTGGGGGAAAAGCCTACTCCTCAAACTATGGTTTCCATATTTTAACCCTACTACTGCATCATTCTCTATAAAACCTATTTGGATTCAGCTTCTAAATATTTCGTTATAATTATGGTTTGTGGATTGCTTTCAAGTGATTGGGAACTCATTGGGAAGCTTCCTTGCACAAATTTTTCCTGGATCCTTATCTAGACATGGATGTCATAAGATATCTTCTCATGGACATCACATTCAAGTTTGTTGATCGCAACTAGATGCAACTTCTATATTACGAAGGTTTACCCTTCGAATGTAGGAAGTGATTTGAAATGGGTCATATGGCCAACTCCTGCTCCATAATCATTAAAAAATCTGATCAGTAATCCTAGTGGGATGATGCTCTACCTCATCATTACTCAATCAAAGTGTCGTCAAAGGTGAAGGAGGAAAAGGATGAACCTTCTCAGAAGCTCGTTTCCTCCCCAATTTTTGAGGCGGGGAAATATAAGGCACGTCAAGCTACAAAACCTTGTACAGAGGGAAGTTTGGCTCAAAGATAGCCTCAACAATTAGATAGTTCTTCAAAATTCAATCCTAAGATTATGGTTTTGAACCCAATTTCCATATCTTATCCAATAAGTGATAGGAGATCATTTGCACCAAGTAGTGGAAGTAATCCACAGGCTACATCCCAAATCATGGGACCTATAAAAATGCAAAAGAAAGAGGATGGGGGGGATTGGTAAGAAGTACAAAATAAGAAAAAGAAAATTCTCAAGATATAGATGAATAGGATTAAATGCAATTGTGATCTCACACCAAATATGGTGGAGAGAATGCAACTTAGAATGAGTAGATGTGTATTGTACCTCTCTGATGAAGTTTTGCATGCATGCCATGGCTAGACATTTATGTAATTTTTTAATTTTAATCAATAAATTTTTTCTTATGGATCAAAAAAAAATATGCTAGAGGTATTTCAAATTATTCTATTGGTTTTGAATTTTTCATCATTTTGTGTTTGAAGAGAAAATTAGGGTGTAGTTTTCTTTATGGAGTTCTAGAGGAGGGGGTATGTTGGAAGTGATTCACAATTATATCTTTGTTCATATGAATATACACTCAATTGAAAATTCATGGTATTGTATTTTTATTGATGATTACTTTAGACATGCTTGGGTGTATTTTATTAGTCAAACTCTAAGATGTTTTGCAACTTCAAATAATTTAAAGAATTTTTAGGAAAATAGACTAATAACAAGATCAAAATACTAATATTATTAATGATGGATATATTTTTCTAAGTTTTAGGTATATTTTAATCACATTAGTATTATTAGGTAAAGGAAAACACATTATACCACACAATATAATGGAATTGCTAAAAATTCAATAATAATGCCTTGTTTGATCGATACAAAATCCTATTAGGTAGTGTTGGTCTAGGATAAGAGTTTTGGGTTATGGTAATCAACACTACTTGTTATCTAAAATATAGGTCTCCTACTTCTACACTTGAGGACAAGATGAAATATGAAATATAGATAGGTAAGAATATTTTTGTAATATAGTTGATAGTATTTTGTTGTGTTTTTTTTGTGCATGTTCCTAAAAAGAAGTGGTCCAAGTTAGACCTTAAAGTTGAAAAAATAATTTTCATTTGGTATGGTGATAATGTGAAAGACTATAATCTTTAAAATCTAGTGACCCAAAAGGTTCTCTACTCAAGGAATGCCATATTTGGGGAACTTGGAGTTTGTTATATGAAAGAGAAACCAAATGAAAAGGAAAGCAATAAGATACATTTTGAATAAAAATTAGAGCAATATGATGCATCTATAAATGAAAAACTAAGCGAATATGATAGTTTTTATGTAGAGGAGAAAAATATATCTATCACAAGCTCTAAAGAAGAAATTTAATGCAAATACATCAAGAAACTCTCCACTAATGACACCTAGGAGAAGGTCTATAAAGAAACATAAGTTACCTAAAAGGTATATTCCACTAGAATTTTTGGGTGTATTTACTCTAACTTGCACTAATAATGAACCAAATTATGTAGGAGAAGCTCTCTCTTCTAAAGAGAAAAAGTCTTGGAGAAATGTTATAAAAGAGTAGATGAAGGTATTGTAGCATAACAAGACTTGAGACTTGGTTGATTTTCTTAAAGGTAGGATACCCATTGGTTGCAAGTGAGTGTTCAAGAAGAATTTTAAAATAGATGGTACATGAGAAAGGTACAAAGTGTATTTGGTGGCAAAGGGGTATTTATATATATAGGGAATAAATTTTGTGATATTTTTCATTAGTAGCTAAGTTGAATTCTATTAGGACGTTGTTGTCTATTTGCATTTGATTCTAAGGTAGAATAAATGGATTTCAAGATAACATCCTTGCATGGAAATTTAGAGGAGGAAATATATATGATTCAACTTGAAGAATTCAAGGTAAGGGATAAAGATCATCTATTTTGTAAATTGAAAAGGTCTTTGTATGGGTTGAAGCAATCACCACATACGTGGTGTCAAAAATTTGATTCATGTGTTAAAATTGAGTTTTGCAATGAGTCAAGTTGATCTACATGTGTACTACATGCAAGTTGGTGATCAAGTTCTATTCATTATTTTATATGTTGGTGATAATGCTAATTATTGAAAATAATAATACACTAATTAGGGAACTTGAGGCTTAGTTGAGTAGTATATTTGAGATGAAAAATATAGGTATTATGAGATACATACTTGGTATGGAGATCAATAAACACAAGGCTCATAGGAGGTTGTGGTTAAAATATAAGATGTATCTTGAGACTATTTTTGATGAATCAACATTTCTGACAGTAATCCTGTAAGTATCCCTTTACTAGTAGACATTTAGTTGAATTTGGAATAGTGTCCTCAATCTAGAAAGGATTTGTAGGACATGAACAATGTTTTATATGTAAGTGTGGTAGGTAATATTATGTATGCAATGGTCTTTAAAAAGACAATCATTGCTCAAGTAGTGAGAGTTCAAAGTAGGTTCATGTCAAGTCTTGGAAAGGAACATTGGATATAGGTTAAAATATTGTTCAAATATTTGAAAGGAACTCTAGATTACTATTTATGCTATCATGGTACTAATGATACTAATGATGTTAGCAAGATGTCAATACATAGGGATTTATTGATTATGATTGGGCTATAATTTAAATAGTTGGAGATCAACTAGTGGATATTTCTTTACTCCATTTCAAAAAATAGTAAGTTAGATGAATAAGTGGTAAAAGGTGGTTACTTTATCCACAACTAAAATAAAGTATATGGTAGGAACACATGCTTGTAAAGAAGTTGTGTGGTTACAAAGACTAGGTAATATTACTAGTTTGAAGAATTATACAAAATTAAATTGTGATTCTTAGAGTCCAATTTGCATGGAAAAGAATCATGTTTACCATTTTCAAGGTAAAAATGTAGATATGAAATATCGTTTTGTTAGAGAGATAGTTGGACAAGGAAGGTTTAGATGGAAAAAATTGACACATAATTAAATATTATTTATTCTTTGACAAAACCTATGACTATTTTCTAGTTTTTTGGTGTAAGGATGAGATGGGTTTATCTTAGTCTCACGCATGAGGTTAAGTTATTGGGATGCTATAAAATATCTTGTAGTAAATATCAAGTGGGAAAGCGTTAGAACTATGATATGCTATTTACCTCTAGAGAGTAGTTAGTAAGGTTCTCAGTGGAAGAAGTTGATGGAGTTTGTTTTAAGTTCATGTTGACAGTTGTTTGATCATAAAATAGTAAGTAGTTATAGTAAGCTATGAAAGGTTTCAATGAGTTTTAATTGTTGTGATTTAGAATGGAGACTTGTATAATTATAGTGTTGTTATGTTCCTAACTATAATTCATTTGGATGAGAACTCATAGCTACATAATTCTATGAGTACATCATAGGAGTCTGTATGATAGTGCACAGACACTTGTGGTGTTGTTGGAGTAAACATGACAATGAATATAAGCATGATGATGTTCTAGGAGTGCTCAAAGGTGCACCAAAGTAGCTAAAAGAAATTAGGGTTTTGTCTCTACTATTGCAAGTCATGGTAATGTTTGGTTATAGTGGAAGAAGACATGTGTACAATTCAAGGGAAGTTGGTCAACAAAATTTAACCAAGTGTGAGTGCCATCAAATTATTACATGCAATAGTCATCCATATGGAGAATTCATGTTACATATAATGTGTGACATGCTGACGTCATGTTATGGTCATGAGATGGTTGTGTGGTTAATGTTAGTCCATGTGAGAAAATAGTTAGCTAGATATTTAGAATTCCCTATAGATGATTTTACAACTATATCTATTTTCTTGTATGGATAGAGCAAGGTTAGGTTAGTTGGATGTTGGTTTGATATGTTGTATCCTAAAACTGTTAAGTCTTGGTAGATTGAGATTGTGTTAGAGACATGTATTGTATTGGATGTAACTTTTTTGAATAATACAATTGTGAATGTCTTTTTGTTGGTGTTTTTTCTTCCTATAAGAGTTTCCTATATAGCTTTATGTCTCATGTGTATTTGTGATTTGTGAAAGCTTTCACGTGCTTCCTATAATGTTACTTAATTGAATTGTATAACAAACATAAAATTATGTTTAATCACATAATATTAAGGTGTTTCAATATCCATGTTTATTGACCAGTTATATTAGAGATTTAGTTCCCAACAATGTAAAGTAATACAAGTTCAAAAAGAGAGTCGATGAGAGAGAGATGGGAGAGAATGAGAAATGTGAAATGGTGAACCAAATGATCAACTCACTTGAAGATATGAGGAATCCTCCTCTAATAAAAAATTTTCCTTTGATGGGGTACAAATAAAAAGGTTAGGAGACTTGAGAGATCCTCTAATAAACAAGGTATTTGTAAGATGTTCAAGGAAAGTGAGGCATTCCACAATAGATCATTCCACAATAGATAAAGTGCACCCTAAGAGGAATTAGAGAAGATGGTTAAGCAACTCAAGAGATCCCACAATAAACAATATGTCTTCAAAAAGTACAAGTTATAATGGCTAAGGAGCTTGAAGGTTCCACAAAAAACAAAGTACCCTCAAAGAAGAATATGGCAAAATAGTCACAAGATTCAAGGTTCAGGTGTTTGAACCAATAAAGAAAGGAAAATGATCAAATAATTTTAAGGATTTCATACAAAAATACCACAAGACTTAAAGAGTCCCACAAACAAACAAGGTGCCCCTAAGAGGGCATAGGTTGGAAAGGTTAAAGAGCAATTAATGAGTCTCAAGATAAAATAAAGTGCCCCTATGAAGACAAACTAAAATGGTTGGAGGCGAAATGAATGAATGAATGCTTTTACTTACGTCCACAAGACCAGCCGGCCTATGGGACCCCCGATATAGAACTGAAACCACATTTTGACACAAACCGAGCAGCCGCCGACCCCACCGGCTGCTCTATGTTTCCCTCTAACTCTTTGCTGATTTTGTTTCTTCTACTGTGTATTTTGATTAGGTAACCTATTGTTTCAGCGATCTTCTCCTCTTCAAACAAAGCCTCTAACAATTTGACTTTAAATAGATCCAAGTAACTGCACCTAATGTCCTCGTAAGCTTTACACTGCATGACATAGTGCCATTCTGTTTCCACTAAATCTGAAGAGCAGAAACAACAAATCCTATCAGCCCATGCCTCCTTGGGTATTGTCCATCTCCCCATTTCACATCTCAAATGATGAGACCTAGTTCTCAACTGGGCTATCAACATTTTAGCCTTCCACTTTATATCTGCCCCCACATAATACTTTTGCTTGTGACCACAAGTGTGGTTAAAGTGCAAAACATAGTATTCTCTTTTTCTACTAAGTTGTTTTGACCACAAGATTTGTTTGACTTTCTCTTTTACAAACCTTTTAATTTCTACATTTGTGTTTAGATAGTCCTACATGCTTATCCCCCATTTTTCCATCCACTTGGCATTTTTCCTCATCCACGTGCTCTTCCTTCTAGTTAAGTTTTCTTTGTGATCATATGGTTTGTCCTTGATGACAAAACACAAATGACTCTCCCCCTTTTTTCCTCAATGACAAAGGATAGAAGAGAAGAGTGTGAAATGCCAGGAAACACAATAAAAGATTGAAGACCTATTACTTGAACATACCACCTTCTTTGTCATGTTGGTTCTCAGCTGTGATCATATGGTTTGTCCTTGATGACAAAATCCCTTTTAGTTGATTCTACTTGTTGACAGTCTCATATTGGTTTCTCATGCTTTATCTTGGTATAGTTTTGTCTATATGGTTTACTTGTCTTGGCATTCAGTGGATAGTTCACATTCAAAATTTTAATATCTTATGGTACTAATCAGTTTGAGCTTCATGCAGTCTCAGGTTATCTTATTTATACATTATTTTGGTGACAGAAAAAGATCATATGGGCGTGAGAATGCTAGGGTTTCCCCAATCCATTTTTTCTAATAAATGTCTATGTTGCCTTTCAACAAGATGTTTCTGATGTCATGACGATTTGATTTTACATACAGGTAGCTTTCAACAAAACTTCTCCATGGTTTTGGCAACAGAGGATGATGCACATTTCGGCAAGAGTTGCAGCGTCGATATAATGTCTTGACGAATTCTTGGGGTCTCACCGAAAAACACATTAAGGATTCACTTTCGGCAAGTGTTACACCATCGGTATGTGGTCACAACGAAATTGGTATGTCACACCGATCGCTGTTGAAAAGTTGCATATCGGTAAGTGTTTGTGATATTCGGAGGGAGGTCTTAGCGATTCCATCATGTCTCCCCGACTAATGCATGTGGAAGTATTTTGGCGAGAGCTTGGCGATATCAGAATGTGATCTCAACGAGGTTGTTTTGTCTTGCCGATGTGGGGTTTCATCAAAGGGTTCTCGGGGAAAGTCTTATTGAACAATACATGGAAGGATTTCTTTGGCCAAACGTGTTGCTTTCGGCGTGAGGTTATAACGAATGTGCAATGTCACACTGATTGGAGGATGAATGGGAACATATCGGCATGAGTATTTTTCACCAGGGAGAAGTTTTTTCGAATGAGTCGGGTCTCACCGACTAATACATGAGGTGGTTCATCGGCGTAAGTGATCCTTCATCGGAATGATGTCTTAGCGAACTCATCATGTCTCCCCGATCAACAACAAAGGGTGCTCTTCGGCGAGAGGTTTTTCATCGATATAATGTCATAGTGAACCCTGTGGGTGTCACCGACGGAATACATATGGACCTTGTCGGCATAGGCATTGATTTGTCTCGGCGACAAGTTTGATCGTGTGGGCTTTCGGTAAGACACAGGATGCTCTACGAGAAGTCACCTCGACTATGCTTTGTCTTAGCGAAGGTGGATGAAGGATACATCTCGGCAAGAATGTATTTTTGTTTTAGTGACTCATAATGGATAAAGTCTTTTGGTGAAACTTAATGAAATCTACATAAGGTCTCCCCGATAACAATTTGTCACGGCGACCCACATGAGAATGAAATACATTTCGGTAAGACTCATGAGTTTCAATGTAGAGTCTTTGCAAACCCATCAAGTCTTGCCAACAAAGTCTAATGTATGGCTTTCGATGAGAGGTTGGTAATGTCTCGGTGATCAAGTATGTATCGCGGGGTGTTTCCGTATGACTCAATGAATTTGATGGGACCTCACCCCGATTATGAATTATCTCAGTGACACCAGATGAAACAATGACTTTCGGTAAAACAAAGCATCATCTACGAAACGTCTCCCCGACAGCAGAATGTCACAATGACACATAAGAGATAAAAGGGCTTTCGATGAAACTTAATGTGGTCTGCGAGAGGTCTTCCCGACTCTGATGGGTCATGGCGAAAGCGATAACTAAGGGGAATGACCGGCGATTTAATTTCCTTCGGCAGGACTATCTGGATGTCTCAGCGAATGATTAACAAACTCAGTCACTGTGGCTGACATGTGTTTTTCTAAGTATAGTTGCATGCCGACATCCTTGGTTGGCATCGAATCTCTAGCAAAATATTCTCTGAGAATTTAGAGGTTATGATTTTCTGTTAGTGGGCAGTCGTGGTTTTTATGAAAATCTATCAGTTACAATTTGAAATCTCCTGATTCAGCGTAGAAATTAAAGCTCTCTGGATAGGCGTTACTATGATTTCTACCATCATCTACAGATCATCATTATTCAACTTCATATTCTAAAATTAGCAAGAGAGTTTCAGAATCTTGTGAAAGACATTTTTTGAAAATTTCTTCATGAGTGACATACTTGTTCAAATGTATATAAAAACAAGTGTTGAAAACAATGGAGCTGTTGGCCAGTAATTCTAAGAGATAGTTATTTTGGCCGTATTAAGAGATGTATTTGAAAACTCTGTAATACAAGAGTTGGATTCTTAGTGTATTAGGCAGATAAGAGTGTTGAGTTTCTTGAGCTTACTAGAAAACAAAGAGATCCTTTGATATTACTATTGTTCTCAAAATAATTTGAGGGGTTGGTGCTCCTTGAAATTGGTGTTTCAAAATCAGGGGTTGGTGCTCCTTGAGTTGGTGCTCAGAAATTAGCCTATAAGGCATTGTGAACAGTTGATTAAAAAGATTAAGCTAGTATGGCAGTTTAGGAGTGGTTTTTCTACCCCAGGAGGGTTTTCCACTCAACAAATTCTTTATCTTTTGGTCTCTTTATTTTTGATGTCATAATGTTTCTTGATTGTTATAATTTTTATCAGTTTGAACATTGTTGAATGATAGTTCCTTCATATCTGCAAATATTTAGTTCAAATATCTTGCACAAGTCATCATTGAAGAGTCTAATTCAAAAGGAATCTTAAATGTTCTCATTTGATTCATTGCTCAAGAATAGGTAAAATGTGCTAAAGGTGTCTGTTGTCTCAATACCTTTCTTGTCTTTAAAGTTGCATTCAAATCAATTGTTTAAGAAGTGAGTCAATAATGTTGATCATCATTTGCACAATCTTATGTGTTGCACTTGCACTGTCATCATGCCTTGATTGTTAATCAATGTCAGCCATAATTGTTTTGACAAATGAAAGATATTTCACTCAAATCATATTTTCATAAGTTGTCTAATAGATTGAGTTAATGTTGTCATATCTTTTTGCTTTCAAAAGTGATTACTCTACTCTATTGTTGAAAGAAAAGGAAATCAGAACTAAACATCTAGGTCAAAGTTGAAAAAGTTTTGACACCGATTCACCCCCCCCCTCTCAGTGTCTGTCCATAACTCCAACAATTGGTATCAGAGCGTAGGATCCTCTAATAGGTCTAAACCACCTAGGATTGTTCCTGGTTTCTTGGAGTACTTTGGTTAATATGGGAAAGAACAGAAGGAACAAGGGAAAAAGATATTCTCAGCAAAATGCTATTCATCATGTTCAACCTGAATCTAGTATAAGGAATAACAAGGAAGAGTTCATAAACAATAGCTCTGAAATGGTAGAGTATCCTAAATCTAGAACTCCTTAGTTCGAAGGAACAAACTTTATTATATGGAAAAATAGGATGGAAACATACTTACTTTCTTTAGGTTCTAAAGTGTGGGCAGTAGTTGAAAAGGGTTGTACTACATCTACAACATCTCCTTCCACTCTTGAGGAGAAGAAAGCACTTGAATTCAATACCAGAGCTATAAATGCTATTTTTAATAACTTTCCAAATAAACTCATTACAAAAGTCATTCATTACAATAGTGCTAAGGAAGTTTGGGACAAGTTGACTGAAATGGATCAGAATAGTGAGTTACAAGAGGAGATATCTTTGGATACTGAAATAAGTTGTGAAACATCTGAGAGTGAAGAAGGTGTAAACCTTCATTGTGTTGAAAAGAAGACCAAGGAGATCATTAATGAATATTTAAATGATCAAGAAACTTGTGTAAAAGTAGATCAATCTTTGGGTGAAGTTAACTCTGAACAGGAATCTGATGAACCAGAAAGTGAGGTTGATTTGGAAGGTGAACTCCTATGTGCCTTAGATACTATTAAGAAGCTTAGAAAAGAAAACCAGTTTTTAACAAGACAGCTTCAACAAAAAGAGGGTTTGGAAGTCAAGTTAAAAGACAAGGATGAATTGTGTAATAAACTAGAAAATGAGATTGATTCTTTAAAGAAATATTCAGACAATGATTCCTTGCTAAAAGAACTAACTCTTAAGGACGATATGATTATAAGTCAAAAAATTGAAATTGAAGAATATAAGAGGATTGCAGACATTATGAGTTCTAATTTGGAGATTGAAAAGATTGTTTGTCTAAAACTTGAAGAAGAGGTAGTTGCTTTAAGAAAAGAGCTTGAAAGTATCAAGGCTCAATTTGGTAAAATCCAGAAATTTGATCATAGTACTAATATATTGAATGAGATGTTGGGCAGGTAAAAGCATTCTAAAGATCCTACAGGAGTGGGATATGAGGTTGGACAAAGCTCTGCAGACAAATCTAAACATGAAACAGTGTTTATTACTTCAGATGGAAAGAATTTTATAGCCAAGCAAACACCAAGAATGAAGGTTGATCTTGGTTACAGTATTGCTGCATCAAAGGATAACATTGACACTAGAAGACAATCTAAAGGTATTCATAGAGAAAGGAAAAATGTCTTCAGATCTTCACATCCTTGGCATGATCATTCATTCAGGTATAATCATTCTTTCCAAGGATATTGTTATGTTTGTAATGACTATGGTCATAAGGAAATTGATTGCATAAGATGGTCAAATAAGAATCATTCTAATGTCCCTAGAAATGAGGATGTGGTGTGTTACAACTATAACAATTTTGGTCACTTGAGAAGAGATTGTAGAATAAATACAAGTGATAATAATGTAAGGAACAATGCTGGAAATGTCTGTAGGAAGTCTTCTATTTCTTAGAACAATCACAAAGTCATTTGTTTCAGATGTAATAACATTGGACATAAAGTATAGCAATGCAGATTCAATAGAAAGACAGGTACTTTAAGCAAACAAGTGAAAAAGTCTTCATTGGAGTGGAGAAGAAAGAGCAATCAAGATGACAGGAAGAGCAATAAAGATACTTCTGAGAAAACTCCTTGTGCACTCCTTGCACAAGTGTTTCCTTCCAGGTCTTGAGAAGAAGCAAAGATTTAGGGGGAGTCTATTATGGTAATATATTTTACCCCTATGGAGTCTAGAATGAGGTATGACATCTTGCATTTGCTTTTGGTGGTATAAGATGTAAAGAAATGGCTTATTTTGGCTCACATAATGTCTTTTCATAACATGAATTGTCTTGGATCAATAGTTATATTTGTTTGAGGAGTTATATGATAGTGAGTCATGACTACTTGTTCGAGTTTGTGACTCTGATATTGACAATCATTGATTGGAGCTGAAGCTTTGTGGTTTAAAATTCCTTAACCTTTTGTTATTTTTGACAAAGGTAATCATCCAATTTGAAAGGTAATGGATAAATATCTACATTAAGGAATGTTTCTTGCTTGGTCTAGTGGTTGACAGTTTTCAGAAGTTTTTGAATTGACAGTGCACTTTGTTTTTAAATGAACCTTTTGGATGCTTGGGTTTTGGAAATAATGGTATGTCCTTATGACATCTTTGAGTGGTGTGGAGTCGTATTGATGAGTTCCTCAATATATTAAAAATAAGAAAGCCTTTGTTTTGAAGGGATGTCGATGGATTTATCTCTGGAAAATAGTGATTGAAAAACATGTTTGATGTTATGAGTTATTTCTATGATGATATTATTCAGTGTTGTGTGAGGGCTGAGATTAATTATCCTTGGTATTTTTTCATCGTTCTTGGTGTGGTAATAGAAGTTCTCAAATGGTCTGAGGATGGGTGTAGAAGAACAGATTGACGATGAATTATGCAGTATACATGCTTTCAAGTTATATTTTGTGTATGAAAAGAGTAAAATGATGTGTGTCGGTTGAAGAAGAATAACCAGTATCATTGGTCTTTGTTGTGTATTGTCATGGACTATGACTGAGGTTACTTGTGCTGAGAAGAGGTTGGTTGTTTGTGCTCAAATTCTGGTATTGCTAGATTGAAGTTGATCAAATTGAATGTGGAGTAGGTGATCTTGAATGTTCCTTGATCAAACATGACAAAGAAGGTGGTATGTTCAAGTAACAGGTCTTCAATCTTTTGTTGTGTTTCCTGGCATTGCACACTCTTCTCTTCTATCCTTTGTCATTGAGGCAAAAAGGGGGAGAGTCATTTATGTTTTGCCATCAAGGACAAAGGGGGAGTTTGTTGGTTCTCAGTTGTGATCATATGGTTTGTCCTTGATGACAAAATCCCTTTCAGTTGATTCTACTTGTTGACAGTTTCAGATTGGTTTCTCATGCTTTATCTTGGTATAGTTTTGTCTATATGGTTTACTTGTCTTGGCATTCAGTGGACAATTCACATTCAAAATTTTAATATCTTATGGTACTGATCAGTTTGAGCTTCGTGCAGTCTCAGGTTATCTTATTTATACATTGTTTTGGTGACAGAAAAAGATCATATCAGTGTGAGAATGCTAGGGTTTCCCTGATCCATTTTTTCTGATAAATGTCTGTGTTGCCTTTCAGCAAGATGTTTCTGATGTCATGACAATTTGATTTTACATACAGGCAGCTTTCGGCAGAACTTCTCCATGGTTTCAGCGACAGAGGATGATGCACATTTCGGCAAGAGTTGCGGCATTGATATAATGTCCTGGTGAATTCTTGGGGTCTCACCGACAAACACATTAAGGATTCACTTTCGGCGAGTGTTACATCGTCGGTATGTGGTCACAGTGAAATTGGTATGTCACACCGACCGCCGTTGAAAAATTGCATATCGGTAAGTGTTTGTGATATTCAGAGGGAGGTCTTAGCGATTCCATGGTGTCTCCCCGACTAATGCGTGTGGAAGTCTTTCAACGAGAGATTGGCGATATCAGAATGTGATCTCAGCGAGGTTGTTTTGTCTTGCTGATGTAGGGTTTCATCAAAGGGTTCTCAGGGAAAGTCTTACCAAACAATACATGGAAGGATTTCTTTGGCCAAACATGTTGCTTTCGGCGTGAGGTTATAACGAATGTGCAATGTCACACCGACTGAAGGATGAATGGGAACATATCAGCATGAGTATTTTTCACCGGGGAGAGGTCTTTCCGAATGAGTTGGGTCTCACCGACTAATACATGAGGTGGTTCATTGGTGTAAGTGATCCTTCATCGGAATGATGTCTTAGCGAACTTGTCATGTCTCCCCGACCTACAACAAAGGGTGCTCTTCGGCGAGAGGTTTTTCATCGATATAATGTCATAGGGAACCCTGTGGGTCTCACCAATGGAATACATATGGACCTTGTCAGCATAGGCATTGATTTGTCTCAGCGACAAGTTTGATCACGTGGGCTTTCAGTAAGACACAGGATGCTCTACAAGAAGTCACCCTGACTATGCTTTGTCTTAGCAAAGGTGGATGAAGGATACATCTCGGCAAGAATGTATTTTTGTTTCAGCGACTCATAATGGATAAAGTCTTTCGGTGAAACTTAATGAAATCTACATAAGGTCTCCCCGATAACAATTTGTCATGGCGACCCACATGAGAATGAAATACATTTCGGTAAGACTCATGAGTTTCGATGTAGAGTCTCTGCGAACCCGTCAAGTCTTGCTGACAAAGTCTAATGTATGGCTTTCGGTGAGAGGTTGGTAATGTCTCGGCGATCAAGTATGTATCACAGGGTGTTTCAGTATGACTCAATTAATTCGATGGGACCTCACCTCGATTATGAATTGTCTCAGCGACACCGGATGAAAGAATGACTTTCGGTAAAACAAAGCATCATTTACGAAACGTCTCCCCGACAGTAGAATTTCACAACGACACATAAGAGATAAAAGGGCTTTCGGTGAAACTTAATGTGGTCTACGAGAGGTCTTCCTGACTCTGACGGGTCATGGTGAAAGTGATAACTAAGGGGAATGACTGGCGATTTAATTTCCTTTGGCAGGACTATCTAGATGTCTCAGCGAACGATTAACAATCTCTGTCACTGTGGCCGACATGTGTTTTTCTAAGTATAGTTGCATGTCGACATCCTTGGTTGGCATCGAATCTCTAGCAAAATATTCTCTGAGAATTTAGAGGTTATGATTTTCTGTTAGTGGGCAGTCGTGGTTTTTATGAAAATCTATCAGTTACAATTTGAAATCTCCTGATTCAGCGCAGAAATTAAAGCTCTCTAGATAGGCATTACTCTGATTTTTACCATCATCTACAAATCATCATTATTCAGCTTCATATTCTAAAATTAGCAAGAGAGTTTCAAAATCTTGTGAAAAATGTTTATTGAAGATTTCTTCATGACTGACATACTTGAAATGTATATAAAAACCAGTGTTGAAAACAGTGGAGGAGCTATTGGCCAGTAATTCTAAGAGATAGTTATTTTGGTTGTATTAAGAGATGTATTTGAAAACTCTATAATACAAGAGTTGGATTCTTAGTGTATTAGGTAGATAAGAGTGTTGAGTTTCTTGAGCTTACTAGAAAACAAAGAGATCCTCTTATATTACTATTGTTCTAAAAATAATTTGAGGGGTTGGTGCTCCTTGAAATTGGTGTTTCAAAATCAGGGGTTGGTGCTCCTTGAGTTGGTGCTCATAAATTAGCCTATAAGGCATTGTGAACAGTTGATTAAAAAGATTAAGCCAGTATGGCAGTTTAGGAGTGGTTTTTCTACCCAGGAGGGTTTTCCACTCGGAAAATTCTTTGTCTTTTGGTCTCTCTGTTTTTGATGTCATAATGTTTCTTGATTGTGATAATTTTTATCAGTCTAAACATTGTTGAATGATAGTTCCTTCATAGCTGCAAATATTTAGTTCAAATATCTTGCACAAGTCATCATTGAAGAGTCTAATTCAAAAGGAAGCTTAAATGTTCTCATTTGATTCATTGCTCAAGAATAGGTAAAATGTGCTAAAGGTGTATGTTGTCTCAATACCTTTCTTGTCTTTAAAGATGCATTCAAATCAATTGTTTAAGAAGTGAGTCAATAATGTTGATCATCATTTGCACAGTCTTATGTGTTGCACTTGCACTGTCATCATGCCTTGATTGTTAATCAATGTCAGCCATAACTATTTTGAAAAATTAAAGATATTTCACTCAAATCATATTTTCATAAGTTTTCTAATAGACTGAGTTAATGTTGTCATATCTTTGTGCTTTCAAAAGTGATTACTCTACTCTATTGTTGAAAGAAAAGGAAATCAGAATTAAAAATCTAGGTCGAAGTTGAAAAAGTTTAGACACCGATTCACCCCCCCCCTCTCAGTGTCTGTCCATAACTCCAACATTACCAATATTTAAAAATTTCTTGGAGAAATTTTTGAATTGTGAGGGTTTAGGTTCTCCTCAGTCAACCCTCTTTAACGATCAACTTTATGGCTTTGGACAAGAGTTGATAAACCACAAGCAAGCATGTTCAAATGGTCTTCAATGTTTAGGATGTTTCTTGATATTAAGTAATGTGCAAGTGAATTTCTTTAAATACCAAGACGCAACAAAAATTCATTAAAATGTGTATTATGCTAGCTACCAATGGGAAAAAGGAAATGGTGAGAGTTGATAATTTGAATTTTTTAAATTTTGAATTTGGGGTCAATTCCACACCATGCAATATTACCTTGCCTATCACACAATCAACCCAAGATTAGGAATGCATGATTTTGAGGCAAAGAAATATGCTCACCAAATCTAATTCACCACTACTATGCATGAATTGTCAATGGTAGGAATATGCATGGTTCACATTATTCAGATAGGTGGAAGTCTATTGTTCTTTGTGAGGCAACAACATATGTAATGATGAGAAATCAAACAAATCACCTTCATGAGGAAGGAGTGCTCTATGGATGACATGGATATTTGGTTAGGGTGTGATGATGATGGTGTAGGTGTTTGTTGTTAATTGTAAGGCATGAACATCTTGCTGAAGTTTGCTAAGGTTTTATCCTTTAAATTTGAAGAGAGTGTCTAGGTAGTGGGCTATTTCAATTACTTGTAATAGGTCATTTTCGTATTAGATTTTGTTGTAAAGCTCATCTTATTAAGGTCTTTAGTTGTTGTGAGAACTACCGAGTTTTCCCTCAACTCCTTTAAAGTAACTTCAACCCAACTTCATCATGCTTGGGCACATAGGCATGATATGCCAAGTGTGACTAAGGAGAAAATATGACTAGAAGTTCCTTTTAAGCCTTCATTTAGGTGGTTTCGATTTACATTGATTTGTGGATGAATCCCAAGTTGTCTTTATGTTTTTTCATATTTATTTGTTAAATCGGTGTTCAAAACTAAGTTTAGAGCTCACCTTGCTCAAATGGAAAGGTCAGGTAATGTTCATTTTGTTGTTTTCATGAGTTTTGATGTATACAACAAGTGTGTAAAAATAATCGAAATACTCAAATAAATATCAAAATAATGATGAAAATCAACTAATTATTTTTTTTATTTTTTCAAATGTGTATGCTTAAATGCATTGAATCCAATAATAGAAGACCATTGAAATGAACTATTTTTTTGGTATTTTATTATTTTGATTTTTCATGCATGTAAAAGAAAGACTATTCTAGTTTTCCTTTTTTTGTATTAACTATAATGTGAATAAGAAACACACACAAAATAAATGAAATCAATTAATAATGAATTCAAAATTCCCCTTTTTATTATTTTCTAGTCAAGGTAACAATTTTATAAGTTAGAAAAAAATATGAATATTTTAATTCTTTTATTATAATGTTGAGAGGAAAGTGCTTATTTTTGTTTGGTGTTTGCTAGTTGACTTTATTTGTTTATTTTCTCATTAATTCCACTTTCTTCATTAAGGTAAAATATATTGGTTTATTTTTCTTATTTGATTGTTTGAATTGATTGGTAAAATATATTGTTTTTTTTTTCTTATTTGATTGTTTGAATTGATTTGAAAAAAATAGCATTGATGTTCTAAAAGTGATTCTTGTAAGAATTAAGCCTAATCTAATTTAACAAATTTAAACTACTATATCTTAGAAATTATTTTGATGCAATGCAACAAAATTAGAGAAATGGAATTTCTAAATTAAAGTAAGATTGATTAAACTAGTCTATTGTAATGAACCAATTTTAAAAAAGAAATGAAATTCCACTCCTATGACAAAGAGCAATCTAGGTTTTACAATAAGTTGTCAATGAAAAATTCATCCCCATATACCTAGTTGCTCAACATCCTCTCTCTTGTCAATTGTGGCCTCCTTATTTGATTGGAGGAAGGTGGAAAACTAAACACAAGGATTGAAGAAAAATAAGAAAAAGAAGTGTTATTGTTTGTGATTGATAGTGGAGCTTTGAAGTTGATAATGATGGTGATTTTGATGAGCCTAGATGATATGTCTAATTTAAAAGGGTATGGCGATGTTAGCACAATCTTTCAATGAGATTAGACTTGTTGTGCATAATAATAGGGAAGAAAAAATAAATAATTTTAAATAGTAGATGACCAAAAGACCACTTCACAAGTTTTTCATTATATAAATCTTAAGAGATCCATGAGGGAGAAGGGTTGGAATTATTTTATTCTAGTTATGCTCATCCACAATTAAAAGAAGAGTACAAGGAACAAAATTGGTGCAAAATAAGATACATGCAAAAAATTAGATAGGAAAAAATATCAAGTACATTCATTAGTTTTTCTATTAATGAATTATTTAGGGTGGACCAAATTCACTAGGGTGGACCAAATTCGCTAGGGTGGATTCAAGTTTGGCAAAGAGTGAATCAATTAAAAATAGACGATTTTTTAATTGAAAAATAAAAAATAGTTTTTTGACAAATGACACAATATACACTTATCAATTGATTAAGAAACATAAAATAAAAGGTGAGGAAGGTCCTTTGGGCTGACTTAATGCTTCCATAAGATTAGAATTAGTTGAGAGAAAATTTTATTCAAGTCACATGGGTCATGTGTTAGGCCATTGCATCATTATAAAACTTGCCATGTATCCATGTATGCATGTCCATTTTTGGGCACTTACATATTTACCCACTTGAGAAAAGTAGTTTACACAACTAAGTGAAAGATAGTTTAGTTGATTCTTCTAAACAAATATTTCTAGCTATCTACATTCTTAGATAAGATCAAAATACAGGATTATACTATCTAAAATAGATAAATCAATATTATCTTTGGATTTACTTATGTCATACCATGTCCTTGGTGTAGGAAACCCTTTAAGCTTCCACATTTATTTAATTTTTTAGCTAGTCCTTTTTATGGCCTCAAATGGCTTCAACCTAGCAATTCATGGTGGTGTTGATAGTTTGACAACTCTACATAATGAATCCTTTGAACAAATGGCTCTAGAAGTTTGTTATGAATTTTTTTCATGAGGTACACATTCTAAATCCCTAGTAAATGTGTTTTTCCTATCCTTGAGTTTGACAATGATTGCAAATGACTAGAGCATTTTACGTTGATAGGGTATTTTTTGGAAGAACTCCCCCCAAAAGCATGCTCTAGGATTGGGTCAACAAGCTGAGGTTGTCTAGAACCTAACTAAAGGGTTCATTCCTTTTTATTTTGTTCAGGCTAGCCATCCCAAGGCTATCCTCAAACATGGACCATGGTATGTCCATGCATTGTTGTTGGTCTTTCAATCCTAGATGCGAGATTTCACTATCTTAGATGAGAAAACACTTCATGTGTTAGTTTGGCTTTAGTTCCTAAGTTTACCCCTTCCATGCTAGAACTTCCTAATTGAAATTGTTGCCTCCCTATGGAAGGTTATTTTTGTTGAGCCTAATAGATTTTATCAAGCTTGTCCATAGAAATGAGGTTTTGACAAGAAAGCTCTATCCAAATTGTTGGGAATAGGATGCCATTTAATTACAATCCTAAACATATTTAATGTATCTCCTAAGTCCTTGGAAAGTGTTCCCCAACACTAGGATTAGAAAGAGATTAAATAAGTATGAAATGAACATGTAATTGACATTTGTAATTATTCCTATATGATAGGAACATGTGAGGGAATCCAAGAAGAGCTCCTACAAAATAGGAGCACATGGGGAGCCCACATGGAAGGTGGAACCCACCTTGTTTTCAGTTAACTACTTGGAGAAAGATAACACTTCAGTAATGCATGTAAAGATCCTAGAAGTTAGGAATTGATATTTACATGAGTGGAGTTCAGTTCAGTTCAATTCAATTCATTTATGGTTCAGTTATCTTCAATTGCATGTACTTAGTTTCAATTGAATGCTAGTTGACTTGGAATGCATGACTAATGATTTGAGTTGTGTGAAAGATAACAATTGATACATTCAGTTAAGTGGGGATGATCAATCATGCATCATGTTTGCATGAATTGATGGAGAGATATGTTTCAATTAACAAAGATTGGCTTGGACCCACCTTGGGTGTCCAAGTTGAGATCTTGGAGTTAACACCTTTGCATGAGAAGATATTTACAAGGCTCAGTTAAGTGGGTCCCATTCTTGCATGCCAACTTTGAGGAGAAGCTTGTAAGATATCTTCATAATCAACGTTGAGTTAAGACTTCAGTTTGGAACGCCCAAATTGATGAAGGACTTGGTTTGACATTGTTTTTCATGGAAGAACTATACTTGCACAAGAATGGCTTAGATATTTCTGAGGAGCTTTATCCTCTTGTAATTTTCAACTCTTTGGAGTTTACAATGTTCACAATTGTCTATTTATTGTAGCAAGTTGAAGAGAGTTCTAAGAGAGTACTTTTGTGAAGCATGGCATAGGATGTGTGGATTCATTCTTGGACACATGAGAGTTTATTGTAGGTTGTGAAGAAGATTTTTTGAAGGAAAAAGAAGCATCTCAAACAAGGATTGATAAAGAATTATTGTAATCTTGTTCTAAGGTTAAATAATACAAGCACTATTGATTCTGGTGGTGGAGTTTTTTCCCAAAAGGGTTTCTCCATGGTATATGTTGTGTCACTTCTGTCTTCTAGTCTTATTCTTCTACAATCTTCTGTCTACTTCTACAATTGGTAAAATGAATCTAAATAGATAATCATATATACAAAGAAATTGTAACAAAGAACACTTAATTAGATCTACAATCTCATAGGTTTATAAAGTATGAAGCTGCAATAATTACCTTCATTTTCAACACAAATACCTAAAGGAATTTATTGACATGTAGATTAGTAACCTTCATCAAACCTAGCTTGTGTGTTTACCTCAATCTACCCAACACTTGTTTTCAATGCTAGTCCACCAAGCACAAAATTAAGGATTTCCCTTTGGAATCCCCTTAGGTTAAATCACCCCCTCAATTGGTTGAGGCTTCTTGGTCTACATAGGTTCCCACCTCAAAATCTAAGGAAAAATAGACAACAATCTCTCATCATAGAGGAGAAATGGACAACAATATCTCATCGTAAAGTAAAAAATGCTACCTTGATGGTTTTGAGGCTAAAGCCCAAGCCACTTTGGATCACTGAGCTACCAAAGTGTAGCTTGCAAATGTTTCACATCCTTTAGAGAAAGGGAAAGAGGTTGTCCCACCCATGGGTGAGCCCCCCTCTAGGAAAAAAAATTCTTGGATGCTACTGGTGTATGGGGAAATTTAGATGATCAAGATCCTCCTCCTCCCCTCTTTACTAATAATTTAGGTTCCTAGCAACTTTGTATTTGTTTCTATGTTTTATGCTCAGGGCTTAAACCCTATGTGGACTCTAGGGGTGTGATTTTATATTAACCCACTTTTTTTTTTAATATGTGTAATAGTATTTTATTTAAACCCTATGTGGACTCTAGGGGTGTGATTTTATATTAACCCACTTTTTTTTGAATATGTGTAATAGTATTTTATAAATGACAATCCAGACACTTACTCATCAAAATAATAATAATCTCCATATCTTTTATTTTTTTATCTAATTATTTATGTCTTCATGCATCTATTTCACAGTTTATATTGAAATTAATATTTAAAAAGAAACATAAAATAATTCTTCAAATAAAACTTAAAGTATTTACAATGATTTACTTCTATATATTTCTATTAAACTTTGTGCATGTTTTTTTTGAATGATTTCTATAATTCATTATATTGCATTGCATTGAAAAGTTAAACTTAATTGCATTATTACTGAAAAATAAAATAGTTTTTTAATAAAAGATAAAAGTAAATAATATCTAAGAAAATAATTTTTTTAAATAAATACTATTTATATATTTTTCTTATTTGTTTTTTATTTATGTATTCCTATAAATACATAGATATTAAAAATGATATTTATGAAAATATTATCAAAGAAATATTTTCTTTATACAAATTTAAGAATAAAATGCATGCAATTAGATTGATTCATAAGACCTACATCTATCTAATAAACACTAATAAAAATAATTTAGATATGAAGGTATAAAAATAACAAAAAAAACTATACAACACAGAAAAATAATATTGCACACAAAAATATCACACCATTTATAATTGATTTAGATAAGTATTTATACAAGGAAATATAAAAGTGAAATACATAACTACTACCACCTGAATATAACTATTTGTAACAAAAAACTAATTTAGATTATAATATTTATTATCCAACATTCTCCCCCATAATAAATATTGTAAGAAACCAAGAGAAAAAAATGTTCATTAGTCATCCCATTTCCCCCCCATAATGAACATTGGGAAGAACACCAAAAGATGTGCTACAACACTTTAGCTTTAGCCATCTCCAATCAATGAATTCACTCTAAAATATCAATCTTGGAGCATGTCACACAATCCAACCATAAACCTACAACTTTCTTGATGTCTTACAAGACAACATCTGTCACTCTTCACAAACCTTGTGTGATTACTCTCAACTTTGACAAATGAATATTGAGGTGTGTACAACCTTTTCAATATACCTGCAATAGTTTTCCAACTTGATCCAATGCTCCATCCACAATTCATGTGTATGCATTTTGAATTTGTTTTCTCTTTATGCCAACACAACCTTTTAGAATGGTTTGTTAAACCACAAATGCGACAAGGATGTATATCCCAACACCTTTCCACTGTATGTCCTTTCTTGTGACAATTAAAACACTACACATATTGCAATTTTTGAACAAAATTGTTAGAATCTATAACACCATTCCCTTTTCTTGAGACATAATCCAAACCTTCATACTTTGGCCTCCTAATTAATTTAATTGGATCTGTAATTCCTTGTGCATGTTTACCTAATCCTTTACTTGTATAACCCATTCTATGCATAATTTTGAGACCAATATTTTTGTTTGTAGAACTAACAGGATTTTCACATTCAAGCATATGATCATGTTCATCTTCACACTTTTCAACAACTTGAGTAATATTACACAAACTAGCTGATTTATCAAAAGAAAAACACAACTCTTCTATGTTACAAGAAACATCACAAACCAATGGTTTTGATTTCAATTGATTATTTTGTGCCTTCAGTATATGAGAAATTTGGATAAATTGAGATGATAAAACAATAAAGTGCATTACCTAATCCAAATCTGCAATACCTCAAATAGATGCAATGATGGATGAATGGATCGATTGATTTGATATGTTGGTTGCTCAATTCAGTAGCATGACACTATGTAACACCTCGCCACACAACCCTAGAGGAAGTTGCAATTAACTACTCAAACACACAAATTTCTTTTTTTTTTTGTTTAAGTACAAATAACATGCAAGTTCACTACCCATTGCCAACAACCTCTAAGGTTACGAGACTGAGATTACTTTAAAACCCAAACAAGAAACATGAATTGAAACGATAGAATTTAATTACTTAACGAATTAAGAAACACATACATTCCATACATGATAAATTACATCAAAGAATAAGAGATACCACATGATTTCAAATAATGATAATTTAATAATAAGAATACAACTCTCATTCCTCGAATGAGGTAAATCCAATAAGCATGGTTACATAATACATCTTCCACCTTGATAACAAATGAGGGTAATAAATTACAAGATTCAACTGAAAGGAATAAAGCATGAAATGAAACTGGATCTCACGAGCTCTCCAACTGGAAATCTTGTCCACACGAGCAACAAGGAAACCCAACAGAGTAAGGTGCATGTTCCACCCAACCAAGTGATACCCGAAGGCTCACCCCCCCGTGCTAGGAGATAGTAACAAGGATTCCTAGACAAGACCATCTACCTCTAGACACATGCTAATACATAACTGAACTAAATCAAATACAAACACATCACTTAACACAATGGTTACAATGCTTCCAGAGTTAAATAATCAATTACATCATTGATACAAACATACTGCTAACTTAGGAGAAGTGTCATCACAATGTTACATGGGATATCCTGGTAAGTCTTCCTAGGTCCCGACCCTCATCTCGGGATATCCTAGAAACCTCTAACGACTCCCAGCCCCTCATGCAAACCAATGCGGAATCAATTATCTCTCGTAAAGACAAGATAACGATCTTGCCATTCCAGGCCTTCTCGTCCCATCCCAAGTCTATACAAGCCCTTGCGTCCATGAGCGAGGCAAAATTAATCTTATTAAGTGTTTGATAATACCAAAACCTCTAATAAGTTTATTTACGTTATCACTAGATTAACTAACTTACAATGAGTTACCCTGACACCACTTTATGTGTCGACCCTCATTGCAAGCCACTCCTCTAAGACAACACGTGGAATAACTCCACAACCCAAGGGTACAGAAGTGCGACCTATGAATATTAAATCCCTATCCACAACATAAGGCCAACACGTCCCGTTCGTGATAACCGGGTATCTAATTGGATACATTTAAATGCACTACCCAAGGCAATCCAAAGGTTGACTAACACATTACGACAACCCACACAATTAAGTGAAAATTCCATCTGGAAGACTTAACATGAACAAATAATTCCATTGCCCCAACAACGAGAAGGAGAGAGATAGCACAACGAAAAGACAATTTGGTAATTTAATAACCTACTTTAGGATTCCCTAAATCCAATCAACGCAATGACATATTGCACGTAATCAATTAAAATAATTAACATTATTTAAAACAAGAAACTTAAACTAAGTGTTTTTCTTTCAACATCCTTGATTACACTAATGTTAAAAAAAATCAATTTTCTAATAACCTCCTCTTATAAAATTAATGTTTGCACCATTATAATAAAATCCTTATAGAAAAAAAAACTATAATTAAATATAAATTAAACATATATATAACTATATATTTAATGAATATATAACTATATATATATATTTATATTTAATATATATCTTTAAAAAAAAAAAGAACCATTTACACTTCCATTCACAAATATTTTTCAATTTATTAATTAAAACCCAATATTTAAAATATATAATATATATATTATAATAATAATAATAATAATAATAATAAATAATATAAATATATATAATATATAATATATATATAATAATTAAATTTATATAATAATTAAATATTATATATATAACATATTATATATATATAAATAAAATTGTAATTTTATTTTTTTTAAAATGAACCCCAGATAAAAGGGCACGCAGG
>VDFB02047230.1:47833964-47928263 GCA_007258455.2 Sequoia sempervirens
AAATGGGAAATTATATCCATGGATTTTATCACTAAACTTCCTAAATTGAATGGAAAGGACTTAATTTTTGTGTATTAGATTAGTTAACTAAGTGTTCCCATTTATTTTTCATCCCTATTAAGTCTAGAGCACCACATGTGGGTTACCTATTTTTTAGAGAGGTATTTCATCTAAATGGCTTGCCCATGGTTGTTGTAAGTGACAAGGATAGTAGATTCCTTATATCTTTTTAGAAAGATTTATACAGTTTTATTAGTATTAAGTTGAAAGCTCACTCTTAGTACTACTATCACCCCAAATAGATGAATAAATAAAAATAGTTTATAAGTGGGTTGAAATGTACTTAAGGAATTTTTTGTCATTAATCAATAGAAAAAAAGGTTAAGTGAATGGACCTAGGAGAGAATTGTTATGATCTCAATTACCACATTTCCATAGGCATGACAACATTTATGGAACTATAGGGATATCATTCACCTACTTTGATTGATAAGGTGTTCACTAACAATCATGTACCAATAGTTGGTGAATTTATGGTGAATAGAAAAAACATTTTGAGGTCACTTGCAGACCATTTTATAATGGACACAATTTTTAAAAAAAAAAAAATTGGCACCACACTGAGAGATAATTTGAGGTGGAGATATGGTTTTCATATGCTTGCAACTATAGATGAAAATTTTCATAAAATCAAGTGGGGTTGAAAATATCAAATCTTGGTTCTATGGACCATACAAAGTATTGAGAAGAGTTGGTGAAGTGGCCTATGAGTTGGTGTTGCCAACAAATAGTCAAATTTATAATATTTTCAGTGTGTCCTATCTTACAAAATTATTGGATAACATGATGTGCCATCAATTGATATACCATCCCTGGATGATGAGGGGAGACAAGAATTTGTCCTAGAGGTGATTATTAACACATATTAGAAGATATTGAGGAATGCAACCGGCATGGATTGCTTGGTCTATTAGAGAATCCTACCCATAGAGGATGCTACTTGGGAGGGGCCAAATATACTTTAACATTTAGAGTTTCATTACTTTTGGGAAAAAAATTCTACAAAGGGAAATTTAATACCCCCTTTCTTTTGTTCAATATTTGTGGGACCCTCAAGCCCATTTATGTACTTCATGGTGGGTGAGGGGTGATTTCTAAATAATTATATACTAGTGATAATTAGTTTCATTCATTTTTCCCTAGTATTTTTATGGGTTTTGAATTGTTTCCTATATTCTAAGATGTTTCCTAAATTTGAGGTTGGTTGGGGGTGGGAACTTCACCATTAGTTTTCTTATGGAGGATTTACCTTAAGGGGGCCTTTTATTATTGACTTTGTTCACCCTTATATATTTTAAAGAGTATATGTCTAGTATAAGTGCCTTGGGGAAACTTGTTCCTACTTATTAGGGGATTTTGGAGGGCTACTAGGGACAAGACTATATCATGAAGCTTGTCACTAGATTTGGATATGAGTAAGCTATGCAAAATGATTGACCTTAGGTATTTTGAGTGAGTGGTTTTGGAGCTATGATTGATTTATTGATGAGGAGTCAACATATATTGGCTACTTAAGAAATTTAATGTTTCTACACTAGTGTCATTTTATTTCATGCTTGATTATTAATATTTTTAAGTGATATTAGTATATATCAAGTAAAAATAATCAGGATTATTAACACTTGGTAAAGGCACCTAGGTTTGGATATGTCAATGAATAAATAGAGGTAGCCAAACCTTGAGAGATTGATTCTGCACTTATTTGGCATATTTGAGACCTAAAGAGGGAGGGTAAACTAGGTAGAAATCGTATACCAATTTAGGAATAAAAACTATCAGACCTAGAGAATAAAGGATTGAACCATTTTTGTTTCTTGTGGGAAATATCATTTAGTGATTACATTGGTTGAAAGAATTTTGTTCTTTTGGTAGACTAGTTTTTTGGGTGGCTAGAATAACATTATTATAATAGCATCAATTTGATTTAGGGGAAGATCTTCCACCAAATGCACGAGTTTTAATTAATTCCACATTATTATTATTATATTTATGTATTCCAATATATATTTTTATTATTATTCTATTGATATATTCTAGTAGACTTATCAATAAAGTATAGCTCCAAGGTTCTTATTAGAGTTTAATTTGTTAGTGTATTAGTGTGATACATTGTTCTTTCTTTCTTGGCATCATTCTAATTTAATAAATTAAAACAAAAATTAATTAGATAGAGAGAATTTGATGCTATTGAGGATCCATTCCCGATTTTTTTTTGTTGGTCTACTTATCAAAGTGGGGTTCAAGATATATTTAGATCCATATTTGGGGTGGGATTGGTATTATATAGTTCATATAGGGGGATTTTTTGCTAGTGCATTACAGTTTAGAGAGGATAAGTGTGAATTTGGAGAAACTATAGATGGGAGAATTGCAATCGGTAGTATTTTATTTGATGTTTTTGTTCAAATTCATTTTTTCCTCTATTCTCATTGGCCATGATTTAACTAAAGAAAGTTGCATCTTGAAATTGATATTGAACAACTTCTCCTCCATTTGACTTTTGAGTGCACATAATATTTTCTCCATCTTTTTTGTTAGAAATTAGGATCTTAGGATACTAATCATTGTAAAAAAAAAACATAAAATAAATAAAATAAGAATCATACAAGCATATATTTTACACATTACACAAGATATACATGGGGATAACCCTTTTGGGTAAAAAAACATCATAAAGCATCATTTTATTAAAAAATAACTTACAAAATTCATCTATTATAAGATAGACCGAACCCGGGGAACACTTCTCCATACTTCCACATGGCCAATATAACCTCATGTGTATAGTAATAGAATTCACTATAAATCTCAAAATTCTCTACATATCAAATAAGAGGGAACCTCCTTAAATATAGGAGAAAGGGTGGCATAATACCTTAAGGGGTATTAGTCACACCTATTCAAAATAACCATTCATAAATAATTAATAATCTAATAGTTATTATACTATAATTATTTCAAATGGGATATGCTTAATAAAGTATATAATATAAAAGGTTTAGTAACCTTATATTAGAACATTATATAAATATTATAAGGGTATGAAATCTAATAACATTATGTTATAACACTCCCCCTTAATGTTAATAGGGGGCATCACCTGTCAATTTCCATAAAATGAAAAATGAAGTACCCAAGTAATGTAGGTCTTCTTTGACATTGATAAAATAGGGACTTCAAAATGTACCCAAGAGTAAAAGAGATCCTTCCAGACTATGTGAGTCCTACATTTGTCATTCAAAATCCCAATGTTTTTTAAAATGATGTTATATATAACATTGTAGTGATGAAAATGCCATCCCTCTACATTTCTTTCGTGTGAGGAGCCTCCTATTGATTAAGCATAATGTTGCCTTGAGTTTGGTGTTGTAATGTCATTCAAATGGACCTAGGTGTTGCCTTGTTTGGAGTGTTACAGAGGTGTACATACCACTTCGTCTAATGTTTTCATTAATGGGCTTCCTTGTGCGTATTTGTGTATTTTGCGTCCACCAGTCGTAATTGGTAAATGTAGGATTGATCACAACGTTTATATCCAGTCATGATTCGTAGCGGTTTGGGTTGGTATAGCTAGATTTGGTGATCTGGGATATGTCATACCCAGATTAATGGGTCCCACCCTGAAGTTCGGGGATGGTTTCTGATAGGCTAGGCGAAAGTATGTCCTGGCTTGGCCTGTGGGATCATACCTCTTGGCTGGTCCCATTTATCTGGACATCAAATTAGATTCGATTCTTGGTGGGATTTGTTCATGTAGATCGATGTTGAAGCTTGTAGTGTTAGCAATTTTGGGGAGATTTGGCGTAAAACAAGGTATAAATACTAAGGTTATTCACTCATTTCGCCTAACGAAACCAGTCAAGTGACCTGGACAGCTGTGAGAGAGATTCGCTTATGAGTGGATTTGAGTTCTGGGAGACATCTGAATGCAAGGCAGCCAAAGTGATTATCCATTGTTTGGGCGTTATTCAGGTATCAAATTATCATGTCAAATTCGTATGGCGTGTTTTGGGCTAACGTTTGAGTGTAGGGTTTGCACAAAATGATTCAAGAAACGAAGCATTCGAATTCCAAGATCCATATCCGTTCAAACAAGAATTCAGATCCATTCGTATATCCATTACATTAGGATTGCAACCTTTTATTCCTAGGGTTTGGTGAGTTGCAACATAGCATTTTGTTCATTCATCATTCCTCCTTTTCATTTAATTTAATTTCAAGGTTTGATTACCAAAATGGGGTTTGACCAAGGCAAACCCCTATCCACTAACAAAACAACATTTTTCCCTCTCTAGTGTGTGATTTGTAGATCTAGGTTAAAGATACACTGAAGAGAAAGATTGGAAGAAGTTGTCAAGTTTGCAAAGTTGTCAAAGTTTCACCTTGTTTAGAAGATCACTAAATGACGCCTAAAGAGCAGAATTCAACATTTTAGATCCAAAAATCAGGTTGAGAAGGAAGAGTAGAGATATGAGAGTAGATTTAGATCTTGACCTTCCAAAAAAGCCGAGTAGGATTTATACGCCACTTCTGGGGTATGAGTCCCAGTATAGTGAATTTTCCAGATGTCAGGAGTTCCAGACTTGTCACTTCCAGATTCATGTTCCTACCCAAAAACCCTAATTTGGGACTAAAGTTCCCAGCCTAGTGTATGAGTCCTAGTGTGCATTAAATTCAACATTTTTAGCATTTCAGACCTTGTTCCGAGCTTCTACATATTTCCAAGTGCACCTCTGTACTTTTCCAGTTTATTGTTCTGATTTGCATTCATTTCTAGATCATTTACTTAAGTCATGCACATCATTTAGTTTTATCATTAGGCTTTGCATGTTACTAGTCTTTCCAAGCCCTATCTTGGTTGAACCCCCTTTTAGCCTTTAATCACACCATAGGACACCTTATTACAAAGATTGATTTCCCTCTTTCTAATCCTTATAGTTGAGATCTCTAAGGTTTCCTTGGTACAGAACAGAGTAGAAATAGGTCTAGGTCCCTAAAACCACAAGCTTATGTTCTCCCATCTCCTAAAAGTGCAGGACCCTATTTCCCATTTCATCATATCCGAGATCTTATAAATATTTTTAATGAACTGGAATTATATCAAATTAACCCTCACCTTGAGTTTATCCACGCATAGCACCCATGGGACTTAAACTGTACTTTAAAATATAGAGTATGGAAGGTTACAAAGAAAATAAATTTAATAGGTATTATTTTTGGAGAATTATATAGACATCTCGTTATCTTTGATTGATCGTGCTTTTAAATCGGATTTACTAACATGGGGATTCTAAATCACAAAAGTAACTGGCTTTGCTAACCATTTAATTGAATAATATTTTATTTGATTCAAATTCATCATATTTCATCTTTTAATTAAATGATAAGCTATTTGGATTTAAATCATTATCTTCTATTAATTGATAAATCATTTTTGGCAGATCCTAAATGTTCCCTCTTTAATTCCAAGCCGTCACTTTGTTGATTAAATCGTAATATTTCATCTCCATTTTAAATTAAATAAACTAACCTTTAGCAGTTTTAAGTCTAATGTCCTCAACTTTAATTAAATGAAATCATTTTCATTTAATTCGATCAATATTCATATTCACCCTCTCATTTGATTTAAATAAATCAAAAATCTAAGTCAAATGTCAAAATCAAACTAATCTCCATCTAAATTCGAATCCTAATTAACGCTCCAAATCCCCTCAAGATCCTCTATATTTTGCAAACTTGCCAGAGTAAATTGATTTATAAGTTCTTCTATTTTTCATTCAAAGGGCATCAGGTTAGATAATACCTCATTTTGAAATCTCCCTCCCAAAATGTCTTGTCCTCCAACATGGCATTTAAGCCTCTTACATGTCCTTTTTCTTGAGCCAAGTGACATTAACTTCATCTTTTAACTCATCTTTCAAGCCAACTTTCAAATTTCAAATTTCCACCTAATTGCATTTATTTGCACATTCATCAAAATGTGCTCCATCTCTCTCCACTAGCATGTTGACAAGTGGCACAATGCCATTGGCTTATGTTTAGTCCCACATTCTTCATATCTTTCATTCCTCCATCATTCTTTCCTATAAATGGAGAGCTCTCATATTGATTTTGGGATCCACAACTTTATGCAAAGTCATTGTCTACAGGTTTTGAGCAAATTCATCCACATATCATTCAAGTTTTTATAGTTTTTAATCACCATAGCTAGGTTATGGAAAATTTTATCAAGGAGCACAATTGATCATCATCAAAGCTTTCAAGGAATTGGGAAAGGGCTATTTTCCACATCAAAATAGCACCAATTTCCCCATGGGATTGAGGGTTTGAGCATTGGAATAGGATTTAGATTGTTTTTACTTGATTTCTTTACTTTATTTCTTGTTCATTATGCTTCAAATGAATCTCATGGGGAATGTTAGTTTAGACTTGTATAATTGACTAACATTGTGTTGTTTGTTCATGTTTGTGCAGGTCTAGAGCTACCATTCACATTATACATCTAGGATTTAGCCACTAGGTGGTGGCATTGACATGCACACTCCCCCTCAATGACACCACCTAAGGCCAAACACTTATTTGAATTTAGAGCATATAATGCGCAAAGGTCTTATATTATGTTAGGTCTTACACCTAGGATTTATCCATGAGATGGTGTTATGCACACTCCCCCTCAATGGAATCACCTAAGTACAATCACTACACAGAGGTTTTGATAGGTAATGGCTAAGATTCCAATCTATTTCTTCTTGATCATAGTATACACTAGATATTTATATGAATAAAATTGGAGATAAATTTTATGATGGAATACTTTCACTTAAATGAGGTTCCCATGATATTCAATGTGCTTTTCTCTCTTTGAAAATAATATTCTCTGGTAAGAGTAAAATAAAAAAATTTATCAGATAATAAGGTTGTACTTTTACAAGTGTTCAATTGAAACTCTTCCATAAATCTTCAAAGCCACATTGATTCTTTTGGATCTACTAGAACTAAATTTAGCATTTTGATAAAAAAATATAAATGATAGTATTTTTTTAAGTATTAATCCATATATGGAATAACACTTGCACCATTTATTTTTAATCCATAGTCTATGGTAGATTTCCTATAAACAGAATCACCAAAATAGGCAATAACACAATAATCAAATAAAGTTATTTCTTGGTGTAGGAATAATAATAACCATGATTAATTATGTGTATTTTTCAATTACCAATGAGCATATAGTATTCCAAGCATAAACTCTAGAATATAGTATATTTGATTATAGATGATTATAAGAGATTTTCATAAACATAAGCATGAACAGTTTGTCTTGTTTCTTTCAACAACAAAAAAAATCATGCTACTAAATATATAATAATGATTCAAAAAAAAATTAAGCAATGAGTGAGCTATCATTTATAGGATTATTCCTTGGATACTTTATTAGGGAAATAGCCACTCATTGTAAGTATGTTCTTTTACACTTGATAAATTTAGAGGATACCTAAAGCCCATAAAAAATGTTAGCATAAGTAGTAAGTGTTTGAAAGTTTATGTAATTCCATATTGTCTATGGATGTGTAAGAGTTTGAAACTTTTTTCTTTTCCCCTTTGATTCACCTTATCATCCTTGTGTCTTTCTAGCTTGCAGCATTTTTCATTAATGGACCGCTCTTCTCCATGATATATAGGATAAAATTCCTTCTTTTTTATAACAAATAACTAATAAATGTTATTAATAACCTATCCATGCAAACTCTTCAAAGGTTTTAACCAAATTATTTCATATAGGATATTTATTTGAAATTAGAGCCTTTATATATAACAATATTTTATATGTATGCTAATGTAAGTTGAATCTCATCGCTTAACTTCGTAATATAATTATCAACAAGAAAGAAGAAGACTTGTTATCTCCTACTTCACCTTCAACAAGCATTACATAAAAAAACCAACTCAAAAAAATTATTCTCCCTATGATGCTAATGTGAGCATATAAGTTATACCAAATGGTACTTCATATCATATAGAATATGTATGAATATAGAAGCATGATTATATCAAAATCATAAATTATTTAGGATATGAGAACTTAGTGTTTCAATGCTTAGTCATCTTTGATTAAGTTACGACTATATATATATATATATGATATACATATACCTACATATGTGTGTGTGTGTGTGTGTGTGTGTGTGTGTGTGTATATATTTATATATTTATATATTTATATATTTATATATATATTAAACTTACATATACATGTACATACATATATATATATGGGTGAAGCCACAATAGTGGTTTACAATTGAAGTGAGGAAGGAAAACTCACAAAAAATGAATGCATGGCAAAAAACTTGATTTTAGGGGTTGTACGAACCTATCGGTTCGACCGAATATAATTATTCGGAGAACCTATTCTCCGAACCCTCTTAATGCTTTCCCACCAAAAAATCCATCAAAACCCTTAAATGGTATGGCAGAACTCTCCCTATGATTTTATTTGCTAATGTGAGCATATAAGATTATAATTTTTTGAATTTTGATAATACAAAAGAGTTATGATAAAGGTACTTTGTAATTTTTTGCTTTGAAACTTGATTAAAGAAAAATATTCAATAAAAACTATCTAACAAGTGGAAGCACTAGATATCGGAGTTACAAATCTAAATTCGAAAATTAGAATTTTATCATTATGGAAAAAGTTATACATTATCGGTGTCGTCACTTTAAATGTTATTTTAGAAAAAAGCGGTTTGTGGGAGATGAATGATTTGATTCCATTTTGAAAAAAATATTTTTAGAATCTACAGACAAAATGGAGGAGACTCTAGTTTGCATCATCAAATTCTTCACGGTTTAGCCGCTATAGGTGCTCAAATGTGAAGATTTAGTTTTAAAAAATAATTTCAATTTCCAGTTTGGCCAAAAATTGTAAACCACTATTGTGGGATCACCCATATATACCACATAAGTCATAATAAGACTTCTTTTCTTGATACTAAGCACACCTATAGCTTTAAAAATATTTCAAGAATAAAGTCAACAACATATTAGTGTACTCACTCTACTTAAGCACCATTTAGTTTAATGGTCAAATAGGTAATAACATTTTTACAATTCATCCACAAAACTATAAAAATATTTGTAATTTTATTCAAATATTTCCATGTTTAAGAGGAATCACTTCCCAAGGGAGTTGGACCATACATATTGGGTCACTATTGTCTTATAAGGTACATAAGGTGAGTCTCTAACATCCTTATAAGAATAATAATATCTCCCTCCCTAGGAAAGAGATAATCAACCTTATTCATGAGTTTGATGAGATCAAATAGTCAAATTATTATATACAAAGTTACATGTATTTATAAGATTCACATTATAAAGACCTAAAAAGGTTCCTAATGAAGGCTTGTTTAAATCATGAAAAAGATATAAAAAACTAAACTAAAGAAAATATAACCATTTCAATGCATATTCATCAACAAATTCTTGTACTATATATTCCACTACCTTAAAAAAAATTGGTGATATTATAGTCTCCAATTGTTAGACCAAGAACCAATTTGTATGAACCATATAATGTAGTTGGAAGATGGAGTCACAGAGACTCCATGGGAACATTTTTTTTGGGATGGTACATAACTAAATGAGATATAAAACAAAAGTTCTGTTATTATTTTTTATTATGATAGTAGTAGGTTAAACTACACAAACATTTGTAGTTATATGTCAATACATGAAGGTTGATAAAATTTAAAATAAAAATAAATAAAGATTGGAGGATATATTTGAGAGATTACAAAAATAATATGCTATCTTAATATATGAATAAAGAATGGATTGGTCTAAAGTGTGCAAAATTGAAAGTTAACACTATCACATGGAGGAATAATAATTTTTTAAATAGAGAAGATAAGAATACTAAATACCCAAAAAAATGACCCAAGAAATAATTGAACTTTTTATAAAGTCATTGGTGTAATTGAAACCTTAGGATTAAACAAACAGTCATCCATATTATGGTTAAATTTCTTATAATAGCTACAACCAAAGTTGAAGACAAAAAATCTAAGAATAAATTTTAAACCCTCAATACAATAATGAGATGAAATGAGTGTTGAAACAACACCTACAACCATAATTTATAGATATCTTAAGGTGACAAAAAATATTATAACATAATTTTAAGTTCATAAATGATAGTCTACCATCGAAAAATATTACACCTCATTTTATTGACATCATGCTATAATCTACATAACATAGTCATTGAGATCCATAACCAAATATATATATATATATATATATATATATATATATATATATATATATATATATTCATAACTAAAAACTTAGTTGAATCCATGGTTAATTGATATGAAGCCATGATAACACTTGATTGATATGAACTTAGGATGACAAAATTAAAACATAGAGGTGAAAAACTAAAAAAATTACAAATACAAATTGAGGTGAATCTTCAAAAAAAATTAAAGATTGTTATGGTTGTGAAGGAAAGTTGATCATTTAGAGGCAATTTAAGTTGAAATTTGTGGCACATGAGACCCACAGCATGAGAGACAAATCAATGTAACAAAGGCCTAACAAATTTGTGAAATTACTAGGTGGTGAATGACTAAAAGTTTTTAAACCCGTTTGATCAACCATACAAATGATCCTGGATGAACACATATTAGAGTTACCTTATTTAGGATTGCTAGGTGCAACACCTAAAAACAATAGACAAAGGAAGAATTCCTATGAAATCTAGCCAAAGAAAAGGTTTACAAGTGGATAGGGTGATGTGGTTGATTTTTTATAAGATATGCCCAAATCTCTTCCACATTAAGGCCTAGTTTTGGTCCATGAAGTTAATTTTGTCTCTTCTCTTGTTCGTGGGATCTATGGTCTTAGAATTTCACCTCTATCCACAATGTGTATCTTGAACATGTTGGAGAGAATATTGTAGGTTGAGAATTTCACTATGTTAAATCCTATCTAGATGATGGATCATAGAGTGATCCAAAATGTTGATGGAAAAAAAATATTACACAATCAAATGTAGAAATATGTTCAAAAATTATCAATATGGATTGTGGAAACTTTTTATCATTAATCTCAACCTTATTATGCCCTTGAAACTAGTGAGATTGACATATAACAATAGCCTTGATAATGCAAACGAGACTAGCTTCAATTCAAAAGACTTAGAGACACTCATTTACAATAGTGTCCAAATACCACTTAGGGATGAAAAATCCATGCTTCTTAATTAGATAGTCACTACCCTTGTAAAGTTTAACCCACAACCCATAGCCATTCCAAACATCATACCTCTTCTTATTTTGGGTTCTTATATATTTGACAATTCTTTTTACTTTAACACGTTCCATCTAATATATGCATTTTAGATATATTTGATATCTTACATACATATATTCTATTTTGTATAAGTGAATAACTTTTATTTAAGTTGACTCAAGGTTGTATTTCATTCATAAAACTTATTTTACCTCAAGTCGTAAATGTTTTAAGTTTTGACTAGTGGATATTTTTAATTATATTTTAGATTTTAATGTATTATGAAAAGTCTAATATCATTGGAAGTTTGTTTGTAAAAAAAAAAAAATTCATTTAACTTGTACTAATTTTCTCATAAAATTAACATAACCAACATTATTACTACTTGTTGATACTTAAAACTCAACTCACAAGCAATAATTGAAATTATGTATAACACAATATTTATTTCTCTTATGCTACTCATATCAATCCAATCAAAAAAGTCTAGATAGTATTAATTTGGATGTATGGATGGAGGATCATAAGCAATAAATAATTAAAATATCTCATTAAAAGTGTACCTATAAAGATGATTAGTATAGCCTAAGTAAGAAAAAAATATCTAGTCATATATGTGGTTCTACCCAAGGAAAATTGAGCTACTTAGTGTGATTATAAATCAATATACACCATCAACTTAAAAATATTAAATAAATAATTCTAAAATAATAGAAAAAACAAATCAAATGTATTTCAAAAATGACCTTGCACATGTGTTTATTGAATATAGAGAGGTTTCTCATCAAATTCTACATATCTTCTAGTACAATCTATAAAAATGATTAATTAGTATAGTATGACCTACTTTGATACCATGTTAGAAATTATGATCTTAGGATACTAATAATTATAAAAAATAAAATAAGAATCATATAAGCATATATTTTACACATTACACAAGATATACATGGGGAAAACCATTTCAAATAAAAAAAACCCCCATAAAGCATCATTTTATTAAAAAAACACTTACAAAAGTGGTCTATTATAACACATACCAAACCTAGAGAACACTTCTCCATACTTCCCCATGGCCAATAATACCTCATTTGCATAGTGATGGAACTCACTATCAATCTCCAAATTCTCCACATCTCGAATGAGAGGGAACCTCCTTAAATATAAGAGAAAGGTTGGCATAATACCTTAAGAGGTATTAGTCACACCTATTCAAAATAACCATTCATAAATAATTAATAATCTAATAATTATTAGACTATAATTATTTCAAATAGGATATGCTTAATAAAGCATATAATAAATAAGGTTTAATAACATTATAATAGAACATTATATAAATGTTATAAGGATATGACCCCTAATAACATTATGTTCTAACATTTTCAATTGAATGCTACCTTTGCATTGAATTGCAAAGGTTTGTATTTGTTATGTTATTGTATTGGCTTATAAAGGTTTACACACATTGACTAACAAATCCTCTGAAAACTAATGAATACACTAGTGATTTTTTGTATCTACTAACATTTTTGGTAACAAATCTTGGTTGATATACTTAGGTGCATCATACCATACGACTCATTCAAAGTGGTACTCAAATCTAAGTGTGATGGAGAACATCTTTCTTTTTGAATAGTTGGTTGAAGAAAGGTGATGTGTATCTCATGAATTGGAGAGAGGAAAAACTCTAATATTTTGCATATACCTAGTTTGGCTAGAAATTTATTTTTGTCTCTAAAATGATTGACTCTATTGTATATTTCACATTTTATGAAAAATGGTGTAGGTTGGTTAGAGGAAATTTTGTGTTGACTAAATGTGTGAGGCATGGTACTCTATTTAGGATAGAAATATTATCATTATGCAACTCTATCAGTGTTATTAAACCTAAACCAAGTTTGTTTTGGCATCACTACTTGGGTCATACAAGAGAAAAATTTCCAAAAAACTGGGTAAGTAAGAATATGCTAGAGGTATATATTTGAATTTAGTTTTATTATTAGACCACGATGTTGCTCGCTTCCACATCTTCTACAGTTGTTGCTTTCATCATTCCCTCAACTCTAGTTTTCCCCCTGACTACGAGTGGAAATTCTCCTACCATGCCCTCTCTCCATGCCCACAATGGGGTTCTGATGCAAGGGATGGAAGCCATGTCCCTAATTCCTTCTATGGCATGCCCTAGTTTGACCAAGGTTTCAAATTTTCAAAGTGTAGAAAAATTCATTATAGGTGACTCAATATCTCTCTACCTTACTATTAGACCTCAGGGATCGACAGACTTAAAGCTTGGACATAGTCTGTCCTTTAGGGATATGCTTGTTGGTCTGAATCAAGGAAAAATGTTCAAATTTGTGGCCTAGAATTCTTGGCCATTAAAGGACAACTTGGTTTCTAATGTGCATGGGATCTCTAAGAACTACCCAAAAACATTCATCAGTAAGGAACCTTCATCTCCTATTCTGGTTTTTTTGGAGAAGCTCAAAAAGGAGGTCGACGCTAGTGAGCAGTATTTTTCCTCTAACAAATTGATTAGCTAGTTCAATCACCTATGGCCAAAATTACCAGATTTTTTATGGTTGGATCTTATCAGCATGGTGGCCCATGCTCAAAGTAATGTAGAAGTCTACCCTTATGCTCAAGAGATTTTTATTTTGGTGTTTGATTGCATTCAGGACAAGGATGCCATTCTGCAAGAGAAATGGTGTTGGGGGCAACACCTACTCCTCAAACTATGGTTTCCAGATTTTAACCCTACTACTGCATCATTCTCTATAAAACCTATTTGGATTCGGCTTCTAAATATTTTGTTATAATTATGGTTTGTGGATTTCTTTCAAGTGATTGGGAACTCATTGGGAAGCTTCCTTGCAGTGGATTTAGACACAACTAATTTCACGTACACAACTTTTTCCCGGATCCTTGTCTAGACATGGATGTCATAAGAGATCTTCTTGTGGACATCACATTCAAGTTTGTTGATCGCAACTAGATGCAACTTCTAGATTACGAAGGTTTACCCTTCCAATGTAGGAAGTGATTTGAAATGGGTCACATGGCCAAATCCTGCTCCATAATCATTAAAAAATATGATTAGTAATCTTGGTGGGATGATGCTCTACCTCATCATTACTCAATCAAAGCATCGTCAAAGGTGAAGGAGGAAAAGGATGAACCTTCTCAGAAGCTCGTTTCCTCCCCAATTTTTGAGGCAGGGAAATATAAGGCACATCAAGCTACAAAACCTTGTACAGAGGCAAGTTTGGCTCAAATATAGCCTCAACAATTAGACAGTTCTTCAAAATTCAATCCTAAGATTATGGTTTTGAACCCAATTTACATATCTTCTCCAATAAGTGATAGGAGATCATTTGCACCGAGTGGTGGAAGCAATCCACAGGCTACATCCCAAATCGTGGAACCTATAAAAATGAAAAAGAAAGAGGATGGGGGGGATTGGTAAGAAGTACAAAATAAGAAAAAGAAAATTCTCAAGATATAGATGAATAGGATTAAAATGCAATTGTGATCTCACACCAAATATGGTGGAGAGAATGCAACTTAGAATGAGTAGATGTGTATTGTACCTCTCTAATGCAATTTTACATGCATGCCATGGCTAGACATTTATGTAATTTTTTAATTCTAATCAATAAATTTTTTCTTATGGATCAAAAAAAATATGCTAGAGGTATTTCAAATTATTCTATTGGTTTTGAATTTTTCATCATTTTGTGTTTGGAGAGAAAATTAGGGTGTAGTTTTCTTTATGGAGTTCTAGAGGAGGGGGTATGTTGGAAGTGATTCACAATTATGTCTTTGTTCATATTTATATACACCCAATTGACAAGTCATGGTATTGTATTTTTATTGATGGTTACTTTAGACATGCTTGGGTGTATTTTATTAGTCAAACTCTAAGATGTTTTGCAACTTCAAATAATTTAAAGAATTTTTAGGAAAATAGACTAATAACAAGATCAAAATACTAATATTATTAATGATAGATATATTTTTCTAAGTTTTAGGTATATTTTAATCACATTAGTATTAGTAGGTAAAGGAAAACACATTATACAACACAATATAATGGAGTTGCTAAAAATTCAATAATAATGCCTTGTTTGATCGATACAAAATCCTATTAGGTAGTGTTGGTCTAGGATAAGAGTTTTGGGTTATGGTAATCAACACTACTTGTTATCTAAAATATAGGTCTCCTACTTCTACACTTGAGGACAAGATGAAATATGAAATATAGATAGGTAAGAATATTTTTGTAATATAGTTGATAGTATTTTGTTGTGTTTTTTTTGTGCATGTTCCTAAAAAGAAGTGGTCCAAGTTAGACCTTAAAGTTGAAAAAATAATTTTCATTTGGTATGGTGATAATGTGAAATACTATAAGCTTTAGAATCTAGTGACCCAAAAGGTTCTCTACTCAAGGAATTCCATATTTGGGGAACTTGTAGTTTGTTATATGAAAGAGAAACCAAATGAAAAGGAAAGCAATAAGATGCATTTTGAATACAAATTAGAGAAATATGATGCATCTATAAATGAAAAACTAAGCGAATATGATAGTTTTTATGTAGAGGAGAAAAATATATCTATCACAAGCTCTAAAGAAGAAATTTAATGTAAATACATAAAGAAAGTCTCCACTAATGACACCTAGGAGAAGGTCTATAAAGAAACATAAGTTACCTAAAAGGTATATTCCACTAGAATTTTTGGGTGTATTTACTCTAACTTGCACTAATAATGAACCGAATTGTGTAGGAGAAGCTCTCTCTTCTAAAGAGAAAAAGTCTTGGAGAAATGTTATAAAAGAGTAGATGAAGGTATTGTAGCATAACAAGACTTGAGACTTGGTTGGTTTTCTTAAAGGTAGGATACCCATTGGTTGCAAGTGAGTGTTCAAGAATTTTTTTACAATAGATGGTACATGAGAAAGGTACAAAGTGTATTTGGTGGAAAAGGGGTATTTATATATATAGGGAATAAATTTTTTGATATTTTTCATTAGTAGCTAAGTTGAATTGTATTAGGATGTTGTTGTCTATTTGCATTTGATTCTAAGGTAGAATAAATGGATTTCAAGATAACATCCTTGCATGGAAATTTAGAGGAGGAAATCTATATGATTCAACTTGAAGAATTCAAGGTAAGGGATAAAGAGCATCTAGTTTATAAATTGAAAAGGTCTTTGTATGGGTTGAAGCAATCACCACATACGTGGTGTCAAAAATTTGATTCATGTGTTAGAACCGAGTTTTGCAATGAGTCAAGTTGATCTACATGTGTACTACATGCAAGTTGGTGAGACTATTTTTGATGAATCAACATTTCTGACAGTAATCCTATAAGTATCCCTTTACTAGTAGACATTTAGTTGAATTTGGAATAGTGTCCTCAATCTAGAAAGGATTTGTAGGACATGAACAATGTTTTATATGTAAGTGTGGTAGGTAATATTATGTATGCAATGGTCTTTAAAAAGACAATCATTGCTCAAGTAGTGAGAGTTCAAAGTAGGTTCATGTCAAGTCTTGGAAAGGAACATTGGATATAGGTTAAAATATTGTTCAAATATTTGAAAGGAACTCTAGATTACTATTTATGCTATCATGGTACTAATGATACTAATGATGTTAGCAAGATGTCAATACATAGGGATTTATTGATTATGATTGGGCTATAATTTAAATAGTTGGAGATCAACTAGTGGATATTTCTTTACTCCATTTCAAAAAATAGTAAGTTAGATGAATAAGTGGTAAAAGGTGGTTACTTTATCCACAACTAAAATAAAGTATATGGTAGGAACACATGCTTGTAAAGAAGTTGTGTGGTTACAAAGACTAGGTAATATTACTAGTTTGAAGAATTATACAAAATTAAATTGTGATTCTTAGAGTCCAATTTGCATGGAAAAGAATCATGTTTACCATTTTCAAGCTAAAAATGTAGATATGAAATATCGTTTTGTTAGAGAGATAGTTGGACAAGGAAGGTTTAGATGGAAAAAATTGACACATAATTAAATATTATTTATTCTTTGACAAAACGTATGACTATTTGCTAGTTTTTTGGTGTAAGGATGAGATGGGTTTATCTTAGTCTCACACATGAGGTTAAGTTATTGGGATGCTATAAACTATCTTGCAGTAAATATCAAGTGGGAAAGCGTTAGAACTATGATATGCTATTTACCTCTAGAGAGTAGTTAGTAAGGTTCTCAATGGAAGAAGTTGATGGAGTTTGTTTTAAGTTCATGTTGACAGTTGTTTGATCATAAAATAGTAAGTAGTTATAGTAAGCTATGAAAGGTTTCAATGAGTTTTAATTGTTGTGATTTAGAATGGAGACTTGTATAATTATAGTGTTGTTATGTTCCTAACTATAATTCATTTGGATGAGAACTCATAGCTACATAATTCTATGAGTACATCATAGGAGTCTGTATGATAGTGCATAGACACTTGTGGTGTTGTTGGAGTAAACATGACAATGACTATAAGCATGATGATGTTCTAGGAGTGCTCAAAGGTGTACCAAAGTAGCTAAAATAAATTAGGGTTTTGTCTCTACTATTGCAAGTCATGGTAATGTTTGGTTATAGTGGAAGAAGACATGTGTACAATTCAAGGGAAGTTGGTCAACAAAATTTAACCAAGTGTGAGTGACATCAAATTATTACATGCAATAGTCATCCATATGGAGAATTCATGTTACATATAATGTGTGACATGCCGACATCATGTTATGGTCATGAGATGGTTGTGAGGCTAATGTTAGTCCATGTGAGAAAATAGTTAGCTAGATATTTAGAATTCCCTATAGATGATTTTACAACTATATCTATTTTCTTGTATGGATAGAGCAAGGTTAGGTTAGTTGGATGTTGGTTTGATATGTTGTATCCTAAAACTATTAAGTCTTGGTTGGAGGTTGTGTGTTGTTCTAATCTATAGATTGAGATTGTGTTAGAGACATGTATTGTATTGGATGTAACTTTTTTGAATAATACAATTGTGAATGTCTTTTTGTTGGTGTTTTTTCTTCGTATAAGAGTTTCCTATGTAGATTTATGTCTCATTTGTATTTGTGACTTGTGAAAGATTTCACGTGCTTCCTATAATGTTACTTAATTGAATTGTATAACAAACATAAAATTATGTTTAATCACATAATATTAAGGTGTTTCAATATCCATGTTTATTGACCAGTTATATTAGAGATTTAGTTCCCAACAATGTAAAGTAATACAAGTTCAAAAAGAGAGTCGATGAGAGAGAGATGAGAGAGAATGAGAAATGTGAAATGGTGAACCAAATGATCAACTCACTTGAAGATATGAGGAATCCTCCTCTAATAAAAAAAAGTGCCTTTGATGGGGTACAAATAAAAAAGGTTAGGAGACTTGAGAGATCCTCTAATAAACAAGGTATTTGTAAGATGTTCAAGGAAATTGAGGCACTCCACAATAGATAAGGTGCACCCTAAGAGGACTTAGAGGAGATGGTTAAGAAACTCAAGAGATCCCACAATAAACAATTTCTTCAAAAAGTACAAGTTATAATGGCCAAGGAGCTTGAAGGTTCCACAAAAAACAAAGTACCCTCAAAGAAGAATATGGAAAAATAGTCACAAGATTCAAGGTTCAGGTGTTTGAACCAATAAAGAAAGGAAAATGATCAAATAATTTAAAGGATTTCATACAAAAATACCACAAGACTTAAAGGGTCCCACAAATAAACAAGGTGCCCCTAAGAGGGCATAGGTTGGAAAGGTTAAAGAGCAATTAATGAGTCTCAAGATAAAATAAAGTGCCCCTATGAAGAAAAACTAAAATGGTTGGAGGCAAAATGAATGAATGAATGCTTTTAATTATGTCCACGAGACCAACCGTCCTATGGGACCCCCAAAAAAGAACTAAAACCACATTTTGACACAAACCAAGCAACCGCTGACCCCACCGGCTACTCTATGTTTCCCTCTAACTCTTTGCTTATTTTGTTTCTTCTACTATGTAATTTGATTAGGTAACCTGTCATTTCAGCAATCTTCTCCTCTTCAAACAAAGCCTCTAATGATTTGACTTTAAACAGATCCAAGTAACTGCACCTAATGTCCTCGTAAGCTTTACACTGCATGATGTAGTGCCATTCTGTTTCCACTAAACCCGAAGAGGAGAAACAACAAATCCTATAGCCCATGCCTCCTTGGGTATTGTCCATCTCTCTATTTCACATCTCAAATGATGAGAGCTAGTTCTCAACTAGGCTATTAACATTTTAGCCTTCCACTTTATATCTGCCCCCACGTAATACTTTTGCTCGTGATCACAAGTGTGGTTAAAGTGCAAAACATAGTATTCTCTTTTTCTACTAATTTTTTTTTACCACAGGATTTGATTGACTTTATCTTTTACAAACCTTTTAATTTCTACATTTGTGTTTGGACACTCCTACATGCTTATCTCCCATTTTTCTATTTTAAGTTTTCTTCCACCAAAATCTTGGGCCACCGATGTTCCCCCATATTCTCATTTCTCTTCAAATAACCTAATAAACGGATTAAAGTTGCCATTTCCATTGGGAAAGCCCCCGCCTCAACTAGGACAATCTCATACGAGACTGTACTTTTTATTTTAAAATTGCTTGTGATTAGGTGCTTTTGTAATCTTTCTATTAAAAAATAGTTCTTTAATCTTTAGTTATCCCACCACTTACCAAAAGCATAAGAGAAGAAAGGATGTGTGAATTTTTTACAAGTGTATGACCCTTTCACCAAAATTTATGATTCATATTGATCTGTGTACTCTTTCCCTATTTAGTATGGCGCCATTTATGGAAAAGCATGAGAATTCCCGTAATTTTCCTATTGAGATTTATATTGACAAAATGATATATGTGATTAGGCAATTATGTGTGGAGTTTGATATGACCTAAAGAGGTAGTCAATTTGCCACTAAGTGATTAGGATTTGAAAAGGGTCATCTCTTGTGTATGAGGAAGACCTTTCTATGATTATCTTATTCGAATATGTAGTTGTTAAGGTAAATCTTATATTTTTAGAATATGAAGTAGGTAATAAAAGTACAATTAGTTTATGTCAATTAGGAGAGTTGGAAATGTTAAGAGATATGATGATGATGAGTAGATTTTTTATAATTCTCACTATCTATTAAGGTGGAAGGATTACCAATATTTAAAAATTTCTTGGAGAAATTGTTGAATTGTGAGGGTTCAGGTTCTCCTCAGTCAACCCTCTTTAACGATCAACTTTATGGCTTTGGACAAGAGTTGAAAAACCACAAGCAAGCATGTTCAAATGGTCTTCAATGTTTAGGATGTTTCTTGATATTAAGTAATGTGCAAGTGAATGTCTTTAAATACCAAGATGCAACAAAAATTCATGAAAATGTGTATTATGCTAGCTACCAATGGGAAAAAGGAAATGGTGAGAGTTGATAATTTGAATTTTTAAAATTTTGAATTTGGGGTCAATTCCACACCATGCAAGATTACCTTGCCTATCACACAATCAACCCAAGATTAGGAATGTATGATTTTGAGGCAAATAGATATGCTCACCAAATCTAATTCACCACTACTATGCATGAATTGTCAATGGTAGGAACATGCATGGTTCACATTATTCAGATAGGTGGAAGTCTATTGTTCTTTGCGAGGCAACAACATATGTAATGATGAGAAATCAAACAAATCACCTTCATGAGGAAGGAGTGCTCTATGGATGACATGGATATTTGGTTAGGGTGTGATGATGATGGTGTAGGTGTTTGTTGTTAATTGTAAGGCATGAAAATCTTGCTGAAGTTTGCTAAGGTTTTATCCTTCAAATTTGAAGAGAGTGTCTAGGTAGTGGGCTATTTCAATTACTTGTAATAGGTCATTTTCGTATTAGATTTGTTGTAAAGCTCATCTTATTCAGGTCTTTAGTTGTTGTGAGAACTACCGAGTTTTCCCTCAACTCCTTTAAAGTAACTTCAACCCAACTTCATCATGCTTGGGCACATAGGCATGATATGCCAAGTGTGACTAAGGAGGAGAAAATATGACTATAAGTTCCTTTGAAGCCTTCATTTGGGTGGTTTCAATTTACATTGATTTGTGGATGAATCCCAAGTTGTCTTCATGTTTTTTCATATGTATTTGTTGAATCGGTGATCAAAACTAAGTTTGGAGGTCACCTTGCTCAAATGGAAAGGTTAGGTAATGTTCATTTTGTTGTTTTCATGAGTTTTGATGTATACAACAAGTGTGTTTAAAAATAATCTAAATACTCAAATAAATATCAAAATAATGATGAAAATCAACTAATTATTTTTTTGATTTTTTCAAATGTGTATGCTTAAATGCATTGCATCCAATAATGGAAGACCATTGAAATGAACTATTTTTTTGGTATTTTATTATTTTGATTTTTCATGCATGTAAAAGAAAGACTATTCTAGTTTTCCTTTTTTTGTATTAACTCTAATGTGAATAAGAAACACACACAAAATAAATGAAATCAATTAATAATGAATTCAAAATTCCCCTTTTTATTATTTTCTAGTCAAGGCAACAATTTTATAAGTTAGAAGAAAATATGAATATTTTAATTCTTCTATTATAATGTTGAGAGGAAAGTGCTTATTTTTGTTTGGTGTTTGCTAGTTGACTTTATTTGTTTGTTTTCTCATTAATTCCACTTTCTTCATTAAGGTAAAATTTATTGGTTTATTTTTCTTATTTGATTGTTTGAATTGATTGGTAAAATATATTGATTTATTTTTCTTATTTGATTGTTTGAATTGATTTGAAAAAAATAGCATTGATGTTCTAAAAGTGATTCTTGTAAGAATTAAGCCTAATCTAATTTAACAAATTTAAACTACTATATCTTAGAAATGATTTTGATGCAATGCAACAAAATTAGAGAAATGGAATTTCTAAATTAAAGTAAGATTGATTAAACTAGTCTATTGTAATGAACCAATTTTTAAAAAGAAATGAAATTCCACTCCTATGAAAAAGAGCAATCTAGGTTTTACAATAAGTTGTCAATGAAAAATTCATCCCCATATACCTAGTTGCTCAACATCCTCTCTCTTGTCAATTGTGGCCTCCTTATTTGATTGGAGGAAGGTGGAAAACTAAACACAAGGATTGAAGAAAAATAAGAAAAAGAAGTGTTATTGTTTGTGATTGATAGTGGAGCTTTGAAGTTGATAATGATGGTGATTTTGATGAGCCTAGATGATATGTCTAATTTAAAAGAGTATGGCGATGTTAGCACAATCTTTCAATGAGATTAGACTTGTTGTGCATAATAATAGGGAAGAAAAAATAAATAATTTTAAATAGTAGATGACCAAAAGACCACTTCACAAGTTTTTCATTATATAAATCTTAAGAGATCCATGAGGGAGAAGGGTTGGAATTATTTTATTCTAGTTATGCTCATCCACAATTAAAAGAAGAGTACAAGGAACAAAATTGGTGCAAAATAAGATACATGCAAAAAATTAGATAGGAAAAAATATCAAGTACATTCATTAGTTTTTCTATTAATGAATTATTTAGGGTGGACCAAATTCACTAGGGTGGACCAAATTCGCTAGGGTGGATTCAAGTTTGGCAAAGAGTGAATCAATTAAAAATAGACGATTTTTTAATTGAAAAATAAAAAATAGTTTTTTGACAAATGACACAATATACACTTATCAATTGATTAAGAAACATAAAATAAAAGGTGAGGAAGGTCCTTTGGGCTGACTTAATGCTTCCATAAGATTAGAATTAGTTGAGAGAAAATTTTATTCAAGTCACATGGGTCATGTGTTAGGCCATTGCATCATTATAAAACTTGCCATGTATCCATGTATGCATGTCCATTTTTGGGCACTTACATATTTACCCACTTGAGAAAAGTAGTTTACACAACTAAGTGAAAGATAGTTTAGTTGATTCTTCTAAACAAATATTTCTAGCTATCTACATTCTTAGATAAGATCAAAATACAGGATTATACTATCTAAAATAGATAAATCAATATTATCTTTGGATTTACTTATGTCATACCATGTCCTTGGTGTAGGAAACCCTTTAAGCTTCCACATTTATTTAATTTTTTAGCTAGTCCTTTTTATGGCCTCAAATGGCTTCAACCTAGCAATTCATGGTGGTGTTGATAGTTTGACAACTCTACATAATGAATCCTTTGAACAAATGGCTCTAGAAGTTTGTTATGAATTTTTTTCATGAGGTACACATTCTAAATCCCTAGTAAATGTGTTTTTCCTATCCTTGAGTTTGACAATGATTGCAAATGACTAGAGCATTTTACGTTGATAGGGTATTTTTTGGAAGAACTCCCCCCAAAAGCATGCTCTAGGATTGGGTCAACAAGCTGAGGTTGTCTAGAACCTAACTAAAGGGTTCATTCCTTTTTATTTTGTTCAGGCTAGCCATCCCAAGGCTATCCTCAAACATGGACCATGGTATGTCCATGCATTGTTGTTGGTCTTTCAATCCTAGATGCGAGATTTCACTATCTTAGATGAGAAAACACTTCATGTGTTAGTTTGGCTTTAGTTCCTAAGTTTACCCCTTCCATGCTAGAACTTCCTAATTGAAATTGTTGCCTCCCTATGGAAGGTTATTTTTGTTGAGCCTAATAGATTTTATCAAGCTTGTCCATAGAAATGAGGTTTTGACAAGAAAGCTCTATCCAAATTGTTGGGAATAGGATGCCATTTAATTACAATCCTAAACATATTTAATGTATCTCCTAAGTCCTTGGAAAGTGTTCCCCAACACTAGGATTAGAAAGAGATTAAATAAGTATGAAATGAACATGTAATTGACATTTGTAATTATTCCTATATGATAGGAACATGTGAGGGAATCCAAGAAGAGCTCCTACAAAATAGGAGCACATGGGGAGCCCACATGGAAGGTGGAACCCACCTTGTTTTCAGTTAACTACTTGGAGAAAGATAACACTTCAGTAATGCATGTAAAGATCCTAGAAGTTAGGAATTGATATTTACATGAGTGGAGTTCAGTTCAGTTCAATTCAATTCATTTATGGTTCAGTTATCTTCAATTGCATGTACTTAGTTTCAATTGAATGCTAGTTGACTTGGAATGCATGACTAATGACTTGAGTTGTGTGATAGATAACAATTGATACATTCAATTAAGTGGGGATGATCAATCATGCATCATGTTTGCATGAATTGATGGAGAGATATGTTTCAATTAACAAATATTGACTTGGACCCACCTTGGGTGTCCAAGTTGAGATCTTGGAGTTAACACCTTTGCATGAGAATATATTTACAAGGCTCAATTAAGTGGGTCCCATTCTTGTGCACCAACTTTGAGGAGAACCTTGTAAGATATCTTTGTAATCAACGTTGAGTTAAGACTTCAGTTTGGAATGCCCAAATTGATGAAGGAATTTTGACATTTTTTTCACGAAAGAACTCTACTTGCACAAGAATGGCTTCGATATTTGTGAGGAGCTTTATCCTCTTGTAATTTTCAACTCTTTGGAGTTTACAATGTTCACAATTGTCTATTTATTGTAGCAAGTTGAAGAGAGTTCTAAGAGAGTACTCTTTTGAAGCATGGCATAGGATGTGTGGATTCATGCTTGGACACATTAGAGTTTATTGCAGGTTGTGAAGAAGATTTTTTGAAGGAAAAAGAAGCATCTCAAGCAAGGATTGATAAAGAATTATTGTAATCTTGTTCTAAGGTTAAATAATACAAGCACTATTGATTCTGGTGGTGGAGTTTTTTCCCAAAAGGGTTTCTCGATGGTATATGTTGTGTCACTTCTGTCTTCTGGTCTTATTCTTCTACAATATTTTCTCTACTTCTACAATTGGTAAAATGAATCTAAACAGATAATCATATATACAAAGAAATTGTAACAAAGAACACTTAATTAGATCTACAATCTCATAGGTTTATAAAGCATTAAGCTACAATAATTACCTTCATTTTCAACACAAATACCTAAAGGAATTTATTGACATGTAGATTAGTAACCTTCATCAAACCTAGCTTGTGTGTTTACCTCAATCTACCCAACACTTGTTTTTAGTGCTAGTCCACCAAGCACAAAATTAGGGATTTCCCTTTGGAAGCCCCTTAGGTTAAATCACCCCCTCAATTGGTTGAGGCTTCTTGGTCTACATAGGTTCCCACCTCAAAATCTAAGGAAAAATAGACAACAATCTCTCATCATAGAGGAGAAATGGACAACAATATCTCATCATAAAGGAAAAAATGCTACCTTGATGGTTCTGAGGCTAAAGCCCAAGCCACTTTGGATCGTTGAGCTACCAAAGTGTAGCTTGCAAATGTTTCACATCCTTTAGAGAAAGGGAAAGAGGTTGTCCCACCCATGGGTGAGCCCCCCTCTAGGAAAAAAATTTCTTGGATGCTACTGGTGTATGGGGAAATTTAGATGATCGAGATCTTCCTCCTCCCCTCTTTATTAATAATTTAGATGCCTAGCAACTTTGTATTTGTTTCTATGTTTTATGCTCAGGGCTTAAACCCTATGTGGACTCTAGGGGTGTGATTTTATATTCACCCGCTTTTTTTTTGAATATGTGTAATAGTATTTTATAAATGACAATCCATACACTTACTCATCAAAATAATAATAATCTCCATATCTTTTATTTTTTTTATCTAATTATTTATGTCTTCATGCATCTATTTTGCAGTTTATATTGAAATTAATATTTAAAAAGAAACATAAAATAATTCTTCAAATAAAACTTAAAGTATTTACAATGATTTACTTCTATATATTTCTATTAAACTTTGTGCATGTTTTTTTTGAATGATTTCTATAATTCATTATATTGCATTGCATTGAAAAGTTAAACTTAATTGCATTATTATTGAAAAATAAAATAGTTTTTTAATAAAAGATAAAAGTAAATAATATCTAAGAAAATAATTTTTTAAAATAAATACTATTTATATATTTTTCTTATTTGTTTTTTATTTATGTATTCATATAAATACATAGATATTAAAAATGATATTTATAAAAATATTATCAAAGAAATATTTTCTTTATACAAATTTAAGAGTAAAATGCATGCAATTAGATTGATTCATAAGACCTACATCTATCTAATAAACACTAATAAAAATAATTTAGATATGAAGGTATAAAAATAACAAACAAAACTATACAACACAAAAAAATAATATTGCACACAAAAATATCACACCATTTATAATTGATTTAGATAAGTATTTATACAAGGAAATATAAAACTGAAATACATAACTACTACCACTTGAATATAACTATTTGTAACAGAAAACTAATTTAGATTATAATATTTATTATCCAACATTCTCCCCCATAATAAACATTGTAAGAAACCAAGAGAAAAAAAAATGTTCATTAGTCATCCCATTTCCCCCCCATAATGAACATTGGGAAGAACACCAAAAGATGTGCTACAACACTTTAGCCATCTCCAATCAATGAATTCACTCTAAAATATCAATCTTGGAGCCTGTCACACAATCCAACCATAAACTTGCAACTTTCTTGATGTCTTACAAGACAACATTTGTCACTCTTCACAAACCTTGTGTGATTACTCTCAACTTTGACAAACGAATATTGAGGTGTGTACAACCTTTTCAATATACCTGCAATAGTTTTCCAACTTGATCCAATACTCCATCCACAATTCATGTGTATGCATTTTGAATTTGTTTGCTCTTTATGCCAACACAACCTTTTAGAATGGTTTGTTAAACCACAAATGCGACAAGGATGTATATCCCAACACCGTTCCACTGTATGTCCTTTCTTGTGACAATTAAAACACTGCACATATTGCAATTTTTGAACAAATTTGTTAGAATCTATAGCACCATTCCCTTTTCTTGAGACATAATCCAAACCTTCATACTTTGGTCTCCTAATTAATTTAATTGGCTTTGTAATTCCTTGTGCATGTTTACCTAATCCTTTTCCTGTATAACCCATTCTATGCATAATTTTGAGACCAATATTTTTGTTTGTAGAACTAACAGGATTTTCACATTCAAGCATATGATCATGTTCATCTTCACACTTTTCAACAACTTGAGTAATATTACACAAACTAGTTGATTTATCAAAAGAAAAAAACAACTCTTCTATGTTACAAGAAACATCACAAACCAGTGGTTTTGATTTCAATTGATTATTTTGTGCCTTCAGTATATGAGAAATTTGGGTAAATTGAGATGATAAAACAATAAAGTGCATTACCTAACCCAAATTTTCAATACCTCAAATAGATGCAATGATTGATGAATGGATCGATTGATTTGATATGTTGGTTGCTCAATTCAGCAACATGACACTATGTAACGCCCTGCCACACAACCCTAGAGGAAGTTGCAATTAACTACTCAAACACACAAATTTCTTTTTTTTGTTTAAGTACAAATAACATGAAAGTTCACTACCCATTGCCAACAACCTCTAAGGTTACGAGACTGAGATTACATTAAAACCCAAACAAGAAACATGAATTGAAACCATAACATTTAATTACTTAACGAATTAAGAAACACATACATTCCATACATGATAAATTACATCAAAGAATAAGAGATACCACATGATTTCAAATAACGATAATTTAATAATAAGATTACAACTCTCATTCCCTGAATGAGGTAAATCCAATAAGCATGGTTACATAATACATCTTCCATCTCGATAACAAATGAGGGTAATAAATTACACGATTCAACTGAAAGGAATAAAGCATGAAATGAAACTGGATCTCACTAGCTCTCCAATTGGAAATCTCATCCACACGAACAAGAAGGATTCCTAGACAAGACCATCTACCTCTAGACACATGCTAATACATAATTGAACTAAATAAAATACAAACACACCATCACTTAACACAATGGTTACAATGCTTCTAGAGTTAAATAATCAATTGCATCACTGATACAAACATATTGCTGACTTAGGAGAAGTGTCATCACAATGTTACATGGGATATCCTGGTAAGTCTTCCTAGGTCCCGACCCCCATCTCGGGATATCCTGGAAACCTCTAACAACTCTCGACCCCTCATGCAAACCAATGCGGAATCAGTTATCTCTCGTAAAGACAAGATAATGATCTTTCCATTCCAGGCCTTCTCATTCCATCCCAAGTCTATACAAGCCCTTGTGTCCATGAGCGAGGCAAAATTAATCTTATTAAGTGTTTGATAATACCTAAACCTCTAATAAGTTTATTTGTGTTATCACTGGATTAACTAACTTACAATGAGTTACCCTGACACCACTTTGTGTGTCGGCCCTCATTGCAAGCCACTCCTCTAAGACAACACGTGGAATAATTCCACAACCCAAGGGTACACAAGTGCGACCTATGAATATTAAATCCCTATCCACAACATAAGGCCAACACATCCCATTCATGATAACCGGGTATCTAACTGGATACATTTAAATGCACTACCCAAGGCAATCCAAAGGTTGACTAACACATTACGACAACCCACCCAATTAAGTGAAAATTCCATCTAGAAGACTTAACATGAACAAAGAATTCCATTGCCCCAACAACGAGAAGGAGAGAGAGCACAACGAAAAGACAATTTGGTAATTTAATAACCTACTTTAGGATTCCCTAAATCCAATCAATGCAATGACATATTGCACGTAATCAATTAAAATAGTTAACATTATTTGAAACAAGAAACTTAAACTAAATGTTTTTCTTTCAACATCCTGGATTACACTAATGTTAAAAAAATCAATTTTCTAATAACCTCCTCTTATAAAATTAATGTTTGCACCATTATAATAAAATCCTTATAGAAAAAAAAAACTATAATTAAATATAAATTAAACATATATATAACTATATATTTAATGAATATATAACTATATATATTTATATTTAATATATATCTTTTTTAAAAAAAAGAACCATTTACACTTCCATTCACAAATATTTTTCAATTTATTAATTAAAACCCAATATTTAAAATATAATATATATATTATAATAATAATAATAAAAATATAATAGAAATATATATAATATATAATATATATATTATATATATAATAATTAAATATTATATATATATATATAATAATTAAATATTATATAACATATTATATATATATATATAAATAAAAATGTAATTTTTTTTTTTTTTTAAAAACGAACCCTAGATAAAAGGGCACTCAGGTCAACCCTCACTATGGGTGGGCTACGTAGCCCCTCCACAGGTCAGACTGTGCTACACACAGTGCCTTCGGGGTTGTGGCCTGTGTGTTGCACACAATTTGCCTCCTCGTGGTTGGGGGCACTGGGGGATAGCTTCCCACTCCTAAAATCTTAAACAATATTTTTTATATATTTATTTATTTATTTTTAAAAAATTTCTCAATATACAAAAAATACAATAAATTCCCTTTGTGGAATTTTTTTTCCCAGAACTTCAAACTTTGACAGAAATTTTTAACAGGAATAAAAAAAAATTCTCAATTAAAACATAGAAAATTGTATGAATAAAATACATACATACATATATATATATATATATATGAAAACATAAAAATCTACATTTAAAATAAATTGGAAAATTCTACAACAAGTAAAAACCATAGCACCATTTCACACAAATTCTTTTTTTTTTAAATTTCAATTTCTAATTTGAAATAGAAAATTTCAACTCCCAAACAGAGGTTTTCTAATTTCTTTTTGTTCCTAATTCAATTCTTCTGTTGTATAAGTTTGTTCCCTACAAGAATCTAACTTTTTTTTTTCCCATGATTTCAACAGGGTTTTCAAATTTGTTTCCAAACAAGTTTTCAATATTGAAGACCCTAAATTTCAAAACAATAAAAAAGAAAAGAAGAAAGAACCTATTTGAAGCTTGAAGAATAAGACTGAAGTTGAGCTGCAAATTTCAATTCTTCCAGAATCTTTCCAAAGCTTCACGCCAAATCCAAAGTGTATCCAAAAACAAGAGAAAATATTCCTTCCTCCTTCACAACAAATTTTCTCCAAGAATGAATAATAATCCTTCCATTCTTCCCCAAATTTAGTCAACTTTCCCCAAAATATCCCACACCCACCATAGTTATTTCCTTCTATGAATTCTGAGATATTTTGTTTTTTTTTAAATTTAAAACCAAATTTCTTTTCAACAAGGTTTTATTACTTTTTAAAAAAATTCAATTTCAAAAGGAATTTAAAGCTTTTAATAATTTCTTTTCAAAAATAATTTAACACTTTTAATTTCATGCACTTTTCAAAACCACATGAACCATTTAATTTATTCACTCCACAAATAAGTTTAATCAATCAATTCAACACAATTAATTTAATTAATCAATAAAATAAATCTAATCCAAGATTATATTATTTTATTAATTAAATTAAATTAATTAATAAATTAAATAACATTTCTAGCATTATAACTAGATTTATTTAATAAACAACCTAAATACATAAAGCCATTTATTTACCTTTTCCAACTTGCAATTAAATAAAATCAAGGAGATATGAACAACATAGAAGCAACTTAACCCAACTAAAACCCGACGACACACTATGACTAGGGTGATGACTTGGCATGAAAAACCTAGCTACTATCTCCCAATCGAATACCGTTGGCCAATGAACATGCTCAAACCTGTGAAACCAGTGGAGTCAATGTCATGTACTTGTCAACCTGCGAACAAAGAGTATATCGAACATGCAAATATATCATATAATAAAATCAATAATACAGTATTACTAACTGACGAATCTAACATCAATAATATAATCAAAAGCATAATGTATCATTAATTCAAATATCTGCTAAGCTAATCCAAAGCATGCCATAATGATAGCATCAGAGTAAAATACCATCACATCAAAATATAACATTCACATCGCTTTACAGTTTGTGATCAAATAGTAACCAAGTACCATAGTCAAAGTATTAACAAAAACAATGCATAACAAAGAAAAACACTGTCTGATCAAAAGAGCCAAAAATGGAGGGGTGCTACACTATGATGAAGATGATAGATGGAGGATGATAGATAGAGATGGATGAAAGATTCAAGAATGATTTTGACAGCATAAGGATGCTTGAAGAATCCAAATCCCCAAATGGCTTCTGAGAGGCTATATTTATAGAACTTTAATGTGGACAAAGATAAGATTTGACAAGGATTTGATTTTTGACAAAAGATTAAATACAACAAGATAAGATTTAAAAAGATAGAAAGATTTGATTTTTTGTTTTAAAGGAAATAAATCCTAAAAAAGATAAGAAGGATAATTGATGAATTATCTAATTAAAAATAAATAAATTAGATACACATGAGTTCCAATTTTGGAAAGAAAGCAAGAAGATACTTTCAAGATTTTATTAATTAATTAAATATTTGATTTATTTAATTAATGTTGGATTTATGATTTCATTAATTAAATAATATTAGAAGAACGAAGAGATTAAGAATAGAAATGATTTAATTAATTAAATAATATAAACTATTTAATTAACATTAGAAGAAAGAAGGGATTATGAATGGAAATGATTTATTAATTAAATAATATAAATTATTTAATTAACATTAGAAGAACAAAGGGATTATGAATAGAAAGGGAATAAATGAAATTGGTCAAATAAATAAGATTTATTTAACTAATTAGATGATGACATGGGTACGTAGGGAAAAACATGATACAAGATGTCCAAATGATGTAATGTTGTGACAAGGTGTTGTAAGAGGACATTTTTGGGTGTCTACATTTTTCCCCTCTTTGAGATGATGTTTGAGATGATGAGATCCGTGTCGAGTAACATCATTTCATAGAAGCTAAGGTATGGATAGAGGATAATGGATGATGATAGAAAGATAGGATGATGATGAGATGGGGAAAAGGATGGGATGATGATGTAAGGATATGATGATGAGATGATGATGTAAGGATATGATGATGATGGGATGATGATGCCCCCTCGAGAGGATAGGCGGGTTGAATAAACATGGGTATTCTCTCAAAATGAAATGAAATGATAAAGGAGGGATAAGATGAATGATGCAAGATAGGAAGTCGATGAAGGAGATGAGTGATACATTATGTTACAAGAAAGTGAGCAACCATGATGTTTGATGTAGCACTCAGCATGATGCACTGAGGTATAAAGACCAAGGTGATGATGTGTCTCATGCCCCATATAATACAACCTTGTCTAAACATATGAGGGAGTAAACTTAGAGCATTAAAGTCATAATGCACAAAAGGCATGATATGACCTTAGATGCAAAGGATAGTGCAAAAAGCTACTCCAACATACACAAGGTATGAATATTAGCTAGAATGATACAAATTTGATACAAATGCAAGATAAAATGATAACAAACACAAGCAAGCAAGCAAGCATGCACAAATGATTCAAAAACAAACAAGGTATTTCCTTTTTCAATCTATAAATCGTTGATTGATTGATTGATTGATGATGATGATAGTGCTATCATTGCGGGGAACGATATATCCCTAGATCAACATAAGGATGATTGATTGATTGGTTGATTTGGTTTACGACAAGATTAGGATCAAGACCAAAGGATGTGATTGGATAATTTGACAAGATTGATTGACTTGATTGGTATGGATTGATGTTGACTTGCATTTGGATTGTTGCTTGGATTAATTTTGAGTGATTTAATGTATGGATGAATGGATTTGATGAAGATGATTGATTATATGAAATTGGAAGAAGTGATTGGATGGATTGATTTTATTGCTTGGATCAATTTTGAGTGATTTGATTTTTTTAAATCTTTTTTCAAGACCTTTTTCTTTTTTCTTTTTTGTATTTTATGGGGATATTTTGATTTTTTGTATTTTATGAATATTTGATTTTTTTTTTAGGACATTTTATGATTTTTTCAAGGCATTTTAATGGAAGAATGCAAGGATAAGACTAATGAATAGGATGATCAAGATTAACTAGATAATATATGGACACAAATGCCTAAGCATTTTTCCCCAATTCCTCATCAAGACCAAGGAAGGGAAGAAAGGATGTATTTAGATAGAATGGTGGAATATGGATAAGGTGAAGGATATGTTATGGAAGATATGGATAAAGTGTATAGGATAAGATGTATGATGTTCAAGAAGATCCTTAACCTTGTCAATATCAAAGGTGGAAAGGTAAAGGATGGATGCAAAGAGGATAATGGTTATGAATGACAAAATGGACAAAATTTGCACCCCCAAGTGTAAAGTGCAAGAGGAATATGGAAGATAGGATGTGAATAGGAATACGAAGGAAGGACTCAAGCATCAAGTTTCACAACTAATATCCCTCGAATATGTGCTCTAATAAACCATGGCAATGTTGCAAGGTGTGACCCTTGGTCTTCTTTGCAACACTAGTGCTTGGGTTTGTGACGTGGTCTAACTGCCTCCTGTGGTTCTTAACCAAAGCTTGTATCAGGCATTGAAAGGTCGATCTTTTGGTGCAACGACAAGTCCAACAATTGGTATCAAAGTTGGTCACAAGTTCAAACCCCATACTTGTGTTGGGGGTGGATTGTTGCAAGGTGTGACCCTTGGTCTTCCTTGCAACACTAGCGCTTGGGTTTGTGACATGGTCTACCCGTCTCCTATGGTTCTTAACCGAAGCTTGTATCGGGCATTGATAGGTCGATCTTTTGGTGCAACAACAAGTCCAATAGGCAATGGGAATTAGACTCATAAATGTTTTCATGATGGAATAACCTAAGGACTTAAGCAAAGGTTTGGATTAAAGGAGGATAATGGGGGATGGATGTTGGATCATGGATAGGAGGTTGGAAGGCTTGTTGATGGATAGATGGAAAGGATGGAAAGATCAACATCAACACACACCTTGAAGGGTGGTGGAGTCATGGAGGAAAAATGGATTTGGAAGGTGACAAGTTTTTAGATGGAAGATTGGAAAGTTTGGATGCCAATTTAGATTTTAGTGCTTCTATGAGACTTTTAGGAATCCACATAGCTTTTGACTTGATTTTTTCCTTGTGGGCCTTTGTGGCCTTTGAAATTTTTTATTTTTGATTTATGGGCCTTTCTAGTTTTGATTTTTTTTCTTTTGACTTGATGGGCATTTGTGGCCTTTGAATTTTTTTCTTTCGACTTTGGATCAAATTTTCTTTTCTTTTTGCATGTCGCTTCAAGAAGACATGTTGATCCTTTGATATATGTGGATTTTGATATGGAAGATTTTGACATTTGGAACCCAAATTGCTTCCAAGAGAAATGGGATGGTGGATGGAGATGAATGATATGGAGGTATTATGGATGGGTTAATGTAGGTAGAATTTTGAGAGGGCATCGAGGATGTGTGCCTTTATTGTTCCTGATGAATAGGAGATGGAGGGATGCAAGGCTCCAATATGGATGGAAGGGTTGATGGACTAAGGTTTGGATGATAAGGACCAAGGATAGATGGAAGGTTTGATGGACTAGGATAAGGACCTAGGATAGATGGAAGGTTTGATGGGCTAAGATACTTAGGTTTATTTTGATGGAATCTGGACTTATGATGGGTACCAATGTCTTGAGCGTGAGGTGTATAACCAAGGCCATGATAATATGGATTTTCTTGGATATAAAGGGGTTCTAGGATACCTTATTCATGAAGGCCTAATCCTTTGCCTTTGTAGTTCATACTTTGACACATTTGTTTGCCAATGGGATATGTATTATTTATGCAACAAGATGTGAGTCCATTTTGGGGAGGATATGATATGGATGAAAGGATAGGTGTTGGAAGTAAATAGGAGTGGATAAAGGTGGAGGAACCCATTTTATAGGTGTGGGGTTCATGGATAGCTTGAATAGGTGTGATAGGCTCTTGTGGAGGATTGGCATCATGAGGGGAATTAAGATGGGTGATAGGATCTTGACATGGGGATGATGGGGTAGTTTGATCTTGACTTGGAAAAGGATCACGAGGTGTAGGAGATGGAGTAGCTTGATATTTATTATGTATGGAACCATCATGAAGTGGTATGAAAGGCATATCTTGATCATGAGAAGGATGAACATCATCATGGAATGAAAGGGTATCCTTGAATGGAGGCATATCTTGATCTTGACGAGGAAGGGAATCCTAAGATTTTTTGGAAAGCATATCTTGATCATCATATAGTAGGAAATCATTGGATATGATGGAAGAACTATCATTCTATTGGGATGCAATGGAATCATGAGATGGTATGGATACATTAGATGAGTTGGAAGGGGATGACTCTCGAATAGGCTCAACATGTTCTATATGGTCAACAACATGGAGACATGATGGAGGTTGACTTTGGCTTAATGGGGGAGACTCTTGAATAGGCTCAAGAGGGAGACTACATGATGAGGTTGTGAGAATGGGCATGGTGTTTGATTCCTTGCTAGTAGCATGTTTTGCCATAGGTTTACTTTTGAAATGTTTGAATTTAGGGTGAGGATTTGATGGAGGATTAGATTATGGTGGGAGTAATGAAAAGTTTGATGGGTTAGAAGGTGGAGAGGCCAATGGATTAGGACTAGGACATGGTGGCTTAGGGATAGGATTTGATTGGATGGTGGTATGATAAACTTATAGGGTGCATGAACTAAATTGGTGTTCCCCTTGTCAAATAGAACATGAGAATTGAAAAGCTCTTGATTGTGTTGCCAAGGTGGACTTGGGCTCCTATGTTCTTGTTGTGATATGGGTGGATATGTTGATGTGGCATTGACATGATAGGTAGATGGGTTAGGTTGGCATGATGATGAAGGTGACACATATGATCGATGTTGAATGTGTTGAGGTTGGAATGGTGTTTGGACTCCCTTAAGTGTGATTATTGATTTAGGTGGTGGAATTTGATTAGGGGCTCCCTTAAGTAAAACTTTTGGTTTTATTGGAGAAATGTCATTAGGGACTCCTTTAAGTGTGATTACTGGTTTAGGTTTAGATGAAGATTTAGTAGAAAATGATGTGGAAGATAGGGATGAAGACATGTTTGACTTTGAGAGTTTGGGAATATTTTGGGGTTTTTAGGGATGATTATAGATGATTAGAATGATATGTTTATGTGTTGGTGTTTATAGCTTGATATGGAAATTTGCAAACAAATGATTACACATGTATACACATGAATCACACACGCAAGACACATAAGCAAGTTTGAATTTGAAATTATGAATGTGATTATTAAGCATGCACTTGAAGAAGACACATCAACAAGTCCTAGAACTAGTCAAGTGTGTATGGCCAATTAGGTCTTAAGCTAGGATGCATGAGGTTGACTAGGGATGATTTGAAAGCAAAATCCCACCACATAGCTGGGAGAAAGGGGTAACCCACCCTTCACCTTCACTTCCCAAAGGTATAAAGTTATTTGGGGCTTAGCCAAGAGTGACAAGATTTTAACTCCCAAAGGAGCATGTATTTCTATTCACACTTTGATTGAGGTTGTCCCTTTGAGTGGTGTGTGCTCCAAGCAAGCTTCCTAAGAAGGGTATGACAAAAGTGAACCAAGTGAGGCATTTTTTATCACACATGCACTTGATTCACACTGGAAGTTATTAATTTCCCTTAGAAATGAAATGTGTGGAATCAAAAAATGGAATCACTCATTCTCTTTAGATCCCAAATCAAGATATGATGGAAGAAAATGGTTAATTTTAGACCTAATTTTTAATGATGTGAATGCAAGCAAGATTGATTTTAATAGCCCAAAATCCAAATGTGTTTGCAAGCAATGATTAGAGATGAAAGATGAAATGAGTGCACCTGATTATTCACTTTCCAAGTTGTTGTGACTAATCCCAATGCTGCTCCAGCTCCTTTGATTCACCTACAAGCCACCAAATCAAAAAATGAACAAGTAAATTTGCAAAGAAGACCGTTATGTGAAAGAGATGAAATTTGGAAAATTTGATCAAAATGATGAGCTACAACAAAATAGATAACATAATCAAAAAATTCAGAAGATTTTATGCACTTTAAAAAAAAAAAATGTCAAAATTGGATGAATTTTGCTCAAGATATGCTTGTTTGAAGTTTAAATGCATGTTTGCCTTTGATTGTGAAAAAAACCCTGAAAATGACAAAGTCACCTGATAATTTTTGCACCGTTGTGAAGTTCATCCTACCAGCTTTCCGATGAGTCCTCGCTTGCATGATTTGAAGCCTATATAACCAAGTTATGATAAAACGAAATATAAATCTAAATTGGGAAACTTTAAATCTAAATTAAATTAGAAACTTAAATTAACAATCCAATTACAAATCTAAAAATATAATTAAAGACTAAAAAAAATATAAAAAATCTAATTAAAAAAACTAATTAAAAATCTAAAAAAAAATCTAACTAAAAGCTAATTTAAAGATCTGAAAATCTAATTTAAAAATTTAAAATCTAAATTAAAGTATTTAATTCTAAACTAAAATCTAAAATGTATATGAGAAATTTGGATAAATTGAGATGATAAAACAATAAAGTGCATTACCTAATCATGTATACATTGAAAATTCTCCTAGGTCTCCGACTAACACTTTTCACTAATTTTTCATCTAAAACTAATTAAATAATTTATTATTTAATTAGTGCTAATATTTTTCTTCTAATTCCCTATAATTAAATAATTCTCATTATTTAATTAATGCTCATCACCATTTCTTCCTAACTATTCCTCTTAAATTAAATAATTCTTTAATTATTTAATCCCTTACTTAATCTTTCCTCTCAAATTAAATAATTCTTTAATTATTTAATTTGTCCTCAAATTCAATTATCCCTATCATCAGTCCAATTGATTAATTCGTTCAATCAACTAACCCTTTCAACATTAACATGTCCTAGGGGAATTAACTATTTAATTACGCCAAGAGGCGTATTACAATGGAATCCACCAAAAGACACAATTCAATGTAAGGAAAAACTCTTTAGCTTGAATTTGATGTTCAAATGACATGTAGCTGGCATAACTACATTCATTGTATGTAGACATTTTTTCAAACAAATTTAAAGCATATTTAAAATAGATTTAGAGGTGACTAAATTCCTCTCCAGTAACTTCCAACAATCTATAGATTCTTTTTGTTCTCACAACATCCATCTATGCCATTATAGTGTTGATTGATATCAACCAAAAGCTATATAAGATAGGCCAAGATTAGAGGGCATCCTAGACACATGAATTTTCCATGCATTTACTAGCTATGATCAATCTTAACAAAGTATGAGGTATCAACAATCAAACACTCAACCCAAATCGTGTGGTAGGCCTGTCTCAATAGAGAAAACAATTATATGATTAAACAAGCTTCATGATAAAAAAAACTATTTCATGGGCAGTGTTAGTTTAGGGCTTTTCAGGCATCGATTCATCGATTCAACCTCCTTTACAAGTATGAGGTATCAACAATCAAACACTCAACCCAAATTGTGTAGTAGGCATGTCTCAACAAAGAAAACAATTATACAATTAAACAAGCTTCATGATAACAAAACTATTTCATGGGTAGTGTTAGTTTAGGGCTTTTTAGGCATCGATTCATTGATTCAACCTCCTTTACAATTAGGTGATTGTAAGGAAATGGAATTTCCATTTTGCTTTTCCTTTATCGAAATGGGTATTGCTCAATTTTTTTTGAAATTGAATCATCTTTTAAAAATATAAAAATGTTTAAGATGTTCTCGATGGAATCAAGGTTAAAATCATGGAGGATAACTCCAGATGCTCATGTTGATTTTTTATATTTACATATGGATCTCCATGGCATTTTTTAATTGTTCTTAATTGGTTTTTTTAAAAATTTAGATCTTTAGTGCAGTTTTAGCTGCTTAGTGAGGGCTTTCGAGTTTCAAATCGTCAATTCAACCTCCTTCCCCATTTGGATCATTGTAAGTATTCTGAATTTTAATGTTTCTTTTCTTTTATCAATTGGGTTTTGATTTTTTTTAAAATACTTTAAACATGAATGTTTTTATTTGGATTCTCATTTTCTTTTTGTGTTTTAGTTGATGGTGAGGTTTTGCTTATTTATTTTCTTCTATAACATGGGTCATCATGGAAGTTTTAAATTGTGATTTATTTTGAAATCTAGGTTTTCCTTGTAGCTTAGATGGTGTGATCAAATTTTTTAGATTTCGTGGAGATTTCAATTTAATTGTATGGTTCTAATTGTAATTTTGGGTTTGAGTTAAGATGCTCATATTTAATTTTAAAGTCAAAATTTCATGGGTATAGTGATTTTAGCTACTCCCATTGATTTTATTTTGTAGTATGGGTTCTCATGGGAGTTATTAAGTCTCTGCAGTCTCTTTATGATTTTCTCTCCATGCGCATGATAAATATGAATGCACAATGATTGGAATTTTGACATGGTAACCATTTTCATCACTGATCTCTAATGAAAAGACTAAATTTTTTAAATTTTCTTTATAGCCAACATCAATAGAAGGTTATCATGTCTTTGTCTCTCTTCTTCCTTATTTTTTCCAAGTTTTTATTTGTATTTTTCAACTATTTTAAGTATTTTGTCATGAATAGTTGTGTTTGTCAATATGTAATGTTGAAGGTTTAATTCAATATTAAAATGATGTTTTGTGAATATGATATTGAATTTCTTAAGAAGAGAATTAAACACTCCTTTGCAAATAATTATGTTCAATAATTCTTTCAAGATTATCTCATGTAAAAGATGGTCAAGTAGAACTATTAAATGGGATGTTGCTTAAATCTTGAATTTCACTACAAATCAAACCTTCCAAAATATAAACTTAAATAAATAAAGATAAAGGCAAAATTTGTTATTGTTAACTTTTTTTTGTTTTAATAAAATTAAATATTTGATTTTATGAACATAAATTCGAAAGTTTTTGTATATGGTTTAGAATTGTTTATTTACTTTCTTATTCTTTCAAATCGGTAAACACAAGAAAATATGTTGCAAATCTTATCAAACTGTATATTAATATAAAATATGTGTTAAATTACTGCACATAAAAAAAGTTTCTAAACTTGAGAAAATTAATTATGAAATAAATTTCTTAAATTTACTATTCCAGATAAAAGTAAGTTTATAAATTAATATTTAAAATTAAAAAATATTTGTTGATGAAACAAAAAAGAAAATTAGAGAATGATAACTCTCAGCGTATTTTATATATATTAATATTTAATATATATGTATGCTAGTTAATTTCCCCCCATATCCTAGTGTGATAAATAAATAACATTTATTTATTTATTCCCTTTTATCTTTTGTGTAATTAAATAAAGTCCTTTTATTTAATTACCTAATATGGGCTCATAAATTAATAAATTATATTTATTAATTTATTGCATTTATCCTTCTAACTTGGTAATTTTGAAAGGTGAGGATAATTCATCTTATTTAATTATCCTCACCTAGATTTCATTCCCACTTTCTCTCACTTCACTTCCGCTTTTCTCTGCCACTTTCCAATTTTCAATCCCACTTATCTCTTCCATTTTTCTAATTTCTATCTCACATAACTCTTTCCCCTTTCCACTCATGACTCTTATTTTCCAAATCCACTCCCCACTTTTGAAATGGCAGCCTTTAGTTGAAACTAAATAGTTTCGTTATTTATTTTCAATTAACTCTTCTTTTTCTCAATTTAACTCATCCTCCACTCTTTCATTCCTCCACTTTCAAAAAAGTATGTTTTGATGAAAATAAATACTTTATTTATTTATTTTCAATTAACTCATTTTGTCCTCCACTTTTAAATGCAAGTTTCCCTTCAACTTATCCTTGCATTCAATCTTGTCCATGTTGATTATCATTCAATCTTGTCCATTCAATTATCTTTTTGAAATCTATAAATTGAGGACTTATTTCTCAATTTAGGAGAGACCACATCTTTGATTTCCTTGCAATCATTCTATCAAATTGCTTTCAATATTTAGTGCATTTGATCACATTTGAGAGCTACACATCAAATCTATTGAAGGAATAAGAAGGACAACACAATGGAGTGAGAGAAGCACATCACAAGGGTTTGCATTTCCATTTCTTTCTTTACGCATTTTGTTCTCACAATTTTGTTGATGTATTGGGAATTTATTTCATGATATTTGCTTTGTGGTCTCATCATTTTGATGTCATGTATGCTTTAACCATTTTCCCTAGATACAAATCCAAATCTTCAATACCTCAAATAGATGCAATGATGGATGAATAGATCGATTGATTTGATATGTTGGTTGCTCAATTCACTAGCATAACAATACGATGAAGGTGGTAAATGGAGGATGATAGATAAAGATGGATGAAAGATTCAAGAATGATTTTGACAACATAAAGATGCTTGAAGAATCCAATTCTTCCAAATGGCTTTTGAGAGGCTATATTTATAGAGCTTTGATGTGGACGGAGATAAGATTTGACAAGGATTTGATTTTTGACAAAAGAGGAAATACAACAAGATAAGATAAAATTTAAAAAGATAGAAAGATTTGATTTTCTGTTTTAAAGGAAATAAATCCTGAAAAAGATGAGAAGGATAATTGATGAATTATCTAATTAAATAAATAAATTAGATACACATGAGTTCCAATTTTGAAAAGAAAGCAAGAAGATACTTTCAAGATTCTATTAATTAAATAAATATTTGATTTATTTAATTAATGTTGGATTTATGATTTCATTAAATAATATAAATTATTTAATTAACATTAGAAGAATGGAGAGATTATCAATAGAATGATTTAATTAATTAATAATTAGCATTAGAAGAAAGAAGGGATTATGAATAGAAATGATTTAATTAATTAAATAACATTAGGAGAATGGAGGGCTTATGAATAGAAAGGGAATAAATGAAATTAGTGAAATAAATAAAATTTATTTAACTAATTAGATGATGACATGGGTACCTAGAGCAAAACATGCTACAAGATGTCCAAATGATGTAATGTTGTGACAAGGTGTTGTAAGAGGATATTTTTGGGTGTCTACACCTTCAAATAGTCATTTTGTGCCTTCAACTTAGATATTCATTAGTTTGTAATCTATTTTGCTCTACTAACTCTTTCAACTATTTTTCCAAATCAGCATTCTTCTTTTGAATTTCTTCAAGCAATTTCAATTTATTTTCTAATTCATCATTTTTGGTTTGGACATCCTCCAATGCATCCCTAAGATTAATGTTTTCACACAAATAGTTATATTTTTTCTACTAAACTTCCTTAATACTTGCTATCAATAAAAAAATAGATTGTTTAACATCCAAGAGTTCTTCTAAAACAAAATTAGATTTTTTAACTTTCAATAGTTCTTCTAAAATAGAATTTTCCTTCTTAATTCTTTTACCGATTTTTTCCATTTTGACAAATTTCAATTACCAACAACAATCAACTAATCAAAATAACCTTATTTTTGTTCTTTTGATTGATAAAAGAAAACATCCTTATACCAACATTACTAAATGCCATTAGATTATAATGTTTATTATCCAACAAGATATACCTATCTATCTTACACAACAAATTCAATATAAATACTCCAAAACTCCAACTATTTTTGAAATAAATATATTTAAAATACCAATATAAATAATACAAACAAAGAAATTTATTTCTATACACCATAATATCAAAAATATCTTAAATTCAATATATGCAAATGATAGCTCTATTATCTTAGATTTAAGAATCTTCTATATCTATTTAGAATTCTCATATTGAAAAAATCTAAAATCTAAAATTTATAATATTTTTGATTGTGAAACAAACTCTTTTCATATACATGTTACATAAAATTTCTATTAAAATAAATAGAATTTGTTTTTTCTTTCCAAAACATAAAATAAAAGAGATTTGATGAAAGCATTCAACAATCTGTGTAAAGTTTTTGAAGTTGCAAAATGAAGGCAGGTGGAAGTCATGTGTTATGTGCAACTACAGTAGATTTGATGAAACAAAAAAATCAAATAAAAGAGATTTGATGAAACAAAAAAAAAATCAAAGAAATTTGATGAAACAAAAAAATCAAATCAAAGAGATTTGATGAAAGAAAAAGAACAAATAAATAAATAAATAATATTTTTGATAAGAGAAATCAAAGATTTATCACAAAGATAAATCAATCAAAAAAGAAAATTAGAATATGTATTTTATATACATTAATATTTAATATATGTATGATAGTAATATATTTTTTTCAAAACTTTAGATAGAATTTTTTTAACATTTTCAAAACATAAACCAGAAGATTCATTATTATTATTGCTTTGGAAACTTAAAATACAAAATTAACAAGACCAAAAATAACAGTTTAATTTAGTTAGACTAAATGAAGTCTAGGTACATGAAAATCAACGTATATTTAGAAAAGTGTAGGAAAATGTCGAAGTAACATACCCAAAAAACGTGAAAAAGAGCACACGAGGAATCTGATCACGTTTGGTGTTAACTGAAAACATCACTAGCTTATAAAACGGGGGAAAGTGGGCGGCACGGGAAGGGATCCCTTTTAATACTCCTCCACGTGTTATTCTTACAGATCACGGGAATTCTCCCTTGCACAGTCCCCCTTACCTCCAGTAATACGCCTGCCAACCGCCAATCGACGGTCAACAGCGAGTCCCTACTTGAGAGACCTCCCACCGCTAGATTTGATCACAAATTGAAGGATTATCTACAGTGACTAAAACAATAACTTTTGTACGGGACGGCGTACATGCATTCCAAGCTCTAGGGAATAAATCTATACCTTATACTGTTGCGGTAATTAGAGATGAGGGCAAAAGATAATATTCCCGCATGCCTGCATGTACCTATTTCGACTCTTCGTAAAGCCCGACGTTTCATTGACTTAAACTACGATGTTCAGTTTAACCGGTCATTGCGCCACGTGGCAGATTCTGTGAACTGGACGATGGTTCGGCTTTCCCGGAGAGTGTGAGTAGCCCGTGGACAGAGTGCGGTGCCGGGCGATATTTCTGGCGGTGAGTCCCGCCGAAGAAGCACGTGCGTTACAGTTGTGTAGTTTGTGTGTAATTAAGAGAGGAGCAGGCGGAGAGCTATAAGAACACCCGGCGAGTGCATTCTAAGACTTATTCGCAATTTGTATTCCGGCCGGCTTTGAGCTCTGTAAAAGCTTCTATGGCGAACTGCAAGTGCTTTGCGCTGCTCATGATGATGATGGTTGTGGCGGGCGGGCTGGCGCCGGCGCCGGTGCGGGCACAGTCGACTTGCACCAAGTCTTTTACGGTGAATAACAGCAACAGATTGTTGAGCAGCTGCCAGACGCTGAAGCAGCTGAGCGCGAATTTTGCATGGACGTACGATCCCGTGAATGGGAGCATTAGCATGGCCTTCACTGCGAAGCCTGACGCCTCGGCTGGGTGGGTATGTTGGGGGATCAACCCTGGAGCTCTTGCCATGGGCGGGACTCGATCCCTAATCGCCTTCAAGCACACCAATGGCAGCATGGTCGTCACCACCTACAATGTCACCGACGCCAACAAGAAAACCCCCCCTCAGCCTTCCGCCATCGACTACAAGGTCGAAGACATGGTCGCTGAGTTTAAGAACAATCAGATTACCATCTATGCTACCTGGACTCTCATGAATAATAAGACCACTATTAATCATGTGTGGCAAACCGGCTCAAAGGTCAATGGCGTGGTCCCTCAAATCCATGCCTTTAATCCTGACAATTTGGCGAGTTCAGGGACTATCGATCTCACGACTGGAGTCGCAACTGCATCTTCAGGCAGTCCTAATAGTGTTTTGAAAAATGTAAGTTTTTTTTCTGATTTGTTTTAAATATCGGTGCTTGTTCAAACTTGTGAATTAAAAAAGATATGTGCTTTTGTGTTTAAGGAATTTGTTAGATACACAAGTTGGAAATTGGGCAGACTAAGACTTTTGTAAAATGTGTTTATTTGTTTAATTAATTTTGGAATTTGGTATTACCCATGAGATGTAAATTGGGCAGGCTAAGTTTTTATTTGAGGATTACCCTCCTACATGTGAGCTCTAGTGCCACTTTGCTTCGTTGCCTTGCATAACAGGGTTCTCTGCAAATTGGTATCTTCAACATTTTCCCTGTGGTTCAGATCCTACCCAATTTCAAGGCAATGTGAAAAGCAACGGCCCTGATATGACATCGAAGAAGATTCGACATACTTGGCTTCAGACCCAGAATTGGGCTGCTTAACCTGGTGGTCGTAAGTCATGGATTTCTTCAAGGCATAGATTGCCTCGGATACCATTCTTTCCGTCGGCAGGAGAGGTTGATTATCCGTGAAGGAAGGATTCGTATTGAATGGGGGTTAGTTTTTGGTCGCTGCGACTCAGGTTCATGAAAGTGTGAATCTTGAAATTCAATGATCCGTCTTCAAAGATTAAAACTGTCAATCGTTTTTATGGTGATTTGGGTTTTTAGGATACCCATTTTCTGAAAATTGTACATATTGATATTTGAATGCAGGACTACACTCTCTGCTAGATTGTCTTATATATTAAGGGTTCTTTTTGGTAGAGCATGGATTGTTCTGTCTATCACTTACCCTTAAGCTACATCTGGTTGAGGTTCTACCTGTCAGACGGTGGCTCGTGTACGACATACTGAACATTTCATAGGTTAGAATTCACGCCCATAACGCCTTTCCTCCAGTGAACGAGCTGCTTTATACGGAAATGTTTGTTCTTTCGAAACAGGTTTTTTCAAGGAGTGGATTGCCTCTTTACCATGTTGAAACATTTGGGCATGGTAGGATTTAGATCCAAACCGTACTCTTAGTAAGGGTTTGTTATGCGTTGTACTAATTGCCCTTACTATAGCTATTCTCTCTAGGAGCGTAAATTGGATCTTTTCACACTTTTCCTTGAGTCCCAAGCCATTTAAGGTCCAACCTGTCTTCCAAACAAAACTTCCATTGCTGTCTCTGAAACATCATGAATCAAAAAACAACTCAAGACATCTTTTCTGCCAGTGGGACTCGTTTACCTTGAACTAGTTGTCCTTGCATGACAATGATAGGGTTTTCTCAGAGAGGTTTGATTGTCCATATCTCTGTTCAAAAACAGGAAAGGCTAGTATCCGGCCCTTGGACAATGTTTTGGTTTCAGGACTTGTCGTCTACTGCCAAGCTTTTCGCGCCTAAATGCGTGGTTCATTCTTGGATTGTATATTGAATTTTTTAACGCCCCTTTATGTCTTTTCTGTTACCTTTCTTGTCAGCAAAATATCATTGCTGGTTCTCATACCATATGAGCTGTTGGACCGGCTACAAATCTGACACAAGACAGCCCATATGCTAAAGGAAGTCTATAACCTGAACTCCTTGACCCTGCGTGACAGGGTTTTCTCTAGAGGTTACATTGTCTTTACTTTCTATGCTGATAAACTGGACAGGCTACGATTTTGTCCCACAACCTTGTTCTAGCTTGTGGGCTTCTCTAGCATTGAGCTTTTGGTCCTTATATGCCTGGTCCTCTCTAGGAGTATTACTGTCTGTTGAACACTTTGACTTCCACCATATGTTACACTTTAGCTATGCTCTTATCTGTCCTCCAATCCAAGCTCAATGTTGTCATTTGTAGTAGAAAATTGGAGCTCAGACCTGCTTTCCTTCTAGTGGTCTGCACTGCTTCTGAGCTACATGCCCCTACATCAAAGGGTTTTCTCTATGAGAGTGGACTGATGTATTCAACAGTTCCCCTGTTCTAGCAATGAATTTCTGTTTTACAGCAGCGAAATTCCCAAATATTACATTTTCTTCTGTGAGCAAGCATTTCTTTATGTCGATTGTCTCTTAGCATTCACTGAGAAATGTGTTTTGTTTAGTGGTTTTTATTAGCAGGTGCAAAGCTGTTTTATCAAAGTCACCCAAGATTTGCACCTCATCTCTACCATTGGCAATAATGTTTAGATATATTCTTAAGGAACAGTAACATGGTTTTCTCCATCTAATGACCCAGCAATACCATCAGACCTTACAAAAATCAGGGGCTTTAGGCCTACTAAGGTTTGAATCTGGGTCTATTGCATGCCATCCAATAGGTAGACAAAGCTGTGTCTTTAGATAAAACATTTTCCTTTACTTCATCGTATTATATGTGAAGAGCCTTTTTCAGCATTTATCAGAGCTAATTATGCCTTTTATTTTCCTTGTTAAAAATAATAAATGACGTATTCTGATATCCAGCCAATACCATGAGTTACAACTTACATACATCCATCAGTTCAAATTGACAGATTTCCTAGATTACCATTGGTAGAATAGACTTAGCAAGGATGCCTTAAGAGATGCATCCAACCAATTAATTAGATTACAAAGGAATCAAGAAATTTTAGCTGAACTGTATTTTTGGGATTTCTTTTGATTTTTCTAACGAAGGATGTAGAGCTGTTACATTCCTTGCAGTTCCAGGAGAAAATTTCAAGACTATTGTATTTGAAAGAGACTGAAATATTGGCATATCACTTATGATAGTGGGCAATACCTGAAAGCTAGAACATATGCACCACCACTAATCATTTCCTCTAAATATCTTCACGGAGTGTCTGTGGGATGTCTTTCTTCCACTGTGTCTAACTCCATGTCCTTGTGAGAATGCTTAGTGACTTTCTTTTCTTATGGCATATCACTTATAGTGGCTGGCAATTCCTGAAAGTTATAACATATGCACCACCACTAGCCATTTCCTCTCAATATCTTCACGGAGTCTGTGTGGGATGTCTTTCTTCATCTGTGTCTAACTCCTTGCCCTTGTGAGAACACTTACTGACTTTCATTTCTTGCGAGCAATGAAATTCTGATTCCATTTCTTGCGAGCAATGAAATTCTGATTCCCTTTGGACAAAAGCAAAGTCAGCTCTTTAGAAGCCCGATCTCTGTAGCTCAAAGATGATAAAGGATGTTAAGTTTGAATTATGTCTATAGTTGATATGCTATTTTGAGTTATATGAGTATGTCAACCGATGCTTCACTTGGCTGGAGTCTTTTTCTTGCATTATGAAGTTTTAATTGACTAGTTCTCCCGAATATAGTGACTGTCTTATGGGGAAGGATAGTAGCGGGCAGTTTGTTTGTTATCCTGGTACAGCCTCCATTTTCAGAACAATATTGCTATCTAATACTTTCAAGTTTCATGATTGTTGACCATGTGGCTTCATGTATATATTTAAACTGTTGAGATTTCTGTTGGTTGATCTCAAAGGATCCTAACGGGCAACATAAGCATATCTCTGGATCTGACAAATATGTTGCTGTTATTTATTTCTTTGTATTATATAACCTCATAAGAAAACCTTATTTGTTTCAACATCTTGCCTTTGTCATCTATGCATGCTTTTTTCATTTTTATTATTTTTGAATTGTGATAATTTTATCAATGAGCATACAGCCCTTTACGTTGCTTGTTCTTCAATAGCCAAGTCATATAGTAGGTGTACGGGTATGTTTCTTTACCTTTTAAATACAAAATTGAGCTCAATGGATATCTTAGAAAAAGAAAGATGGGTTCAAAAGAAAGCTGCATTGGATATCTGGTCATACTGTCTAAGGCTTATAATTAAATAAAAAAATGTATTATCAGTTGAAGGTAATTAGTAAATCTTGAGTGCTGAGGTATCTCTAGCAAAAGAATCTATAGCAGTAAATATTAAAGATCTAAATCATTACTCTTGTGCAAAACTTTTCCACTATTTGATAAAGATCACTAGATTTTCAGAGCTTCTTTGTAGATCAACAATCCATTGCCCTCTTTCAACCGACAAGTGACAGATCAATTTGTATTGTAAATGATTTTTTGACCCTGTATTGCCCTGAGCTCCTTTTGATTACCAAGCTAGTGCTGGGTTTTTATTTGGTGTGAAAGCAAGTACTGGGGGTCATAAATATGTATCAAATATTTCTACCAAAGAGTGTAAGAGGATCAATCAGGAATGATCCTGTGTTCTTTTACTAGGAGATTAGCAGGACGCTTGTCAGATCTTGGACTAATATGTTTTGCTTTATATTCTGAACTGCAGAGGCATGGAGTACTGAACGTGGTTGGCTGGAGCATCTTGCTTCCTATTGGAGTAATTTTTTCAAGGTATATGCGTGCAGTTGAATCTGCGGATCCTCTCTGGTTCTATCTCCATGTTTCTTGTCAAATTTCGGGCTTTGCTGTTGGTGTGGCTGGATGGGCAACTGGTCTTAAGTTGGGGAGTTACTCAAAAGGGATTGTCTACAGTCAACATCGAAACATTGGAATTGCAATTTTTGCCATTTGCACTCTTCAGGCAAGTAATACTTATCAAATAGCAATCAAAGTCCTACGTTTGGCAATGACTACTTAGAATACTTAACTGCAACGAATGCACCAGAATCTGGCCGTATGCGTCTCTTTCTATGTTTCTGATTTGCACATATGGAAGCATTTATACACAGATTCACATCTAGTCAGGTTTACAGGATTTTTCTGGAACATAGATTGCATTCTATCACTAACTGCCACATCACTTACATCTCCCCATCAACTGAAAAATTTACCACCCAAAAGCTGCATGCTTATGACCATTGTTTTTGGACTTTGCAGATGTTTGCATTGCTAGTGAGGCCCAACAAAGAAAACAAATATCGCAAGTACTGGAACATATATCACCATAGTGTTGGTTACACGGTCATCGTTTTGAGTATAGTGAACATTTTCAAAGGATTTGATATGCTGCAACCTGAGGACAAGTGGAAGCGTATATACATTGGAGTGATTGGTGGTTTGGGTGCATTTGCTCTCATCTTAGAAATAATATCCTGGATTGCTTTCTTCATGAAAAAATCCCGTACTTCTTCCAAGCGAACCAGCGGTGCTTAGGACATTTTGGTCAGAGTCTAGGGGCTGTTGTAACCACCTTTCAGGGTGGGATACTGATGATTAGAGATGGTGGTAGCAACAATTCTTTGTGTAAACTAACTCTGGTGGGTCTTCTTGATTTCCTCAATTACTTTTTCAGGTTCTGGGTTTCTGGGAGGAGTTGTATGTATAGTGTACCATTTAGGCTTACATGTATTGCTGAGTCCGCCCCATATTTAATAGTTTAATTATTGCGTGGAGCTCTGCTCTCACCCCACTGCAGTTGGGGGTAAAGCTGTTTTAAGACTTGGATTTTGCATATTCTCTTTAGTTGAATATATAATGAAATCGTCGCCATTTTTTTTTGTAATTACGACTGCATATCTTACCCGTTTGGCTCAATTAGAATGCCTGCATCTTAAAAATAAATTGATTATTCTGAAAGTTTACATTGCGTGGCAACTACTTAGAAGAGGAAACATCCTAAAACAAATAACTATGCTCAAAATACCAAAGATCTTGATTGCAACAGCCGAATGATTCAGGACAAGTACAGCTGACTACTGCGGGAAAAGAGTGGAAACAATAATGGTCATTGAACAAATTCCAGATAATGGTATAGTTTGATTCAGACAATTTCAAATTTGATTGTATGTACATATGTAAATGATGAAACTTTTATCTCTTTTGCATTAAGAGAATCTGGGTGCTCTGTCAAAGACTTGCATTTCAAAATCTTCTATTAATACAATATTTTCGAGTTTTTATTTTACACCTATAATCTTTCATATGAGGTCAAGAGAGTTAGAAATTTTAAGGAAAAATAGCAAAACCCTTTCCTTCATAAAGAAGTCTTTGGACGAAGAATTCTTAAAGTGCTCCCCAATAGGGCTGTATCGACCTTTAATTTGCTTAAGTAGTTTCTGTGTTATTGTTCCTAAACTGACCGGTTTGATTTAAACAATCAGATTGTTTTTCATTAAATGTTATTATGATTCTTGTTCTTAAACTGATACAAGAGAGAAATTGTTTAATATAAACAATTAGACTGTTGTTTTCTAAACATATAATTTGAATGTAGAGTTTGATTGGATAATTATGTTAATGTTCATGGAAGGTTATAAGTGGTATAAGGAATTGAAAAAGTATAATGAAAAACAAAGGATAGGGAGTGTTAGTGTAACTTTAGTAATATTTTAAAAAGAACAAAAATAAGCTCTAAAAGTAAAGCGTTTACAAATCATATCTTTGAATGCTTCACTAGTCTCTTAATATTATATTTTTGATTTGCTATATAATTTATATGTTATTGTTGTTGGACACTTTTTAAGTGGCAAATCTTTGTCAATTGCTGAATAGTTTGAAACAACTAATTTGATATTGATGAATATAATGATAGGTATTAAATTGTCTTAGTAGTAGACTTTGTTTTTATTGGGCTGGTGGAACCCTAAAATTTTTACGGTTCCATTGGTTTTATGGTCACATTTCTGGTTGCTTGTACCCTATTGCCACTAGGGTTTGAGTTTTAAGAGTTTTGTATAGCTTGCCACCCTTGGTTCTACTTCAGTTTATGTTCTCGCATTGACTAGCTACATTAGGTTACCAATCACTTAAGTGCCTTCCTATGGGCTTTACTATCGTTGTTCAACCGACCCGAAGACCTTGGTCATCGTCGAGCCTAGTAGGTCCCTTTTAATGAACAACTTTTGTTCATGTGTGTTTTAGCATTACTTAAGTTTGCCACTCGCTGTTTATCGCTCATTGCATTTTACTTTGTGGAATGCTTCCTTGAACCCGCAATCAGCGATACAATGTTTATCCTATAGTGCTTGTTTCATCGCCCATCGCATGTTTCATTGCTGCCGCTGGAAGGTGACCCACGATGAGCGATGTGGTTAAGTTTTTTACCCATCGCTGGCCCTAGCACTATCGTCAGTTACCTCGTGCCATTCAAAAGAGAACTTGCGACTGCTAATGGGTGAAGTACCTCCCCATCGCACAACCTTAGTCTGTCGCGAGTTAAGATTACTCAATGAAACTTGGACATGCGATGAGTGATCAAATTCAAGTTTGCGGCTAAGATCCTCTCACACTCAAGATCAAGGGTTGAAATCTCATCGTTGGCCATCGCTTGATGAGGTCCCAGTGTGGAGGAAAGACGCAATGAGCGATACTCATGGAATGTGGAGAGATACACATGGCAGCTCCTTAGCTCATCAAAGTACATATCAAATCGTTGGTAGGGCCCTGTGGAGAGTATGAAATAATGTGAGCCGTTGGATTGAATTTTCATATGAGTAAATTAATGGCCCGAATTCAAACAGGAATGACCAACTTAGGGAGTAATTGGTCACTCGCGCAAGCCTTCTTGCGCCATTAATGGTGTGTGTACTCAGCTGAATTCATAGAAAAGGGTTTACAAGTTGTATTTTCCTCTCATTCGAACGTTTAAGGAGTTGAAGAAGAGTTCGAAGCAACCAGAGCCTTAAGCTAAAGAAAGTTGCAGAGGAGTTTTTCTTAGGTAAGTTGCCATCAAAATCCCATTGGTTTCTTTTGTTACTTTGCAAGAACTGGTGTTGAACCAAAATGTCTAAATTGCTTTCAAGGATTAATTAGGGCTTCTGACTTCTTTTGATTAAGTATAGTTTCCTAATTGGGTAGAATTATATCTGAACTTGAGTTTGAGCTGCCAAGAATAGAGTAACAATCCTAAACCTAGTTTAATTCCAAGCCCAAAAAACCATAAGGAAGCCAAGATGAGTTAACCTGGTGAGTCGTCGTCTTCAAAATCCATACCCAAGAAGAAAAAACAAAAGGTCTCCCATGACCCACCCCAAAAATCTGAAGTGACTGAGAAGAAGAAGGGCCAACCGAAGGAATACACCCGTTTCATGGACAAATTCCTATCGCCAGATGTAAAGGCAAGTGGTAGGAAGGCTATAGGGGAAGGAATACTCACCAACAATTTCAAGGACCTTGCAGCTGGAATTGGGGACATTGATGTGCCAAAGTTTGGATGAGAATTATTTCTGTATACTTTCACAAGAAGATATGCTTGCCATCTTGGTAAAAATGTCTAGGGTTATGATTTAGGGAAATTGGTTGTCCCTAATGTCTTTGTGGAGGTAGACTTAATAGATATGATGATGTGAATAGGGTAATCATAGACACTGAGGGTAGGAGCATTTTGAAAATAAAGGTAAGCAAAGTTGTGGAAGTTTTCAAAATGAAACCTGATGCTAGTGAAAAGATCAACATGGAAAAGTTGCAGAAGGAATATGTTGATCATAGGGTTGGATTCCAAAGAGGTGAGTTGCCAAAGGCATAGACAGGATAAAGGTGTTGTGTTTGCACTCAAGGAAGTTGAACCCCTAGATTGTGAAGAATTTGCAGACTATTTTAGGTACACATACTTCATGTTGTTTCAGGTGCTTGGGGTGAAGTGTGATGGAAGCATAACCTCACCCTTGTTGTTTATGATCATGGACATTCAACATAAGAATAAGCACACATGGTTTGACTATGCTAGCAGAGTTGCTGAGCAGTTGCATTATGATTTGGTGAGATTGAAGGAGAGGAGAACCCCATTGACATTCAGACATTATTCATTGCTGATGCATATAATATTATATCAGGGAAGGGAAGTATTTGGCAGGGCCATGAGATTAAGATAAGTGGATGAAAGAAATAATACATTGCTTGTCCAAATGTGGACACACATTTGGGACTTCATTGCCCAAATTCAAATTATGTTGGATTTTGTAACACCATAAAACACACTATTCTAGTACAAATGGGTGTTGCACCGATTGAGAGGATTTCTAGAACAATTCAAGCATTGTTAAGGCCAAAAGAATGTGGTGATGACCCAGATAATGAGTGCAATTGGGGAGATTGGTATTTATATGAGGATTGCATGGTCATTAGGTGTTATGGGACTCCTGTGGCGCCACATATACTGCCTAGGTTTGTTTCTGATAGGCTGGCTTTTATTGAGATAATGTGGCAAATGGATCATTGTGATGCAGAGAATTTTAGGTTGTTTAGAAAGGCCTCCATCATTGCATCAAATTTCTCCTTTGATTATTTTGTTGTATTGGCAAAGGAAGCATATGAGGTATTTGGTATATAATCAGTAATCTGAGAATGCAAGTAACCTCTACTAGAAAGTTTGATCCAAAAGGACACATCAACAGAGAAAAGATAAAAAGGGTGATCTCAGGATATGGATCTCATGCTTTCTTCTATAGGGAAGATTTGATAAGGAATCTGCCAACATATGCTGTTGTCCAGGATAAAGAAAAGATTTGGATGAAAATTGCTGAGGTTGAGCATAGGGCTTCTACTCAAAATTCTTATTATGAGACCCCTTACAAACACCTCACTAACAAATTTAAAAGGATGGAATTGGTCCTTAGTGATTTCAATGATGATACTTTTCTGGAGAAGGTGCAACAAGCAAAGCAGCTAGCTCAAAAGGCTTTACAAGAGCATTTATTGAAAATTGATGGTCAACCAAAGGAGCCTACAACATCACAAGAGTAGCGAGCAATAGATATTGAAGATACTCCTGTTATGGAGTTGCCTCCTACAAACATTGATGAAACACTGGGTTTTGAGGGAAATGTACAACAACCATCTGTTGAATCAATGCCTCTAGAGCAAGGAGTTGAGCATGCATTTTCTCACCCTAATGTTGGAGATGTAATGGAACCATTTGTTCCAGATGATAGGCTAGTACCCTAGGAGTATGATGAAAGTTGGGATAATGATGCAAGGATTTTAGCCTGTGCCAAATTCCTAGAGGATGATTCCTTTGTGACATCCAGAGAATTTAGAGAATACATTGTTGAGCTGAAAGCTGAGGAAATAAATGGTAGGATACAAAAGGCTCAGGAAGGAGTGGATCCTTCACAGCAGGAAGAAGTCAGAAGAAGGATTGAAGAGGATATTATTCAAGAAATTGAGCAAATGAATCCTATGGAAGCTAGGAGATTGGTCAAGGACAATGGGGTATTGGTAATGCTAGGATGGAACCTTTCATCAATAATTGCTCTGGATGCAATCAGGAATAACCCAAGTGTTATGGTTTATGAGGAGACTTTTGATGAGAAAATTTTGAGTTCAGGGTTTAGCCCCAATTTACATGCATTAGCTATTTGGTCACGAACACTAGATTCAGGAAGGTGTAGACTCAGCAGGAAAATCGCTGGCTTTTCAAGAGACTTGATTATAGGAAGGGCTTAAGAGATGACAGCCCCACAGGCTGCAAGGTTAACAATGCATACAACCATGTTGAGTGTTGACACAACAAAGATCTCTCAGGCCGGGTATATGAAATTATTGGAAAAGCATAACAAACTAGTTGAGGAATATGATAAATTGAAAGCTACTACGGTTAGGGTAGGTCAGAAGACCTTGCCTACTTCCCCATCTAGTACTTCACCACAAGATAAATATACCTTAAAATTAGGAATTAATGCATTGAAGGTTGAACTCCAAACAACCAAGTCTGAGAAGAACATGCTCCAGGAGAATATGAATAAGATTACAAAGGATATGGCTGATGAAATTGTAGGCCAGCGATTGACCAGAGTAGCCATTAAAAGCAAAAGCCACATGGTCAACCTATAAAGGAATACATGAGGCATTTAAAAGGTTCCAACATGTTCAAGAAGTTTTCTAGAAAACTTGGAATAAGTGGAGCAATAGATTAAACAGTTTAAAGGAGATACAAGCAAATGCAAAGGATGACCCTGAAGCCCCAACAAATCTTCAAGACATAATAAGAGGAATTGAAATGATTGGTGAGGTCACAGGCTCCCATGAAAGAATTGGTGGGCAGCTACAAGGTAAAGTCAAGGCCTTTAGGGATATGGAGGAACGTGGTATGCCCAAGATCCTTAATGAAGATTGAACACTCAAAGAGTATGAACCATGAAGGGATTTCTTCAGGCATCAAACTGCTACAGGTCCACAGATAACATACATTGATAACAAGTTGGACTTAATTGTGTTGCATGGTATAATTGATAAATTCATCACAATTCAGATTGACATGGACACCTTTGTGAAAGAGGCCAGAGTAGTAATTGATGCAAGATACAATGCATACAACACAAAGGTGTAGAAGTTATTGGATATCAATTGGCCTACAGAGGGTGAACATAAGAATTGGCTAGAAAAGCATGCTGAATAAGCCATAAAGGTGGTGAGATAGATATAGAACATGGTCTAGTATAATATAGGTCTGGCCTTTGAAATAACTATATTAAAAAAATCTATATCTTCTCAAATTTGAAAGTGCACGTGGTAATCCAACGAATCCTCTCTTTCTGCTCTATGTTTCTTTCTACTTTCATGTTTCACACTTTTGTTGAGTAGGGTGATGACATGGATGAGGATGTGAGTTCAATAAGCTCTTACAAGTTTTTGTCTTTTTGTATTTCCCCCCCATTTCTCCAAGTGTAAATATAACCACCTGGGGGTTGAAATGAAATGAAATACTCTTGAAATACAAATTGAAATATAATGTGACCGACCAATAGCCCGATGTTTGTTGCTCCCTTGATCTTATAAAAGGGAATTCAGGGCTATTGTGCAGGGGTCTTTGAAATTTTTGGTTGATCTCAAGTAGTTTAGCATATATCTTGATGAAGTGTAATAAGCATACAATGGATATAGAATTGCTCGCAGAGTCTTAGGTTATGGGTTTACATTTATAGTCAGCTTAAAAGCTTTGCAACAATTGTAGCATTTGAGAATCGATAATGGAAAATTGCATACAGATTGTCTCTTGTGGATTTGTTCATGAATTAGCAATGAAATGATCAAGTATTATTTTATTGGTCTCCAATTAATGTGATTGGATGTGTGTTTGCATTTCTGCTTCAATTCAAGTAGTTGATTTAAATGCTTAAATGCAGTCACTGTTTTGTGTGTTAATTCATAGGATCTTTTAAGTATTCTTTGTATGGAATTTTTGAGTTATGAATTTGTAATACAAATCCATAATAGTCTACAAATGTCGAATGCCTTTGTCGTTGCATTACAATATGTTGTGAATTTAACCCTATCTCCCTAGGATAATGCACTATTCTATATGTTAAGTGAATTTCAAATGTATCTGGTCAGCTGGATCACATCAAAGAATAATTCATTTAATTAAAATCATACTTAAAATGATGATGGATGTTGTAGTTCTTGTTCGAGTTGCCCATTCTTTGCTCCAGGTTGTAAATGTGTAAAGGATCATCCAATTCTTTACAAATTGTCACTTGTCGAGTCATAAACATGAGAATGTTTCTGCTTAATATGCAATGTATGTCGAAGTCTTATGAAGGAATGTTATAAGTGCATTGTGGGATCACCCTCCCGGGTCTTGCAGAACCTAAAGTGCAGGAGGAAAGCTTAATTTATTTCTATCGTTCATTGGCCAACCCCTTTTAGGTTGCTAATCATTGGAATTGGAAAATCCTTAGGCTTCCTTGAAGATCTGGCTGGTATTTAAAAGAGCCAATAGATTGGCGACTCTGCTAGAGATCTTTCCAAAATTTAATGTCTCTAGTGCAGATTTGGTATAGTTAGAGTCAAGTGTTTTGTTATTCTTCATTGGAAGTATTCTTGGTTCAACTTTAAATCTACATACACCATATTCCATTTATGCGTCAAATTCTGGTCAATTCTGTCATAGTGTGTCGGGCTATGTTTAGAATTTTCTCTGAGGTCACAAATAATAGGTCAAGATATAATCAATTCTTCTTTCCTAGCATTGTGGGTGGCAACTTTGAAGTTTCTCATACCAGTATGACAACAATCTCTCGAAAGGACCCTAAGGAGAAATATTTTGACATAACAGTTGACACCATGCCAAGAACTAGAATTGACACGAAGAAGCATCCTGAGTAGTAGTTATAACCCGAACTTGCAAAGGATAAACAACCTCTGTGGAAGAAGAAAACTACTCTATTCAGTAAGTCTATCGAATCTTTTGCTGGAGCATCTCCTACCTTCAATAATGAAGTAAATAGTATAAATACTAATGAGAATTCAAATAAAGGTGGAATACTTGAGGGAGGTAAGGGAAGTTTTCCTATTGAAAGAGTGTTTGATAACGAGCTTGATATTTCTAGAGAGGAAGATAGGTGGGGATTCTGGGAAAATAATAAGAAATTCTTAGAACCACCAACATCTGGAGTTGGGTTTGTTTTTCACGGGGGAAATTTTAATCCAAGGGGAGAGCTCCCAAATTCGAAAATACTTGTTCCCATTGAGGAAGACCTGGTTGATCAAACCTTTCATACCCCAGCATCGAGTGAGTATGGAGATTTCTTAGAAAATGAAGAAGATATTGACAAGGATATGCAAGACTTGGAGGATGAAGAAAATTGGCTTGTTGAGCAAGAAGAAAAGAAGAGATTAAAGGCATTAAAGGAGGAGGATAGGATTAGAGCCACGCAGCATGAGATGGATGTTAGGAGACAAAAAGTTGAAAAGATGAGAGAAGATGCTGCTAGGCGTAAAGCTTCTGAAGAGAATGCTTCTAAAATAGCATCCCAAGCTATCCCTGAAATTCCTAAAGTAACTGTTCAAATGGGAACCTCTGTTGCTAGCACCTATACAACAACTGTTACTACTGCTAAAACCATTGATCCTCCCAAGAAAACATCATTTGTAGATCATGGGAAGAAACCCATGGATCAGACCCAGAAGAATAATTTTAATACATTCACCACTAGTACTAATACAAATACCCATACCTCATCTGCCAAAACTCCTGTAAACAACCCCAAAGTTGATTCCATTTCATCTACTGCACCCTCGAACCTTGAACTCATGAAATTGTAACTGGTAAATGAGAAGTTGCAGGAAGATTTGAAGAAGGCTGAAATTGAAGCAACCAATCCAGAAATGGCTAGGAAGATTTCCTTCCTTAAAATGTCTATACCAACTCCAGAGCCTTCAAGCTCTAGGAAGAATGATAGTGGATCTCACAAGAAGAAATTGAGAGGGCATACTCTTGGTGGAGGTGGTGGTGGAAATTAGGGTAGTAGAGGTAACAAGAATAGTAGTTCTTATTTTGAGGATGATGAAGATAAGAAGAATAATGGTAGCAATAATGGAAGTGGAAAAGGTACGAATGCAAATCAATTGGACAACAAGAAGGATGATGAACAAAGGGATAATCATAGGGACAAACATCCTAGGAGACCACCTCAAAATGATAGGTATAGGTAATTGTGCTTTGACAATATTCCTAGTTACCCAAACCTTGTCCCAGATAATGCAAGGAAGCATCTTCCAAAATTTACTAATAATAATGCTTTCAGTGGTGAAGATCATTTAAAACCCTTCCAAAGTTTTGTGGAAGATTTTGAATTATGGGATGACAATGTTGCCATGAAATACTTTATGCAATCCCTGACTGAGGATGCAAGGGATTGGTACAGGGGGCTACTAGATGCGAGTATTGATTCAAAGGAATCTTTCTATATAGTCTTTAGAGAGGAGTATGGGGATTAGACTAATCCTAGGTTCAGGTTCAATGACTTCAACAATATCACTAAAGGACATAATGAGTTGGTCACTGAATTCAACACAATATTTTATAAATCTATGAATAGAGTCCCTGCCTATCTACGACCTAATGTTGATGCATGTCTGGTGACTTATTGTAATGCTTATGACTGTAAGATGTGTTATTTGCTTAGGGATAAGAAACCATCGAATTTGAGAGAGGCCTACAAGATGGCAGTCAACATTGAAAACAATAGGAGAGCCTTTGGTAAAATAGGAAGAAGAGAAGACCCCAAGGCCTCAAAAAACTTAAGAGCTCAAAATGATAAAGTTGGTAAAACTACAATACCAGATGAAAAGATAGATCAGGTTCTCAGTCTATTGCAAAAGGTAGCTAAGAATGACAAGCCACAGTTACAGAGAAATGAAAGGCCCTCGAGATTGCAGGACTACCCCTATCATACAAAGTGACACAATGGGAAGCCAATTAATAATAATCAGAAAAATGTTCAGGGTGCACCAGACCCTTTGCAAAAGCATTCCACCAATGTTACCGAAGACTTTCCTTGGTGTGGAGTTTGTTAGATGCCCCATTCCTTAGAGAAATGTGCTGTGGAAATTCCAGTAGAAGAATCTTAAGATAATCAAGTAGGATCAAATTCTTTGCAAGATCATGATGAGATGACAAATGTACTCATGACTAATTCAGACCTTGGTTGTGAAGAATACTCCTCAGATGATGAGCCTCACAAGAGTGATGTTGATGTTCAGAGGCAGGAGATAAATTCTTATCATCAACAAGTATTCTCAGATGAAGAGGGCGAGAATAATTGCATGGTTTATACTTTTGAATCAGACAATGTTTCTTTGAGAAGACCCTCTAATGAGGAGATTGAAAGATATACAATTGCATTGGCTACTAAGGCAAGGAGTGATTACCATTTAAGGAATAGAATAGTGAGTGGTAATCAGGGTTGCCCAGGTAGTTTGTTTGTTGAGGAAAACAATGCATGAAACAAAGGAGCAAAAATAGAGAACAAAAAGGAAGAGATAAAACCCAAGGAGGGTAAGGAGGTGAGAATTTGGGCCAAAAAGGGAAATAAGGCGAAGATTGATGATGAAGCTATTCCTCAAGTTGATAAGGCTAAGGATGTGAAACCCAATGCTGAAAAGGTCCAGGGACAAGGTGAGAAGGAAACTCCTATAGAATGTCTACTCCCAGGGTTATCGAATTATTCTCTAGTTGATATGTTTCAGGTATTGTCTTAAGTCAAAGTCACAGTCCCACTCCTTGAAATGATGAGAATAGATGAGCATAAGAATAAAACTGTTGCTCTTATTAATAGTATTGTTGCTAGTGGGAAGGATTGTTGGAATAATGTGCCTCAATCCCACAGGCTCAAACCTCTGAAAGGGAAAAGTCGGTGTGAATTTCATTCTATCTGGCCGACTAGCAGTTTAGTAACCTTGTGGATTGTTCATGTCGTCGAGACATTGCTACTGTCTTGCCAACTGGTGTTGTCGCTGTGACTTGTGGCGTTTGTTGTAACCCTCTATCGAGTGGAGATCTCTGGCCGACGGGTTGGTGTCTAGCGGATGTCAGAGAGACTCATGGCGACGTGGTCATAGGAGTAACTCATATGCTTCGGTATGAAGTCTTGTTGATATGGAAAGTCTCGCCGATAGCATTTGGAGTCTTCGGGGTAACACGGAGGCTTCGCTATGAACTCTTGGCAACATATGTTTGTCTCACCGATGCTCATTGGGGTAACATGGAGGCTTCGGTATGAAGTCTTCGCGACGAACGAAGTCTCACCGACAGTGGAACATTGCGGTGTAACTTGAAGGCATCGGTATGACCTCTTGGTGAAAGCGGTAAGTCCTGCTGACATTGGTGTTTGTTAACAGGTGTCTTCAGTGAGACTCCTAGCGATTGAAGTCTTTGGCGAAAGGTGTGAACATTCAGAGTAACGTCTCAGCGATAGCCTAAGTCTTGCCGACGAGTGTTCTTTTCGGTATGACTTGAAGGTTCGGTATGATCTCTTGGCGAAGGACGATAGTCTTGCTGATGAGAATACTCTTATCTATGTGACCTTTGAATATCAGTATGATGTCTCATCGAATAATGATTGTCTTGCCAATGAGAATGCTGAGGTCGATGCAACTTGTAAACTCGGTGTAACCTCTTGCCGATAGTGATGACTCTTGGCGATATTGACAGTCAAGTCTTGTGGCATCGGGGAGACACGGTTAGTGTCTCACCGACATGTGAATGCCTTTGACCGAGTGATGACTATTCTACGTGGTGAGTCTTCGACCAATCAGAGAAGCCGAATGGGAACCATTGGAAGTTAGTCTGTTGTGGCAGTTTTGTGAGGAAGTTCAACAGACAGGGACGACATGGATATACTTTGAAGTTGCAGATGATGTTCGGTTGGAATGTTGGATGGTTCGATCAACAGTTGGATGAACAGTGTTGTGAACGGTTTTATGAGTGATCAATGTATGAATTCGATTCTAAGAGCATTGTAATGTGAATTTTCTGTACAAGGTTGGTCATTGTGAAAGCTGCTGTAATTTGACATCAAAGAGTCAAGCCCGTACTCTGTATGTAATTTCATTACTATAATACAAAGGGGTTTTTTCTTGGTGTGGTGGGTTTTTCTCCTGTAAGGGTTTTCCCACGTAAATCTGGTGTTCATATGTGTATGTTTAATTCTCTATTTCTGTTATCCCTTTCAAGTGCATCTTAATTGGACTGTAATTGTAAAATTTAAAAGTGTGCATTCTTCCCTGAGGTTTTGATGTCAGGAGAGTTGTTTCCGCACCTTAGCTTTCCTTACAAGTGGTATCAGAGCCTGGCCAGTTGTGTTATCCTTGTGGGTACGTTGGGTTTTTTGTGTCAATTTTGTTCAGTGGGAGTCTTGTAGAAGTTTGGTAATTCGTATTACAGATTGAGATGGCTAGCATGTCAGGAAAGATTGAAATAGAGAAATTCAATGGCAGCAATTTTGAGTTGTGGAAACTCAAAATGGAAGATCTGTTAGTGGATCGTGATCTGTGGCTTGCTGTGTTGGAACGAAACCTACAGGCATGAAGTAAGAAGATTGGGACCTTGCAGATAGAAAGTCTAAGGGGCTGATAAGGCTTTGTTTGACACTCTGTTCTTCTGAATGTGCATGAAGAGAAGACTGCATCTTCCTTGTGGAAGAGACTGACATCTATTTATCAGGGGAAGTACTTGGTGAATAAACTATTCCTGAGGAAGAAGTTGTACACTTTAAGAATGCGGGAAGGAGGGTCTGTAGCTGATCATTTGAACACATTCAACATGCTGATTGCACAGTTAACATTTGTTGGTGTGAAGATTGATGAAGAGGATCACTGTATGCTTTTATTGTGTTATTTTCCAGACTCTTGGGATCACTTGGTGATGGCTATTGGGAGTACAACATCCAATTTCAAGATGGAAGATGTTGTTGCTTCTTTGTTATTGAAAGAAATGAGAAGGAAATCTTCTGAGATGGTGAAGGAGGCCCTTTGCTGTTAGAGGAAGATCGAAAGAAAAAGGCAAGAAGAAGGACAAGAAATCTAGATCCAAATTAGAGGGGAGATCAAAGTCTTCTGGCAAGAAGTCCAAGGTGAGATGTTGGAATTGTGGGCAACCTGGTCATGTCCGAAAGGATTGCAAAGAGGAGAAAAAGAAGAAGAAGAAGAGCTCTTCCGACAATGATTCTTCTCAGAGTGATGCATACACCTTCATTGCAGCCTTGGCTACGCAGACATCAGATGATGTCTGGCTGATTGATTCTGGAGCATCTTTCCACATGACATCTCATATTGATTGGTTTACGAAGTATGAAGAATACGATGGTGGAAAGGTGTACTTGGCAAGTGATTCATCTTTGGAGATTGTTGGCCGTGGAAGAGTCAGAATCCAATTCCCTGATGGAAGAGTGAAGGGAATCAAGGATGTGATGCATATACCAGGTCTGGCTCGAAATCTACTGTCTATCAGTAAGCTGAATGATATTAGAGTGCAAGTCACGTTCTCTGGAAATGGCTACAAGATGACTAGAGGCTCAATGGTGCTAGCAAGGGGTGCTCATATTGGTACCTTATACAAGCTGGATGCACATGCTGTTCAATGCAACAGTGTCTCTGTAAAGTCACATAAAGCTACTCATGGAGGAAAAGAGGGAAATGTTCCTAATTGTGTAAACTCTATGGAAGTTAAACTTCCAGCAGAAAATACTATGCTCTGGCATCATAGGCTAGGCCACATTGGAGAGAAAGGTTTAAAACCCTTGAAGAATAAAAACCTGGTTGAGGGGCTTGATGATTGTAACCTTGAATTTGAATTATGTGAACATTGTATATATGGAAAACAACACGTGTTTCTTTTTATTCCAGTCCTCACAAATCTTCTGGTTTGCTTGATTACATTCATTCTGATGTTTTTGGTCCAGTGAATGTTCCTTCTTTGTCTAAGTCAAGGTACTATGTATCATTTATTGATGATTATTCAAGAAGAACATTTGTCTATTTTTTGAAAAGTAAATCAGAAGTGTTCAGTCAGTTTAAAGAATTTAAGAACCTTGTAGAAAATCAGACTAGAAGAAAAATAAAATGTTTAAGGACTGATAATGGCGGTGAATTTTGTTCTGATGAATTCGAGAGGTACTGTAAAGACCATGGGATTAAAAGACATAAGACTACACCTTATACTCCACAACAAAATGGAGTTGCATAAAGGTTCAATAGGATAGTGATGGAGAGAGAACGAAGTATGTTGAGTAGTGTTGGCTTGGAGGAGTTTTGGGCTGAGGCTATTGCTACTGCATGTTACTTGATAAATCATTCTCCAAATTCTGTTCTTGTTGAGAAAACACCTTTGGAAGCGTGGTCTGGTAAGAAGCCCTCTCTGAGACACATTCGTGTTTTTGGCCGAGGCATATGCATATGTGCCAAATGAGAAAAAATCTAAGTTGGAGAACAGGGCTATCAAATGTATTTTTATTGGCTATAGTGCTGGCATAAAATGATACAAGCTTTGGAATCCTGATACAGAGAAGGTTCTGTACAGTAGAAGTGTAATCTTTCATGAGTTGAAGCCTTCTACCTTGGATTTGCAGTCATATTCAAAGTCAGAAAACAATAAGGATGTAGTTGTAATTCCTCCGACACTAGAGAAATAGGAATTGCAAATTCAAAATGTACCTAAATTGAGGAGAGCTCAAGAAATTCTAAAAGTTCTGAAGAAGAAGAACAACCTCATCCTCAGCAAGTGAGGAGGTCAACTCATGGAAGAATGCAACCTGATAGGTATGGGTTCTCTTTGATAGATTCTACTTGTGCCTATGCTTTGATTTCTAGCACTGATGAGCCTAGGACTGTGAAAGAGGCATTTAAAATGTCTGATTCAAACTCTTGGTTGGAAGCCATGAATGAAGAAATGACATCATTAGAAAATAATGATACCTGGAGTTTGGTGCCCTTGCCTAAAGGCAAAAAGCTGTGGGCTGCAAATGGGTATTTAAGAAGAAAATAGGTCTGGATGGCAGTGTGGAAAAGTACAAGGCAAGGTTGGTTGCGAAGGGTTATTCCCAGGTAGAGGGAATTGATTATGGGGAAATCTTTTCTCTTGTAGCTAAGCTGACATCTATCAGATTTCTTTTGTCACTTGCAGCAACGTATGACTTAGAGATCGAACAGATGGATGTGAAGACAACATTTCTTCATGGTGATCTTGAAGAAGAAATCTATATGTCCCAGCCTGAGCACTTTGTAGAGAAAGGTAAAAAAAAACTGGTTTGCAAGTTGAAAAAGTCTCTGTATGGGTTAAAACAGTCTCCTAGAATGTGGTACCAGAAGTTTGATACTTTTGTATTGTCTTTGGGATTTGTAACATCAAAATCTGATCATTGTGTGTATTATAAAGCTAAAAGTGATCGAGTGCTTATTATTGCTCTCTATGTTAATGATATGCTGTTCATAGGCAATATTAAGTTGATGATTTATGATCTTAAGTCTCAGTTGTCTACTAGGTTCAAAATGAAAGATCTTGGTGCAACAAGGTATATTCTGGGGATGGAAATAACCAGGGATAGGAATAGTAGAAAACTTTGGCTCAGTCATAGTAAGTATATCATGACTGTTCTAGAGAGATTTTGCATGAATGATTGCAAGCAGCTAGTTGTTCCAGTGTTGCAGGGAACGAAACTATCTGTTGAAGACTGTCCAAAATCTCCTACTGAGATGGAGGACATGACCAGTGTACCCTATGCTAGTGCCGTTGGCAGTCTTATGTATGCAATGGTCTATACAAGGCCAGACATTGCCCAAGCAGTGGGAGTACTTAGTCGGTTTATGGCTAATCCTGCAAGGACACATTGGGATGCTGTGAAGAGAGTATTCAAATATTTGAAGGAACTTCATAATATGCTTTGTGTTATCATGGGAACTTGGTTGAATCACAGAGGACTCTCAGCATTTGAGGTTATGTGGATTCTGATTGGGCAGGGGACATTGACAGCAGGAGGTCCACCAGTGGATACATTTTCATGATGAATGGTGGTGCAATGAGTTGGATGAGTAAGCGGCAGGCTGTAGTCACTTTGTCCACTACAGAGGCTGAATACATGGTAGCTACACATGCTTGTAAAAAAGCAGTTTGGTTAAAACGTTTGTGTTCTAACATTGGTTTTGATGCAGGGAAAATAACTATTTTCTGTGATAGTCAAAGTGCAATTTTTCTGGCAAAGAATCCTACTTTCCATGCCAGGACGAAACATATAGATGTATAATATCATTTTGTATGAGATATGGTGGAGGATGGAAAGATCATTTTGGAAAAAGTTGATACTTTGGAGAATGTTGCAGATGCATTGACGAGGCTAGTGAGCACAGACAAGTTCAGGTGGTGTGCCAGTTCGATGGGCCTTAATGCCCATGATTTTCAGTAGTTTTGTTGTGCTCTAGAGGTGCTTGTGTGATCTTCGTCAAGTGGAAGATTGTTGGAATAATGTGCCTCAATCCCACAGTTGAAACCTATGAAAGGGAAAAGTCGGTGTGACTTTCATTCTGTCTGGCCGATTGGCAGTTTAGTAACCTTGTGGATTGTTCATGTCGTCGAGACATTGCTGCTGTCTTGCCGATTGGTGTTGTCGTTGTGACTTGTGGCGTTCGCTGTAACCCTCTACCGAGTGGAGATCTCTGGCCGACGGGTTGGTGTCTAGTGGATGTCGGAGAGACTCATGGTGACATGGTCATCGGAGTAACTCATATGCTTCGGTATGAAGTCTTGTTGATATAGAAAGTCTCGCCGATAGAATTCACTTGGAGTCTTCAGGGTAACACAGAGGCTTTGCTATGAAATCTTCGCGACATATGTTTGTCTCACTGATGCTCATCAGGGTAACATGGAGGCTTCGGTATGAAGTCTTAGCGATGAACGAAGTCTCCCCGATAGTGGAACATTGCAGTGTAACTTGAAGGCATCGGTATGACCTCTTGGCGAAAGCGGTAAGTCCTGCCGAAACTTGTGTTTTTTAACGAGTGTCTTCAGTGAGACTCCTAGTGATTGAAGTCTTTGGCGAAAGGTGTGAACATTCAGAGTAACGTCTTAGCAATAGCCTAAGTCTTGCCGACGAGTGTTCTTTTCGGTATGACTTGAAGGTTCGGTATGATCTCTTGGCGAAGGACGATAGTCTTGCCGATGGGAATACTCTTATCTATGTGACCTTTGAACATTGGTATGATGTCTCATTGAATAACGATTGTCTTGCCGATGAGAATGCTGAGGTCGATGCGACTTGTGAACTCGGTGTAACCTCTTGTCGATAGTGATGACTCTTGGCGATATTGACAGTCAGGTCTTGTGGCATCGGGGAGACATGGTTAGTGTCTCACCAACATGCGAATGCATTGGGAACACCTTTGACCGAGTGATGACTATCCTACGTGGTGAGTCTTCGACCAATCAAAGAAGCCGAATGGGAACCGTTGGAAGTTAGTCTGTTGTGGTAGTTCTGTGAGGAAGTTCAACAGACAGGGATGACATGGATATACTCTAAAGTTGCAGATGATGTTCAGTTGGAATGTTGGATGGTTCGATCAATAGTTGGATGAACAGTGTTGTGAATGGTTTGACGAGTGATCAGTTTATGAATTTGATTCTGAGAGCATTGTAACGTGAATGTTCTGTACAAGGTTGGTCATTGTGAAAGATGCTGTAATTTGACATCAGAGAGTCAAGCCCGTACTCTGTATGTAATTTCATTACTGTAATACAAGGGGGTTTTTTCTTGGTGTGGTGGGTTTCTCTCCTGTAAGGGTTTTCCCACGTAAATCTGGTGTTCATATGTGTTTGTTTAATTCTCTGTTTCTGTTATCCCTTTCAAGTGCATCTTAATTGGACTGTAATTGTAAAATTTAAAAGTGTCTCTGCATTCTTCCCTGAGGTTTTGACGTTAGGAGAGTTGTTTCTGTACCTTAGCTTTCCTTACAAGGATAAAATGATAACCAATCAACCTGAAACAAGGACAAGTCAATAAAAGAATGTTCAGGCCGAAGTAGTGATCAATGAAAATATGAAGATATATTTGGGAACCACTATTACTACCAACCCAAATCATGTGAATCCATTTTTTCTAAGCTTAATCATTGATGGTAAGCTGCTTAGAAATTGCATGATAGACTTAGGGGCTTCAAACAATGTAATTCCAGTAAAGATCATGGAAGAAATGGGATTAAACGTTGATAGTACATATGGGAAGTGCTATGCCATGGATTCAAGGGAGGTGCTTGTCATTGGGGTAATCAACATAGTTCCATATAGATTGGTAGGATTTCCTGAAAAAGAGTTATATATGAGTGTTACAGTGGTGGACATCCCACCAACTTATGGAATGCTGTTATCTAGACACTGGAGTGCTTCCATGGGTGGAAGTATCCAGTGTGACTTGTCATTTGCAACTTTTTCCATTGACCAAAAAGATGTCAAGATCAATAGAGAACAAAGAGCTCCTCACATGATTGAACATATTGAAGAACCTGAAGAACCAGTGCGAATTAATTTTGTAAATATTGGTTTAGAAAATTTTCGAATTGAGGAAGAGATCCCAGAAGAAGTAGTCAAGCTTGCACCAATTGATAAGGAGGTCCAAAAAATATCTCAAGAAGGAAACCTCTAGACTATGTACTTTGATGAAGCATGTTCAAAGGAAGGCTCGAGTGTAGGAGTTATCTTCATCTCTCCACAAGGTAAAACCTTCAAGTACTCCTTTTTGTTACAATTTGCTTGTACAAATAATATTGCTGAGTATGAAGCTCTCTTGCTTGGCTTGAAATTAGCCTATAAACATGGCATTAAGTTGCTAAGAGTGCTGGGGGATTCTGAATTGGTAGTTTCCTAGATTAGGTCTAGATTTGTCACTAAGGATAAAAGGCTTAGACAATACATGAATGAGATTTGGGATACTATTGAGGCATTTGACGCCTTTGGAATAGAATGGATAGAAAGATGACAAAATGTCAGGGTAGATTTATTAGCTAATATTGCTGTTAGGTTAGATGATGTTACCTTTGATGGTATCTCACACATAGAGGTGTAGACTAGGCCTGAAGTACCTGTCAACATCTGTAACTGGCAAGTGTTCGACAATGACAATGACATTTTAAGGTTCTTTCACTGAATTGACCAATATGAAGTCCAAGAGATCGATTTTGGTTCATATGTGGTTGAGGTAGATGGGAAAGAGACATTATTTGGAAATGAGATAATTCATTTAAAAACAAATAGGATTCCTAAGGGTCTGGTAGCACTAGAGAGTGTCTTTGATGGCCCTGATAAGTCAAATGTCAAACAAGAACTTTCCCATGAGGATTTAGAGGAAATAAACTTAGGGACATAAAATTCCCCTAAAAAGGTGTATATAGGCAAGAAGATGAAACCCGATGTGAGAAGTATGCTAATTTCTCTATTGAGGAAGTACAAACATGTGTTTGCATGGTCGTATGATGATTTGAAGGCTTACAGGGAGGACTTGTTTCAACATGAGATACCACTAAAGCCTGATGCAAAGCCTTTTAGGCATAAATAGAGGCCAATTAACCCCACTCTGCAGCCAAAAATGCAAGAAGAGCTTACTAAGCTAAGAGATGCAAGGATCATAAAGCCTATTAGACACTCATCATGGGTGTCAAATCTATTTCCAGTCAGAAAGAAAAATGGAGACCTAAGGTTGTGTGTGGATTTTAGAAATCTGAATGTGGTGTCTTTAAAAGATAACTATCCTTTGCCTAATAGGGAGGCAATGCTGTAGAAGGTGACTGGATGTGAGTTGCTCTCTATGATGGATGGGTTTTCATGTTATAACCAAGTCATGGTGAGGGAGTCAGAAAAATTTAAAACAACATTTACAACACCATGGGGGACATGTGTATGTAAGGATTCCATTTGGATTGATTAATGCTGGAGCTACTTTCCAGAGAGCCATGGATGTGGTTTTTGTTAATTTCATAGATTTGTTTCTGGCTATTTATCAGGATGATCTCATTTCCCATAGTGAGGAGGAGGATCACTGCTCACACCTTGAAAAGATTTTTATCAGAGCCTTGGAGTATGGGATTTATTTAAATCCCAAGAAATGTCAATTTGGAGTTAAAGAAGGAAAATTGTTGGGTCACATTGTGTCAAAAGATGGGATCAAGATTGATCCTGAGCGAGTAGCATCAATTGATAAGATCCCACAACCCACGAATGTGAAGGGAATACAATCTTTCTTTGGAAAAATTAACTTCCTACGGAGATTTGTTACAAAATTTGCTGAAATTGTGAGACCCATTTCTAAAATGCTAAAGAAGAGGGAGAAAGTAGCATGTACAGAGGAACCAACAAAAGCCTTCCAAGCCATTAAGGATGCTATGAAGGAGGCACCTATCCTTAAATCCCTCGATTATTCAAAGCCATTTCAATTATTCACATTTTCTTCATTTCATATTGTAGCAGGAGTTTTACTTCAAAAGAATGATGAGGGTTTTGATGAACCTATTGCCTTCTTTAGTAAATCATTACAATTAGCTGAGTTACAATATGATGCTACAGAGAAGCATACATATGCCCTAGTCAAGGCTGTTAAAATTTTTAGATCATATTTGATTGGAGCTACAATTGTAGCATACGTCCCAACAACCACAACCAAAGATATTTTTACTCAACAAGGGACCACAGGTCATCTGTGCAAATGAATCAACAGGATCCAAGAGTTCAACATTGATATCCAGATCATTAAGCTGGTAAGGGGTCAAGGTTTAGCCAAACTTAGAGGCTAACCAAGTAAACGAAGTTGAGCATGAAAATGTTGCACTTATATGTGACATGCATACTTGTGGGTGGTACAAAAGAATTGTTGAATATCTACAAACCATGCAATGCCCTGAAGGTATGCCTCACAATGAGAAAAGGACTTTGAAGTTGCAAGCAATCAAATATGTTATTATTGATGGTGAATTATGGTTGAGGAGCCTTGAGGGTATGTTGCTTAGGTGTGTGGATGGAGATCAAGCAAAGGATCTGTTGATTGAGATGCATAAAGGAGTCTATGGAGGCCATTACATGGCCAAAACCACTTCCCATAAAATTTTGGGAGCAAGTTTTTGGTGGCCAACCGTGTTCAAAGATGCACACAAATTTGTAAAGAAATGTGATGCCTGTCAGAGATTCACTGGCAAACTAAAGTTCTCAGGAAACTTACCACTCAGGCCAATGTCATCACCAACTCCTTTTCAACAGTGGGGCATTGATTTTATTGGAGAAATGTCTATGAAGTCTAGTGGAGGACATGCTTGGATTTTGGTTGCAACTGTTTACTTTACAAAATGGGTTGAAGCCATTACTACGAGGAAAGCCACTAGTAAAGTGGTCATTGATTTTTTGAACAATATCTTGAGTAGGTTTGGGGTTCATGAAAGAATTGTTTCTGACAATGCCATGTGTTTCAGGTCTGAGGAATTTCTTGATTTTTGTAATCAACATGGCATAAACATATCATATTCATCCCCATACCATCCCTAGGGAAATGGGAAAGTTGAGTATAGAAATAAAAGCCTTATGAAGATTATCAAGTGGGTGATTGAAAAGAACAAGAAAGTCTGGGATTCAAAGTTGTAGATTGCACTATGGGCTGATAGAACTACTGTGAAGTGAGTCATTGGACAATCTCCCATCAATTTGGTGTACGGGGTTGAGGCCATAATACCACACAACAATTTGCTTAAAATGTACAAATTTGTACAAGAATATGACAGTGATATTTGTGATGAGATGTAACAAAGGATGGATGAGTTGATTGAGCTTGATGAAACTAGAAGAGAAGCTCATAAAAGAAATGAGAAGCTACAATTGCAAGTAAAACACCTGTATGACAAAAGGACTAGTGAAAGGAAGTTTGAAGTAGGATCTATGGTCTTGATGTGAAATGAAAGATTGGGAGATAATGGAAAACATGGGAAGTTTGATCCTTTATGGTTAGGAACATACTTAATTGCTGACATGCATAGAGAAGACTCATATTTCTTGCAGTCCTTAACAAGTGAAATTCTTGAACTACCAGTACATGGACAATTCTTGAAACCATATTTCTCTTGAAATAGGTTATCTTTCCACGTACATTGTATATTACTATAAATCTTGTACATAGGTTTGGTATGTTTCCCTTTCTGCTGTGTCTACTTGTATTGTCCAGACAAGCTCTTGGATTTTTAATCCTTGTATGCTTGGTCTACTTACACAAATATCTAAGATCTTGCTATGCCCGCAGGGGGCATACATCCCAAGTCGGAGCCACTGGTGAAATCCTAAAATTTTCATGGTTCCATTGGTTTTATGGTCACATTTCTGGTTGCTTGTACCTTGTTGCCACTAAGGTCTGGGTTTTAAGAGTTTTGTATAACTTGCCACCCTTGGTTGTACTTTAGTTTATGTTCTCATGTTGACCAACTACATCAAGTTGCTAGTCACTTAAGTGCCCTCCTATGGTCTTTACTATAGTTGTTCAACCGGCCCCAACACCTTGGTCATTGTCGAGCCTAGTAGGTCCCTTTTGATGAACAACTTTTTCTCACGTGTTTTAGCATTACTTAAGTTTGTCGCTCGCTGTCTATCACTCATCGCATGTTATTTCGTGGAATGCTTCGTTGAACTCGCGACGATTGATACAATGTTTATCCTATAGTGCTTGGTTCATCGCCCATCGCATGTTTCATTGCTGCCATCGGAAGGTGACCCACGATGAGTGATGCGGTTAAGTTCTTAACCCATCACTAGCCCTAGCACTATTGCTAGTTACCTCGTTCCATTCAAAATAGAACCCGTGAGTGCCGATGGGTGAAGTACCTCCCCATTGCACGACCTTTGTCTGTCACAAGTTATGATTACTCAATGAAACTTGAACATGTGATGAATGATGAAATTCAAGTATGTGGCTAAGATCCTCTCGCACTCAAGATCAAGGGCTGAAATCTCATCACTGGCCTCCTAGCCATTGCTTGATGAGGTCATAGTGTGAAGAGGAAAGATGTTGCTATGCCCTTAATATTAGTGTACATCGGGTTATTAATAGTCAGCTTGTGGCAAACTTAACTCTCTATTAAGTCATATTATCATTAGTATATTATTATTTAGCTGTTTAGGTTGGCCTAAGACTTATATAGGTGTGTCTAAGTTGGACTAGGTGATATCCTAGGCATAAATAGGTATATATAGGAGGTTGTGAGTCTTGTTTCATCATCAAGTTGTGAAGTGTGTTCTCATTAGAGATATTTGGAGGTTTTCCCCCTCAAAGTGGCTTGTTATTCTCAGTTATTATCAAGTATTTTCAGCATATTTCATATCATATTCTTCTATTGTGCAAGTTATTTCATAACAAGTGGTATCAGAGCATGATCTTGGCATCGTAGAGGCAAGGCTTTTTTCAATTTTGGAGGCGATTTTGGGAAGAACATATATTTCAAATCTTGGCAAAATTTTTTTCTAATTTTTAAAGGGTTTTTTAAGAACATATTAAAGAAGCTACAGTCCAGATTTCAGAAGAATTGGAGAAGAATTAAGTGAATTATTGTAGAATTAGGGTTTCTACACATTTTTTTTGGAATCTGCATATCTCGTACATCTTGTCGAATTGGAGTCTTATTTTTATTGGATTTTTGAAGACATACTAAAGGAGATTACAATAATTTTTTTATATAATTTAAGTTTCACTTGTGTGATTTATTTCAAAATTAGTGGTTTCCATCATGACGGGGCCTTCAACAAGGGGAAAAAGGAACGTTGTCACTCTCAAGAAGACGCCTGATAAGGATGGGGTAACAATAGAGGATATTACTCTTAATGAGGAAATCAGTAAGGTCAAGGAAGAAATTTCCTCAATGAAGATGGATATGTGTGACCTAAGAGGAGATATATCGGACATACGAAACATGTTAAGCACCTATATGGCTGAACCAAGAAAGGAGTTCTCAAGTGACCAAGATGAAAATTCTAGGTCAGCTAACATTGACAGAAGCTTTAGTACTCCTATGGGATCTAGGAATTTATTTCCAAAGGTGGATATGCGCAAGTTTGATGGAAAGGATCCTCTAAAATGGACAAATCAAATAGAAAATTTCTTTGAAGTACACCAAATCCCAAATGGAAAAAAAGGTCACGATGGCTTCCCTATATCTAGAACCAGATCAATTCATTTGGTATCGTTGGATTTGCACTCATTGAAGGAAAAAGGGGCTCACCATCTCATGGTCAATTTTTACGGCGGAACTCCAAGCACAATATAGCAATAGCGTGACAAACAACTTCTTCAGTCAACTGGCTAAACTTCAACAAACATGATCAGTTAAGGATTATATTCAACAATTCCAAAATCCATCCTTAAGAGTGGATACAATTATGGAGGAAAAATTGAATGATTTATTCTTGGGGGGTCTCAAGGATCACATTCAACATGAGGTACACATGTTTAGCCCTAGCTCCATAAATGAGTCTTTTATCTTAGCACGCAGGGTAGAGGAGAAGTATTTGATTCCTAAGAAGCAAGGGGCTAATGTGACAAGAGAGAAAAGATATTCAATACAACCTACTAGGTTGATTCCACAAAAAATTGAGGAGAAAAGAGCAAAAGGGTTGTGTTTAAATTGTGATAGCAAATACAGTCGAGGACATAAATGCAGTGAAAAGAAATTGTTCTATATTGAAGGTCCAAGTGAGGAAGAAGAGGAGGAACCCATACTAGCGGATGAAAGGGAGTCAAATGAGGAATCACATGATTCTCAACCAATCATTTCTTGTCATGCAATCTCAAGTTTTAGTGCTCCACAAACTCTCAAGGTGGCGAGATTCTTAAAGAAGCAGAAGGTAACAATGTTGATCGACTCTGGTAGTACTCATAATTTCATCAACAAAAATTTAGCTACTAGTCTAAATTGTTTTATATATCCAGCTCCAAAGTTTTAGGTTTTGATTGCAGCTGGTGGTACAGTTAGTTGTTTAGGAAAGTGTCATAGCATTAAATTATCCATGGGAGATTATCAACTTGATACCCCAATGTATGCGATATCCATGGGTGCAACAAATATTGTTTTGGGAGTACAATGGCTTACTACTTTGGGAACGATTGAGATGAACTTCCAAGAACTATTCATGAGATTTCAATCGGAAGGAAGGGTAGTAGAGCTAAGGGGGTTGAAGGAAAAATCCCCACAAATGGTAAGCTCCCATCAAATGCAAAAGTTGCTTAAGAAAGGAGTGGATGGATTTGTGGCTTAGCTATGTTCATTAGTGTTGTGCCCTCAGCACACACGCTTCGTTCAGAACGGGGACCCTCTTTTCTTTCACCTTGTCAGGTTGTTTTGGGCACCACCTCATTTTGCGTGCCCCTCTTTTTTTGATGTTTTGGATGGTTGATGTTGCTCCAAAGTTCCATCATAAACCGATCATGCCTCCGCTTTTGGTTTTTGCTGCCTTCTAGGGCCTTGGGGAATCCCTCTGGCATGTTGGCCCTGAAAACAGCCCCGAGCCCTTTTGGGCCCGGGTGTCCGGGGTTCCCTCTTCGGGTTTCCCCTCTGGAAATTCCGTCCCTTGCGGCGTTCGCCGGGCATCTTTCTGGACCTCGGGGTCCGTCCCGCCGCCCTCCGTCGAAAACTTGTTAAAATTTTTCAGGGCGGCGCCTGCCCCTTCAGGCCCCGGACCCCGGAAGTCTGCTTCCGGGGTTCCGTCTTGGTCTCACCGTCCGCGATGGCAAACCTCCCGCAGTGTCCCGCTACTCAGGCCCCGCCAGCCTTATCTCCACCGGATTTCTTCGTGGTGGCCTGCCTACCGTGGGCCTTTCCGGGCCCAGTCGTCTGGAATTCTGTGACGATTCCGCCGTCCCCGACGGTGGATCCCTGGCATCTCCCCGCCCTCTGAGCCCCAAGGTGCTCACCGCCGCCGTTCAAACAAATGCAAAATTTCAAGACGGCCATCGTGTCGCGTCTTCCTGGCCGCCGGGCCTCGGAGTTCCTGCCGCCACCGCCGACCTATTTTCAAATTCCACCAACTTTTCCCGCGGCCGTACGAGCAATTAATGCAGGTATTCATGGCGGTTGGGGTATAAAATACCCAACCCATCCAAGTCATTTTCATAATCAGGATTGGAGCGAATTGGAGAAGCAATCATCTGGAGCCCACCGCCTTCGACTACGTCGCGATCATCGCCCTCGACATCAGTCCGTCGACCGTGTGTGGATCCCACGTCCCCCGCCTAGTGTGTTTCGAGGTAGGCCATCATCTCGCCCTCCCGACCATCATTTTCATGATTTTGAAGTATTTAAATGAATGAACAAATCCTAGGAAAGCGTAGACTGATAGAACACTTAATTGAGCGCCAAACCCATGTGGTAGAAACCGAGCAAACCATCTAAAACGCCCTCCTTGCCGATTCGGGACTTCTCCCTGCCGCGGCTGTTCTTCGCGCAGGGAAAATGTCCTTCCCAGGCCCGAGGCCCACCTTCGCCATCGAAATTCAAGACTTCAAACATTCGCTGACGGCAATCCCCCTCTTTGGGCCCGGTTCATCGGGTTTCCTTCCTCGGACTTTCGTGTGTCTTCCACCGCGCTTGAACTGCCAAAACACCCTGCCTCCCCGGCTGTCGGATCCCGGTCTCTGCTCCGCCGTGAAGGCTTGAAACCGAACCCGCGCCCTTTGGCCATCCCGGGCCCGGAATCTCGGAGTTCCTCCTCCGGAGTTCCACCAGAGGTTCGCCTTCTCCAAATGGCAAACGTCGCCCGGCGCCCCGCCCTCCGGGCTCTGCCGATGCTTTAGTTTTTTAAACCCTTGGTAGATTAAATCAATCCATCCTTTTTTGCCTTTGGGTCCCGGATGGCGGGTTTCCCTGCTTAATTTTCCGTTGGCCCCTCTGCGCATTCTTTCGGTGAAATCATCAATGCCTTCTGGGCTCCAGGCCCCGCCTTCCTCTCCGCCGTTGGCTTGGTTTTTTGGGACTGTGACTTTCGCGTCCCCGAGACCTGGATCCTGGACTTCCGTTTGCGGAAGTCCATCTCTCTCCGGCCGTCGGAATCTTCGCCCCGTCCGCCCGGTCGTCGGACCCCGATCTTCCTTTTGCCGTGTGTTGTTTCCAAAACTCGTCGCGGCCGACAGCGCGCTGGTTCCCACTCAGCCTTCCGCTCCCTGGGCGCTAGTGGCCGGACTTCCGTCCTTGGAAGTCCGCCTCTCGCCCGCCGCTGTTGGCGGAAAATGCCCCCGGCACCCCGGCCTTCGGGCCCCGACACTCCAAATGCTGCTAAAACTTAATTAATAAACTCGCACCGCCGGCTTCTTTCCCTCGGGCTTCCCTTACCGGACTTCCATGTGAGGATTTCCATTCCAAACGGCGAAGTCCACCCGCCTTCCCGGTGTCGCCGACTCGTGGCTTCAAAAACAAATTGACTATATGTCGGCCGCCTTTTGGACCTCCGAGCCCCGTACCGTGGACTTCCGCCTCTTGGTTTCCGTCGGCTGTCCGCCATCACCAACGACCATCACTCAACGGCTTCCCGGCTTGAAACCTCCGAGTCTTCCTAGATCGATCCTAGCAAGCCCAAATCTGGAATCTAACCTCGACCCACGTCCCAAATTTTGCTCTTCTTCATCATGAGCCTCCTAAAACATTAAAATTGGGCTAAGGAGGGTTCGTGGGGGCTTTCCGTTGCGTTTTCCCTTCCAGACAGCATCCCTGCCAGGGAAGTCTGGCCCTCCAGGCCCGGATTGTCCAAACGCCCTGAAACGAAGATCGATAACATCTAGAGATAAAATTTATGATATACTTGATTGATTATTTGAAGTAGATGTTATTTTCGAGATATGGACTAACTTGAACGCTTTTGATGTTTTATTGCCCTAACTTTGCCCTTGCTTGCAGAATATATGGAATCGGGTGCAGGAACTTCAAGGGCATCCGCCAAGAATGATAAGGGTAAGAAGTCAGGAAGGACCCCTCGGGGAAAGGAAGACAAAGATCAAATGAAGTATCAGTTCCATGGCGAGCCGCTCCACTCCAAGGTCACAACAGACTGGAAGGAGATTTCAGATACTAATATTGGCCAAGTGGACATTGATGAATTCATTCAGAGGGTCAGGGTCAACCCAACAATGAAGAACGCCAGATTAATATGGCAGAGTGGAATAGCTAAGGCTGCCGGTTTCCCTCCCTCGCTCGTGGCACCCGAGTTAGTCATGGCTTACCGAGAAGCCTATCAAACGGATACCAGAACAATCGTAGATAAAGAAGGGAACGTCCTTGTAGATGTCACCAGAAGGGATCACCAAGAAATTCCACATCCCCACATTCCAACAGATGGAGGTCCCCACATTAGAAGAATGCCAGGCAGCATGGGATGCCAATCCCTCAGGGTGCAAGAAGTCAATCAATCTGCATTGGCTTAAGGAAAAAAGGGGCAGCGCTGCGAAGGTTCCCCAGGAACTCTTCCGTAGCGATTTCCACGAGGATTACCACGACCTGATAACCATGATGAGCAGGGTCATGGGTCTTCCAACGACTGCCTACTTCCAGGAGTGGATGACCTATTACATTGAGCAGATCCTGGGGGGAAATGAGGATGTTACAACCAATGTCTCATTCTACTGGGGCAGAATTATAAGCAACTGCTTCCATGAGCAGTTTGTCAAGGTGAAGAAGAGTTCTAAATTCTACATGACCTCCTACCTCGTCTACTCCTTGGCAGATCAAAGACAATACAGCGGGTTGTTTGTGGTACCTGATCAAGGGAAGAAGCGAGGACTCAAACCGTTTGACAAGTACTCGCAACTCCAATACCGCAATTTCAAGAAAGACTACTGCAGGGTTAACGACGCCTTCACTGGCCACATCATCAGATTGATCGCTGGAGACTTCGAAAGGAGAGTCTCCTACAGCGCCAGGGCGCTCTTAAAGGAATATGCTTTTCTGTTCATCCAGTTCCCAAAGTTTACGTACATCTGGGCCTAGGGTTTCTCTGAAAGGCCGAATAGATTGCCTCGCTACCCTAATACAAAATCATCCTCTTGGAGCTGTCCTGGCAACTCCAACACATCCAAGCAATCTTCAGCAACAAGCACATAGCGGGGATCTCCTACCCCATGACCCTTGGCCATGGCCTGTATCGATTGCAAACGTCTAAATGTGCCAGTAACTCTGAGAAGGAGCTGAAGGACTACCATTTCAACTGGTACACCGCTCGCCCAAGGATGGACCCACATGGCCACGTCAGAAAAGCATTGGGGCCAGCATATGCCCATCAATACCACATTGAAGATTTTTGGGCCGACTGCAAAGATGACAAAGAAGTGCTCGCCAGGCACTACATGCGCATGACGGTACTATTCTTGAGAAGGGTGCAACCGTTTCCGATGCCGGACCAAGTCGAGGAGGACGAGTCCACCATCATGCATCTGAGGTACCCTGCGATTGCCAACCTTCCAATACCGTCGATCAACTGGGATGAACAAGAGGTCGATGACCTGGACACCATCACCCAGCCAATCATAACTCGCACCAGGGAGTGGATTGATGGGCAGGTGGCATATCTAAAGCGGCAAGGGGTAGTTCTGACCTATGAAGGGCTCAAAAGTGAGCCGAGTGCCACGGAGGACGTTGCTGCCACCACGTCAACTGGCGGGACCTTCAAGTCTCCTCCCGTCACTAGGTCCCAGAAAAGGAAAGGAACGGAGACCGCACAGTCTCCAAATCCCAAGGAACAAGCGAAGAAAGAAATGGGAGGCTCATCTCCCAAAAGGCTTAAACAAGCAGTGGGCGCGGAAGAACCCCGACCTCCATTGGCTCTCTCTGCCCCTCCTATTGCACCACCCATCTCCCTGACTACGGTTGCCGCTTCTCCGCCGGCAGTGGACATTTCTGTCCATCTTACCCCTTCGCCCCCGGCCGGGTCAGTAGTCGTCATTGATTCCTCTTCTGGCATGACCACTCCTCCTTCCTCTACCACCATGTCTCCAATCACATCCCTCCCTCTGGCAACAATAACATCGCCTATTCCCACTGCCACTATGCCCGAAGCTCTTACGAGACATATGCAAAACCTCCCCCCTGAGTTTTCCCAGATCTTAATGAATCCAACTCTCCAAGCAGCCCTTGCCCAAGTCCTTGCAACGACTCAACCTTCACAACCACCGACCGGGCCGCCAACTATGGAAGCCACAATGCAAATTTCAAAAGAGTTGGAGGAGTGAGAGTAGGAAGCCTCGAAGTCTATCAAGGAGGAGGCCGATGAGTATTATGAGCACCCCGAATACGAGCACTGAACCATCGACAGGGTGGTCTATGAGGAGGAGGAGACGAGCTCTTTTGAGAGTGGAGATGAAGAGGGTGGCTCGGGTGCCAAGGAAATCATCCAAACTTTCGATGAGGACCTTGAGGAGGAGATGGCACAGCAGCTAAAGAACGTTGGGGAAGGAATAGAAGAGTCACCACATGGTGAAGAAGGGCAGCCGCCAGAAGAGCAGCAGATAAAAGATTTGACAAAGGCTGAGACCCATGCTGTCAAGAGCCCCGAGGCCGAGGCTACTGAGGAGAAGAAGGAAGAAGAGGTAGCGAAAGAAGAAAGTCCCATCCGGCAACCCTCAGCCGGGCTGCCTGTCAAGCGCCTCATATTCATTCATGACTCTGATGAGGAGGAGGATGCTACCAAAGAGAAAGGAGACCCCCAAAAGGGAAAAGAGGCAGAGGTCTTGCTTTTGACTGAGAAGGGTGAGGGCAGCCATGATTCACCCAAGAAAAAATCTGCTATGCCCGATTGGTTGGAAAGGCAACTCGAGAAGATGACCCCAGTGCTGAAGGACCCAAGGGCAAGGTTGGAGGCTATCTTGGCTCAATCTCAGATCACAACGAAGAAGGATAAGAAGCCCAAGGTCCGATCCAAGATAACAATGGATACTTCTGGCTCCCGAGCACCACAAATTGCAATGCCTACAATTGGCTAGACAGGGATGAATTACAATATCTCCACCATTGACTTGGGGACAACAACTAGAGAGCAGAAGGTCGAGCACCTTGAGGAGTCGGTGGCCACAGTGGTACACCTGATAAAGTAGGACAAGGTCTCCAAGGATGAGCTTAAGGTGCAGGTTGCAGCGTTAACAGATTATATCCAACAATGGTCCTCAGTGGATGACCTGCCCACCACCTCCATGGCCGCGCCACAGTTGCTCTCCAAAGAAGAGATTGATAAACTAGAGAGAAGGAAGAACTTGGAGAAAACCACCGAGGATTGGTTCCGACAAGTCTCATACATCGGAAACATGAGAATCGACAGGGCTGTGCGGACAGCCAACAAGTTCTTGGACCTGATCTAGTCCCTGGAGAGCACAAAGAGGCTCTGCACCAATTACCCCGCAACCTACGACTCCACCTTCCCAAGGATCGAAGCTATCCTTCAAATGCCTGAGGCCACGTGGGAAGAGAAGCTAGAGCTGAAAAGGGAAGATCACTGGCTAGTGGATGTGTGGCGTAGAGACCTCAACAACTGGAAGGAGAGGTTGGAGCAAATCTTGGATAGGGTTGATCCAGACATTGAGTGGATCAAGGAAATCTGAGCGGAATGTGCCCAATATCTGAAGCTGATGACTGGCTTTGATATGCCCACGGTGCAAATGGATCCAGAGAAGATCAAGCCCTACTTCCAGGGGAAGATGAAGGACGGGACAGTTGGAGAAATCACAACGGAGTTCCTAAGTTTTGCTGCTCGCACCTTTGACCAATCAGAGCTATTTAGGGACCAAGGCTCGAAGTATGACAAAGATTGGAAGAGGCTGGAAGAAAATGCTAAAGAATGGAGCTATCAGGCCTTGCGGTGTGAAATCCTCGAGATAGATAAGCTCCAAGCGGTCATCCTCAAATACATAGAACATGCAGCTTCCGAGGAGCAGGAGGACAGCCCAGCCAAGGACAAAGATCTTCCTGAAGATTAGCTACAGCAAAGAAAACAACAATTTTCTAAATGACGAAAGAGCTATAGTGTCATCCACAAGAAGACAAAATAGGGAAGGGACAAAATGTATTTTTTAATTGAGATCTATTTGGGGGTAGGTGAAACCCTATTTTGTAATGAATCTTGGCCACACAATGAGAATGAATCTTGGCCATTCATTTAAATTTTTGAAAACTATAAATAGGGCTCCCCTCTCATTTGCAAAGAGAGAGTTGAGTTGTTGTAAAGACATGCTGCTGAAATTTATAAGAAAAGACATTGACTTGGTGTATTTTCTTGGTTTCTCTCATGTTATTTGATTCATTCTCCAATGTTAGATGTTTGACTTAGATCTTATTGCTGTTTAGTTAGCTGTTTTCTCTCTTTGGATAAATATTAGGAATGTTGTTGGGTGATTGTGAAAATTCCTGCCTTGATGATTCCTTAGTCCATACTTTTTGCTGTTTGCTGATGGTAATAGCTTTGCAAAGTTAGCCTGGGCTTGATTTAAAGCTGCTCCAAACATTTATCTTTGATTCATGCATGTATGTGGTGGATGAAGGATGAAATATCTGCAGCCCTTAGAAGATAGCACAATTTCCATGATACTGTGAAATCCCTGGTTAAGTGGGATATTGTTTTGAGGAATTGTCCATTGCAGGAACTCCATTGTCACTATTCATAGTAAGCTTCAGACTTAGGAACTTTTCCTCTCCTTCGCCCTTTTCCTTTTTCTTTAGTAACTGACCTATGCTAAGGTTCATTGTACATTGTAAAGCCAAATCCAATAACTAGATGGAGTCCAAGATTGTTGTTTGAACCTACAACCGGTACATAATAGCTTCTATCCCAAAACTCCATTTCAAAGATCCGATTTCTATGCTTTGTGTCCATGCTTTGTATTTTCTGTAAGACCGCCTTGTGATTCCAGCAAATCACATCAAACTACTGAGGTATCTAAGCACTGTCATGACTTGACATCTGAGAGACCTTGGGATAGTGTTCTGCAATCCGATTGTGGAAGATTGTATTTCAAGAGAGGTAATGCACCTATGCATTACCTGTGTTGAAAAGTGCATAAAAATACCATCAACAATTAGAAGTCTCTCAATCTAATGCTCCTACTCATCTAGATTTGCAAGCTATAATTGATCATCACTCAGTTGTTCTTGGAGATATGCCTAAAGGACTTCCTCCTAAGAGGGATCATGATCATGCCATACAGTTAGTTCCAGGTAGCCAACCACAGAACATCAGGCCTTACAGGTATCCACACATACAAAAGAGTGAGATAGAAAAACTTGCTGAGGAGATGCTCGAGGTAGGAATTATCAGGCATAGCCAAAGTGCTTACTCCTCGCCTGTGGTGATGGTACGTAAGAAGTATGATACTTGGCGCATGTGTCCACATTATAGAGTGCTCAACATGTATACCATTAAAGATAAGTTACCTATTCCAGTCATTGATGATTTGCTAGATGAATTGAATGGAGCTATGCATTTTACCAAGTTAGATCTTAGATCTAGTTATCACCAAATTCGGATTAAGGAGGAAGATATTTGTAAGACAACATTTTAGACTCATGAGGGTCATTATGAATTTTTGGTGATTCCATTTGGTCTTACCAATGCACCATCTACATTCCAAAGTTTGATGAATTCCATTTTTAAGAAGTTCTTGAGAAAGTTTATGTTAGTATTCTTTGATGATATATTGATTTATAGCAAGACTTGGGAAGAAAATTTGCAACATGTGGATCAAGCATTACAAATACTTGAAGATCATAAACTCTATGCTAAGCCATCCAAGTATGCTTTTGGTCTTAAGGAGGTGGAGTATTTGGGACACATAGTTTCACATGAAGGAGTAAAGGTGGACCCTAACAAAATTAAGGCTATCATGGAATTGCCTATTCCAAAAACCATTAAGAAACTGAGGGGTTTCTTGGGATTGACAGGGTACTATAGAAGATTTGTGAAGAATTATGGTCATATAGCAACACCTCTCACCACTCTATTGAAGAAGGATTCTTTTCATTGGAACGAGTTTGCCAATACAACATTTGAGAGATTGAAGGAGGCTATGTGTACAACTCCAGTGCTTGCCACTCCTGACTTTACCAAGGAATTCATTGTGGAATGTGATGCTTTTGGAAATGGGACAGGAGTAGTGCTCATGCAAGAAGGTCAACCAATTTCTTTTGAGAGTCGTCAATTAAAGGGTAAGAATCAACTAAAACCTATTTATGAGAAGGAAATGCTAGCAATCCTCCATGCAGTTAAACAATGGAGACCTTATCTATTGGGTAGACACTTCAAGGTTAAGACAAATCATGATAGCCTAAAATATTTTTTGGAACAAAGACTATCTTCTGAAGAGCAACAAAAATGGGTCACTAAGATGTTAGGATATGACTTTGAGATTGTATATAAGAAAGGGAAAGAAAATATTGTAGCAGATGCACTTTCAAGGAAGGATGAGAAAGATGAAGCCTTATTGTGTGCCCTTTCAATATTACAAGCAAATTGGGTGGAGGAAGCCAAAGCAGAGTGGCAAAATGATGTTGAGACAAGTAATCTCATCGAACAATTAAAAAGTGATCGTAGTAGTTCAGATAAGTTTTGTTGGAAGGGAGATACTCTTTGGTATAAAGAGCGTTTGTATCTCTGCAAGAATTCCACTCTTAAACACAAGATTCTCACAGAGTTGCATGAGTCTCTAGTGGGTGGTCATTTAGGATTTTTGAAGACATATCATTGAGTCAAGCAAGATTTCTTTTGGGAAGGGCTAAAAGGTGATGTTCAAAAATTTGTGGCTGAATGTTTGGTTTGTCAAAGGAATAAAGGGGAGAAAATTAAGACACCAGGTCTCTTGCAACCCTTATCTATTCCTAGCCAATGTTGGGAAGAGGTATCCATGGACTTCATCATAGGGCTTCCCAAATCTAAAGGTCATAATGTCATCATGGTAGTAGTTGATTGCCTCACTAAATATGCACATTTCATGCATTATCACATCCTTTTACAAAAAGTGTAGTGGAAAAAACTTTTTTGGAGAATATCCAAAAGCTACATGGTACACCTAAGGTTATTGTTAGTGATCGTGATCCTATCTTCACTAGTCACTTTTGGAAAGATTTATTCTCATGTTTGGGTACTCAATTGGCTCATAGCTCTTCATACCACCCTCAATCGATGGGAAAACTGAGGTTGTTAATAAGTGTTTGGAAGGATATCTATGTTGTTTCACTTGAGAAACATTCTCAATGGGTAGATTGGCTACCACTTGTAGAATGGTGGTATAACACTTCTTTTCATAGCTCATAAAAAATGTCTCCATTTTTGGCACTTTATGGATATCATCCTCCTTCCATCACATCATCAATAAAGGTGTCACCAAGAGTTTAGGCAGTAGAAGACCACTTGCTTCATCAACAACAAGTACTTTCAGGACTCAAGGAGAATTTAGCCATGGCACAAAATCGAATGAAACAATAGGAAGACCAACATCGTAGTGAAAGAAGTTTTGAAGTTTGAGATTGGGTCTTCTTGAGATTGCAACATTATAAGAAAATCTTATTAAAGCAACAAAAAAAGAATAATAAGTTGTCTCCAAGGTATTATGGTCCATACCAAATTATGCAAAAGATCAGTAGTGTTTCCTACAAGCTAGAGTTGCCACCAACAACAAAGATACATCCAGTTTTTCATGTTTCCTATTTGAAGAAGGTAATTGGGCATAATATTCCCACTCAAACAAAACTACCAGAGCTCGATGAAGAAGGAAGAATCATTTTGGAACCAGAGTACATTCGTCAAACACATACAAAGAAGTTGAGGAATAGAACTCTCACTGAGTATCTCATCCAATGGAAGAATTTAACAGTTGAAGATGCCACATGGGAGGATGAGGAGTTCATTCAAAAGAATCCAAAATTGATTAGCATTGAGGACAATGCTTCTTTGAAGAAGGGGGCATGCTACGCCCTTAATATTAGTGTACATCGAGTTATGAATAGTCGGCTTGTGGCTATTGTAACTCTCTATTAAGTCATATTATCATTAGTATATTATTATTTAGTTGTTTAGGTCGGCCTAAGACTTATATAGGTGTGTCTAGGTTGACCTAGGTGATATCCTAGGCATAAATAGGTATATATAGGAGGTTGTGAGTCTTGTTTCATCATCAAATTGTGAAGTGTGTTCTCATTAGAGATATTTGGAGGTTTTCCCCCTCGAAGTGGCTTGTTATTCTCAGTTATTATCAAGTATTTGCAAAATATTTCATATCATATTCTTCTATTGTGCAAGTTATTTCATAACTGACGTGATGAGCGATACTCATGGAATGTGGAGAGATACACGTGGTAGCTCCTTAGCTCATCAAAGTACATATAAAATTGCTGGTAGGGCCCTGTGGAGAGTATGAATTAATGTGAGTTGTTGGATGGAATTTTCATATGAGTAAATCAATGGCCCGAATTCAAACAGGAACAACCAACTTAGGGAGTAATTGTTCACTTGTGCAAGCCTTCTTGCGCCATTAATTACCTGTGTGTACTTGTCCGAATTCATAGAAAAGGGTTTATAAGTTGTATTTTCCTCTCATTCAAACATTTAAGGAGCTGAAGAAGAGTTCAAAGCAACCAAAGCTGAAGCTAAAGAGAGTTGCAGAGGAGTTTTTCCCGGGTAAGTTGCCATCAAAATCGCACTGGTTTCTTTTGTTACTTTGCAAGAACTGGTGTTGAACCAAAATGTTTGAATTGCTTTCAAGGATTAATTAGGGTTTTTGGCTTCTTTTGATTAAGTATAGTTTCCTAACTGGGTAGAATTATATCTGAACTTGAGTTTGAGCTGCTAAGAATAGAGTAACAATCCTAAACCTAGTTTAATTACAAGCCCAAAAAACCCTGAGGAAGCCAAGATGTGTCAACTTGGTGAGTCATCGTCTTCAAAATCCATACCCAAAAAGAAAAAATAGAAGGTCTCCCATGACCCACTCCAAAAATCTGAAGTGACTGAGAAGAAGAAGGCCCAAACAACGGAATACACCCATTTCCTAGACAAATTCCAACCGCCAGATGTCAAGGAAAGTGGTAGGATGGCTACAGGGTAAGGACTACTCACCACTAATTTCAAGGACCTTGCAGCTGGAATTGGTGACATTGTTGTGCTTGAGTCTGGATGGGAATTATTTTTGTATGCTTTCACAAGAAGAGATGCTCGCCATCCTAGTAAAAATGTCTGGGGTTATGATTTAGGGAAATTGGTTTTCCCTAATGTCTTTGTGGAGGTAGACTTAATGTTGCACCTTGCAGATAGATATGGCGATGTGAATAGGGTAATCACATACACTGAGGGTAGGAGCATTTTGGAAATAAAGGTAAGTAAAGTTGTGGAAGTTTTTAGAATGAAACCTGATGGTAGTGAAAAGATTAGCACGGAAAAGCTATAGAAGGAATATGCCTATCATAGGGTTGGATTCCGAAGAGGTGGGTTTCCAAGGCATAGATGAGATAAAGGTGTTGTGTTTGCACTCAAGGAAGTTGAACCCCTAGAATGTGAAGAATTTGTAGACTATTTTAGGTACACATACTTCATGTTGTCTCAAGTGCTCGGGGTGAAGTGTGATGGAAGGATAACCTCACCCCTATTTTTTTATGATCATGGACATTCAACATAAGAATAAGAACACATGGTTCTACTATGCTAGTAGAGTTGTTGAGTAGTTGCATTATGATTTGGTGAGATTGAAGGAGAGGAGAACCCTGGCATTGACATTTAGACATTATTCATTTTTGATGCATATGATATTATATTAGGGAAGGGAAGTATTTGGTAGGTCCATAAGATTAAGACAAGTGGATGAAAGAAATAATACATTGCTTGTCCAAATGTGGGACTTAAATTTCCCAAATTCAAATTATGCTAGATTTTGTAACACCATAAAACACACTATTCTGGTACAAATGGCTGTTGCACTGACTTAGAGGATTTCTAGAAAATTTCAAGCATTGTTAAGGCCAAAAGAATGTGGTGATGACCCAAATTATGAGTGCAATTGGGGAGATTGGTATTTGTATGATGATTGCATGGTCCTCTGGTGTTATGGGATTCCTGTGGTGCCACATATACTGCCTAAGTTTGTTTCTGATAGGCTGGATTTCATTGAGATAATGTAGAAAATGGATCATTGTGATGTAGATAGTTTTAGGTTGTTGAGAAAGGCCTCCATCATTGCATCAAATTTCTACTTTGATTTTTTTTTGTATTGGCGAAGGAAGCATATGAGGTATTTGGTATAATAATCAGTAATCTGAGAATGAAATTAACCTCTGCTAGAAATTTTGATCTAGAAGGAAACATCAATAGAGAAAAGATAAAAAGGGGGATCTCATGATATGGACCTCGTGCTTTCTTCTATAGGGAAGATGTGATAAGGAATTTTCCAACATATGTTGCTATCCGGATAAAGAAAAGATTTGGATGAAAATTGCTAAGGTTGAGCATAGGGCTTCTACTCAGAATTCTTATTATGAGAGCCCTTGCAAACACCTCATTAACAAATTTAAAAGGATGGAATTGTTCCTTAGTGATTTTAGTGATGGTAGTTTTTTGGAGAAGGTGCAACAAGTAGAGCAGCTGGCTCCAAAGGCTTTACAGGAGCATTTATTGAAAATTGGCAGTCAACCAAAGGAGCCCACAACATTAGAAGAGTAGCAACCGATAGATATTGAAGATAATCTTGTTATGGAGTTTCCTCCTACAAATATTGATGAAACATTGGGTGTTGAGGGAAATGTACAACAACCATCCGTTGAATCAATGCCTCTAGAGTAAGGAGTTGAGCATGAGTTTTCTCACCCTGATGTTGGAGATGTAATGGAACCATTTGTTCTAGATGATAGGCTAGTACCCTGGGAGTATGATGAAAGCTAGAATAATGATGCAAGGGTTTTAGCCTATGCCAAATTTCTAGAGGATGATTCCTTTGTGACGTCCAGAGAATTCAAAGAATACATTACTAAGCTGAAAGCTGATGAAATAAATGATAGGATACAAAACGATCAGGAAGGAGTGGATCCTTCACAACATGAAGAAGTTAGAAGAAGGATTGAAGAGGATATTATTCAAGAAATTGAGAAAATGAATCCTATGGAAGATAGGTATTGGTCAAGGAGAGTGGGGTATTGGTAATGCTAGGATGGAACCTTCCATCAATAATTGCTTTGGATGCAATCAGGAATGACCCAAGTGCTATGGTATCTGAGGAGACTTTTGATGAAAAATCTTTTGGTTTATGGTTTAGCCCTAGTTTACATGCATTAGCTGTTTGGTCACTAACACTAGATTCAAGGAGGTGTGGACTTAGTAGGATAATGACTGGGCTTTCAGGAGACATGATTATAGGAAGGGCTTTAGAGATGTTAGCCCCACTGGCTACAAGGTTAACAATGCATACAACCATGTTGAGTGTTGACACAACAAAGATCTCTCAGGCTAGGTATCTGAAATTATTGGAGAAGCATAACAAACTAGTTGAGGAATATAATAAATTGAAAGCTACTATGGTTAGGGTAGGTTAGAAGACCTTTCCTACGTCCCCATCTAGTAATTCACTACCAAATAAAGATATCTTAAAATTAAGAATTAATGCATTGAAGGGTTAACTCCAAACAACCAAGTCTGAGACAACATGCTTCAAGAGAATATGAACAAGATTACAAAGGATATGGCTGATGAAATTGTAGGCCATCGATTGACTAGAGTAGCCCTTAAAGCAAAAGCCACATGGTCAACCTATAAAGGAATACATGAGGCAGTTGAAAGGTTCCAACATGTTCAAGAGGTTTTCTAGAACACTTCGAATAAGTGGAGTAATAGATTAAACAATTTAAAGGATGTACAAGCAAATGCAAAGGATGACCCTGAAGCCCCAACAAATCTTCAAGACATAATAAGAGGAATTGAAATGATTGGTGAGCTCATAGGCTCCCATGAAATAATTGATGGGAAACTACATGGTAAAATCAAGGCCTTCAGGGATATGGAGGAACATGGTATGCCCAAGATCCTTAATGAAGATGGAACACTCAAAGAGTATGAACCATGGATGGATTTATTCAGGCATCAAACTATTACAGGTCCATAGATAACATACATTGATAACAAGTTGGACTTAACTATGCTGAATGGTATAATTGATAAATTCATCACAATTCAGATTGACATGGACACCTTTTTGAAAGAGGCCAGAGCAGTAATTAATGAAAGATACAATGCATACAACACAAAGGTGCATAAGTTATTGGATATCAACTAGCCTAGAGAGGATGAATATAAGAATTGGCTGGAAAAGTATGTTGAATAAGCCATAAAGGTGGTGAGATAGACATAGAACATGGTCTAGTATAATATAGGTCTGTCCTTTGAAATAACTATATTAAAAAAATCTATATCTTCTCAAATTTGAAAGTGCACGTGGTAATCCAACCAATCCTCTCTTTCTGCTTTCATGTTTCACACTTTTGCTAAGTAGGGTGATGACGTGGATAAGGATGTGAGTTCAATAAGCTCTTACAAGTTTTTGTCTTTTTTTATTTTCCCCCCATTTCTCCAAGTGTAAATATAACCACCTGGGGTTTGAAATGAAATTAAATACTATTGAAATAAAAATTGAAATGTAATGTGATTGACCAATAGCCCAATGCTTGTTGCTCCTTTGATCTTATAAAAGGGAATTTAGGGCTATTATGCAGGGGTCTTTGAAAATTTTGGTTGATCTCAGGTAGTTTAGCATATATCTTGATGAAGTGTAATAAGCATACAATGGATATAGAATTGCTCGTGGAGTCTTAGGTTATGGGTTTACATTTACAATCAACTTAAAAGTTTTGCTACAATTGTAGCATTTGAGAATCGATAATGGAAAATTGCATGTATAGATTATCTCCTGTGGGTTTTTTCATGAATTAGCAATGACATGATCAAGGATTATTTTATTGGTCTCCAATTAATGTGGTTGGATGTGTGTTTGCATTTCTTCTTCAATTCAAGTAGTTGATTTAAATGCTTAAATGCAGTCACTGTTTTGTGTGTTAATTCATAGGATCTTTAAGTATTCTCTGTATGGAAGTTTTGAGTTATGAATTTGTAATGCAAATCCATAATAGTCTACAAATGTCAAATTCCTTTGTCTTTTCATTACATTATGTTGTGAATTTGACCCTGCCAACCTAGGATAATGCACTGTTCTATATGTTAAGTGAATTTCAAATGTATTTGGTTAGCTGTATCACATCAAAGAACAATTCATTTAATTAAAATCATACTTAAAATGATGATGGGTGTTGTAGTTCTTATTTGTGTTTACCATTGTCTGCTCCAAGTTGTAAAGGTGTAAAGGATTTTCCAATTCTTTGCAAATTGTCACTTGTCAAGTCGTAGACATGAGAATGTTTTTTCTTAATATGCAATGTATGTCAAAGTCTTATGAAGGAATTCTATAAGTGTATTGTGGGATCACTCTCTCGGGTCTTGCAGAACCCGAAGTGTCAGAGGAAAGCTTAATTGATTTCTCTCATTTGTTGGTCAACCTCTTTTAGGTTGCTAATAATTGGAATTGGAAAATCCATAGGCTTCCTTGAAGATCTGGTTGGTATTTAAAAGAGCCAACATTGGGGATTCGTATTTTGATCAATGGAATATTTTTTAATCCCATTAAAAATTCATCTCATGGAGGAATCATATTTTAATCGACATATTAATCAATACCATTAAAAATTCACCTTATATAAAAGTTAATTTTATTCTTACCATTAATTAAAAATAGGAGATAGATTTCCCTTTTTCATTGGTGGGGGAGAGTAGTGACTTAGAAGAGGAACCAATTAAAAGAAAGGTGAACATTATATGGTGGAGGATCATATCTTTGATATGTTATGTTTGTCTGGTCAGGATTAATGACACATAAAGAAAGCTTCAAAGTATATTGAAAAATTGTTTGGTAAGAATATCTATAGGTTGATTTCTAGTGGGACAATATTTGAGTTGTACATTGCCATCTTTCACATGGTGTTGAATCAAATGGAATTTAGTGTTGATGTGTTTGGTTCAATTGTGAAAGACTAGATTTTTTCCATTTTTGATTGCGATTGTCAACAAAGTGTGGTGTTGATGAAAATTGTTCTTGTAAATCTTCAAGAATTCTTCGAAGCCATAAGATTTCTCGAGTTGCCTTAGAGATTGCCATATATTCCAAATTCTGCAAAGGATAGAGCTGAGACTAGTTTCCTTTTAGATTTACAAGAAACAACTCTAGACCCAATATGCATTAAGAAACCAGATGTAGATTTTCCATCTTCTAAATCACTTGCATAATCAGAATTTGAATAGCCAAGCAATGAGAAGTGTGTGGCCTTAGAGTATTTGAGCCCATCGTTTTGAGTTTTTCTCAAATATCAAAGAACACATTTGGTTTTAATCAATGATTTTCTCTAGGTTATTGCAAGAATCTAGAGAGAACCCCAACAACAACAAAAAAAATCTATATGGGTAATTGTTGCATAAATCAAACTACCAACAAGTTTCTTGCATGTAGTTGCATCAACCAATTCCATATATTCAGTTGATGTGAGTTTCGACTTTTGCTGCATTAGAGTAATAAGTGGTTTATAGCCATGCCAAACTTAGTGAGAATTTCACCAATATATTTTTGTTGGGTAATGAAAACATACTTGGGGTTTTGAATCACCTCAATACAACCCAAATAGTAATGAACATGACCCAAATAAATCATTTCAAACCCTTGCTTCAAATGGTTTTTCACATTTTGATTATAATCCTTATTATTAATAGTAAGAAATAAATCATCCAAATAAACAATAAGATAGACAACAATTCTATCAACCCTTTTAGGGTGATCCCACAATAGTGGTTTACAATTTTTGGCCAAACTAGACACTGATTTTTTTTTTTAACTAAATCTTCACATTCGGGCATCTATAGCGGTTAAACTGTGAGGAATTTGAAGATGGTGCAAACTAGAGTCTTGTCACATTTTTTTTGCAGATTCTAAAAATATTTTTTTCAAATTTTGGAATCAAATTGCACTTCTTTTTCCATCTCCCACGAAAATTGGTTTTTTTCAAAAAACAACATTTTTAAAAAGTGACCTAACTTATAATGCATAAATTTTTCCTTGAAAGATAAAATTCTAATTCTTCGAATTTAGATTTGTAACTGATATCTAGTGCTTCCACTTGGTTAGATAGTTTTATTGAATATTTTTTCTTTAATCAAGTTTCAAAGTCAAATCAATTACAATTCAGACATAACTTACTGTATAATGCATAACTTTTACTGTATGAATCAATTTTTTTTTTTTTTGGTTGGATCATGGACTCTAATATCTGGTGCACTCATATTTTTAATTTTTTTTTTGATAATCTTCTATTTTTCCACATGTGCAGAACATAGAGTTTTGTTTGCGGTGAAAAACCTATATTTAATAAAACTTAAAAAACAAATAGATAATATAATCAAACCATATTAAAATTATATTCGTTTGATAGCTCGTTTTGAGGGCAACCTGATACTAGTTGGGTTTATAAGATCTCCTCCATTTTCATTCTCAAATCGAGCTTCAAAGTGCAAAATTCTGAGCAATTTTGGTGCCTAAGAGGATGTGGGTGAAAATAAGTGGGTTCGGTTGAACAATTGTTCGGTCGAATAGGGATTCGACCAAACCCATTTAACATACAATAAAAAATAGATTTGAATGGGGTTAGGTCGAACATTCTAAAATTGTTCGGTTGAACCTCCTCTATTAAAAATTAATATTTATATTAATATAAATATAAATTATATTCTTTTTAAATTATGACTTGAGAGAGAGATATGAAGGGAGTGGGTGAGAAAGGGAGAGTGGGGGTAGGAGGGAGATAATTGAGAGAGAGAGGGGGGGTGGGAGAGAGATAAAGGGTAGGGGGTATAATGGT
>VDFB02047230.1:47928833-47947928 GCA_007258455.2 Sequoia sempervirens
AGTTGTATATAATTGTAATTTAGGAAAAATGATTTTAAAAAACTTCACTACGTTTCAAATAAGGATTGAAAGCATATATGTGGGTTTACATGCAGCCAAAAAAAGTGAGAGATGATGCTATCAAATATTCTTGAACTTAAGAACTTTCCATGGAACAAATATGTACATATAATTATAATTTAGGAAAAAATGATTTTAAAAAAATTGACTACGTTTCAAATAAGGATTGAAAGCATATATATGGGTTTACATGCAACCAAAAAAAGTGAGAGATGATGCTATCAAAGATTCTTGAACTTTAGAATTTTCCATGGAACAAATATGTACATATAATTGTAATTTACACAAAATGATTTACAACTATGTACAAGTTACTATAAGTTCTCATTTGAACATGTATAGGGTTACAAGTGAACTTGAAAACCATGGATATAATCTAAGTCAAAGATTCTGGTTCAGCCCACTCTTCAATAACATGTAGAATTTTTTGATGATCATCACTATCTAGTCTCCATTTTCTTAGGCCATGTGCATTTGGAACTACATGAAGATGTAGAATGGTAGCAATTATTAAGTGACTATATTGATATACCTTGTTATTAGGTTGATATTCAACAAAATGAATCCCACTATGAACAACTTTGACTTGTTTTAGATATGTCCCTTGCACTACAATAGAACCTGCATGGTAAACATGAACCTAAGGTGAGACATATGAACGTGTGCAACATTTTCATGCTCAAGGTTTGTACAATATATATTTAATGTTTATAATGTAATGTGCAAATGCAAATACAATGTATATAAAATTTTAAATTCAAACTCACCTGTGGGAAATGACATTCCATCACTTGTTTCAGGGTCTGTTAGCTTATTCCTCTCTTCTATGCAACACAATAAATAATAGCTAACACCTTCGATGTTTCCAGGCTCTGCTATGACTGCAAAAACATCTCCTGTACACCAAATTTACACAAAAAAATTCTAAAAATTCAGGAAATGTCTCAAGATCATTAACTTAGATATATATAATATTTAAATTATTGAAAACTACACGTACCTTTCTTAACCAACTCAAATATGTCATAATCAATTAGAACAAAGGAATGTCTTCAAATCTTTTCTTCCTCGTTTTCATCATATGTTTCTGAAACAACTAGTGGCACTGTATCCCATTTACCAACATATCCAAGTTCTTGATTGTTGCATGCATAATCAGAGTTTCCCTCAATGCACTCAGTGCAAAAACAAGAGTAATCCCTTTGTCTAATATCCATCCATGGCTTCTATCTAAACTCCTAACACAATGCAAAAATCTTGTTTTTTCTACCCTCTTGCATCCATGCATCGATCTTCTATCCACACCTAGATACATATGCACAACAAAAAACTTATGTGAAAAAATATGCATATATATATATATTTTAAATTTAAATAAATTCAAATTTTTGATTTAATGTAATTTATACATACTCGATATCTCCCAAAACACTCTATGTGGAATGTGTTGGTTTGTTCTTGAAGATGTACCGACCAAATTTGATGAAAAGTGTTTCTTGCACCATTCAACAACATCATGTGCATTGTCTAGATGATCTTCTGGATAACTCATTTGATTCTTTCTTAAAGCTCGTTTGATACAAGCTCTTGCTCCATCATGCTCACCCTTTCCATGCCCACTCTAAAAAAAACTCCAAAAATGTGGTATTTTGTAGATTTTATGATATCTACAAAGTGCATAGAATGGTCGTGAAAATTTAAATAGTGCCACACATCCATCTGACCATACAAAATGATTTTCAAATTTTACACTCCTACTTCTCAAATTCTCAAAAAATATTGTAAAGCAATGTTGGACAAAAAGTGTGTCATGCTCTTTATCATCACTAATATAAAAGTGATATTCTTTCTTAATGGCTCATTCTTCATCTGTACTCTCAACACCATCCAATTCTAATTGTGCATGTCGATAACACACATGAACCATAATAGTGATATGCTTTGAAAAGTAATACTCTGATTGAATCTCATTTTGATGTACAAAGTGTAAGGAAAAATTAGATGTGGAAAACAATTCTCCTAACGTCAATACCTCAGGAAAGAATGCAGATACACTTTTAAAATTTACAATTACAGTCAAGTTAAGATGCACTATGAAACAGATTATAGAAACAAAGTTTTGACAATCACACAAGAACACTAGATATACATGGGAAAACCCTTACGGGAGAAAAACCCACCACACCAAGAGAAATCACTTTGTATTATAGTAATTAAGATTACATACAATTGACAGACTTATCTTTCTGGTGTCTGCTTATAGCAGCATTCACCATTAACAATATTGAAGAGGAACCTTTACTGTTTACAATCTTTACAAAATCAAATTCATACACTGATACTATTCAAACTCTTCACACTCCACTGTTGATTGAACAACCGATAATCCAACCTAATCACAATCTGCAATCCCTAAGTAAATCCATGTCAAACTCTGTCTGTAGAACTTCCTCACAGAACCGTCGCAACTGACTATCTTCCAACTGCTGACATTCGGCTCCTCCTATTCATCCATGAGATGCCACATCGGAAGGTCTTACTCGGTCAACAGAATTCGCACTTTGTTGGCATCTCGGTGAGACACTAATAGTGTCTCGCCGATGCCACATAGCCTTCATACCGATGTCGCCAAGAGTCTCAGTTATCGCTAAGACGTTCTATCGAGCTCGATAAGTTACACCAAGTCACCAACCAGTCACCTAGACCTATCGGCTTCGCCAGGAGATCATAGTGAGTCACCAAAGGTATACCAAAGACACAAGTCATATCGAGCTCCAAATGATAGTCGGCAAGACTCACATCTTTTTCCGAGAGTTCATACCGAGACATAAAAGTTACCCCGAAGTGTTCATCCATCGCCAAGACATTGCCCTTCGCTAATACTTCACTCCGAGATCTCTAAGCTACTCCGAAGCTATCAACAGTCGCCAAGACATACGCCCTTTGCCGAGAGATCATTCCAAACTCCATATGTTACCCCGAAGGGTCCAACACAAAGCGCTGTCGGTGAGACATGTAACTCTCGCTAAGACTTCTCACTGAGCCTGCTGAGTTACTCTGATGATCAACCTTTGAATATTCGTCGCTGAGAAATTTTTTCATCGGTAAGACTTCTTACCGATAGACCATAAGATACGCTGAAGAGAATAACATGTAACATACTGTTGGCAGGACACTTATCAATCGCTAAGAGTTCTTAGCGAACCCTTAGTGCTATCCCGATGATTCCAAGTGTGTTCTCATCGACAAGACTTTCACTATTCATTGAGACGTCTTCCCGGATCATTAGAGTTACCCCGAAGACTTCAATATATACGCTGTCGGTGAGAGATTAACACTTTGCTGAGACTTCTTAGCGAGAACCCTCAGTTATCTCGAAGTCCGTAGTCGCCAAGAGTCTCCCCGATACATGATTGAATGGCCTTTCGGCCAGAGGTCTCCTAAGCGCTAAGAGATCATAGCGAATACACTATGTCACAGCAATAGACACAATAGTGTAACCTTTTAGCAAGATAGTAACAAGGTCACAGTGACCTGTTCAAAACAAAATGAATCAAACTGCTAGTCGGCTAGATAATGAAGATGTCACACCGACTTGGCTCTAATGGAGGTTTCAGCTTGTATTGTTTGAGGCACATATTTCCAACAATCTCCCACTTGACGAAGATCATACAGGAACCTCCATAGCACAAATAATACTTACTAAAAATCATGGGCACTAAGGCCCATTGAACTGGCACACCACCTGAACTTGTGTGTGCTCACTGGCTTTGTCAATGCATCTGTAACATTCTCCAGAGTATCAACCTTTTCCAAATTGATCTTTCCATCCTCAACCATATCTCGTACAAAATGGTACTATACGTCTATATGTTTTGTCCTGGCATGGAAAGTAGGGTTCTTTGCCAGACAAATGGCACTCTGACTATCACATAAAATTGTTATTTCCCCTGCATCCAAACCAATGTTAGAACACAAACGTTTCAACCATACAACTTCTTTACAAGCATGAGTAGCTGCCATGTATTTAGCCTTTGTAGTGGACAAAGCGACTACAGCCTGCCGCTTGCTCACTGCACCACCATTCATCATGAAAATGTATCCACTAGTGGATCTCCTGCTATCAATGTCCCTTGCCCAATTAGAGTCTACATATCCATGAATGCTGAGAGTCCTCTGTGATTCAACCGAATTCCCATGGTAACACAATGCAAAATCTGAAGTGCCCTTCAAATATTTGAAAACTCTTTTCACAACATCCCAATGCATTCTTCTTGGATTAGCCATAAATCGACTAAATACTCCCACTGCTTGGGCAATGTCTGGCCTTGTATAGACCATTGCATACATGAGATTTCCTACTGCACTTGCATAGAGTACACTGGTCATGTCCTCCATCTCAGTAGGAGATTTTGGACAGTCCTCAACAGATAGCTTCGTTCCCTGCAAGATTAGAACAACTAACTGCTTGCAATCATTTATGCAAAATATCTCTAGAACAGTCCTTATATATTTACTCTGACTGAGTCAAGGATTTCTATTTTTCCTATCCCTGGTTATCTCCATCCCCAGAATATACCTTGCTGCACCAAGATCCTTCATTTCAAACTTAGCAGACAACTGAGACTTAAGATTAGAAATCATTAGCTTGCTATTTCCTATGAACAACATATCATCAACATAAAGAGCAATAACAGGCGCTTGATCACTTTTAACTTTATAATATACACAGTGATTAGATTTTGATCTCACAAAGCCTAAAGATAATACATAAGTATCAAATTTCTGGTACCACATTCTAGGTGGCTGCTTTAACCCATACAGAGACTTCTTTAATTTGCATACCAGTTTTTCTTTACCTTTCTCAACAAAGTGCTCAGGATGGGACATATAGATTTCTTCTTCAAGATCACCATGAAGAAATACTATCTTCACATCCATCTGTTCAACCTCTAAGTCATACGCTGCTGCAAGTGACAATAGAAATCTAATGGACGTCAGCTTTGCTACAGGAGAAAAAATTTCCCCATAATCAATTCCCTCTACTTGGGAATAACCCTTTGCAACCAGTCTTGCCTTGTACTTTTCTACACTGCCATCCAAACCAATCTTTTTCTTAAATACCCATTTGCAGCCAACAACTTTTCTGCCTTTAGGCAAGGGCACCAAACTCCAAGTTTCATTTTTCTCTAATGATGCCATCTCTTCATTCATGGCTTCCAACCAAGAATCTAAATCAGACATTTTAAATGCCTCCTTTACAGTCCTAGGCTTATCAGTGCTAGAAATCAAGGCATAGGCACAAGTAGAATCAATTAATGAGAAACCATACCTATCTGGTTGTTTCCTTTCTCGGGTTGACCTCCTCACTGGTTGAGGCTGAAGTTCTTCTTCTTCAGAACTTTCAAAACTGCTTGAGCTCTCCTCAGTTTCAAGTACATTTTGAATTTTCAATTCCTCTTTCTCTGGTGTAGGAGGAATTAATGCTACATCCTTATTGTTTTCTTACTTTGTCTCTGACTACAGCTCCAAGGTGGAAGGTTTCAGCTCATGAAATATTACACTCCTGTTGTATACAACCTTCTCTGTAACAGGATTCCAAAGCTTGTATCCTTTAATGTTAGCACTACAACCAATAAAAATACATTTGTCAGCCTTGTTCTCCAGCTTAGATCTTTTCACATTTGACACATATGCATATGCTTCATAGCCAAAGACTCTAATATTTCTAAGAGAGGGCTTCTTACCAGACCACGCTTCCAAAGGTGTCTTCTCAACAAGAGCAGAGTTTGGAGATCGATTAATTAAGTAACATGCAGTAGCAGTAGCTTTAGCCCAAAACTTCTTTTCCAAACCAACACTACTAAGCATACTTTGTGCTCTCTCCATCATTGTCCTATTGAACCTTTCGGCAACTCCATTCTGCTGTGGAGTATAAGGTGTAGTCTTATGTCTTTTGATTCCATGGTCTTTACAGTATCTTTCAAATTCATCAGAACAAAATTCATCACCATTATCAGTCCTTAAGCATTTTATTTTTTTACCAGTCTGATTTTCAACAAGATTTTTAAACTCCTTAAATCAAATGAACACTTCTGATTTACTTTTCAAAAAATATGCAAATGCTCTCCTTGAATAATCATCAATGAACGACACATAGTATCTTGATTTAGACAACGAAGGAACATTCACTGGACCAAACACATCTGAAAGAATATAATCTAACAAACCAGAAGATTTATGAGGACTGTCATAAAATGAAACACGGTGCTGCTTTCCATATATATAGTGTTCACATAATTCAAATTCAAGATTACAGTCTTCAAGCCCCTCAACCAAGTTTTTATTCTTCAAGGTTTTTAAACCTTTTTCTCCTATGTGGCCTAACCTATGATGCCAAATCATAGTCTTCTCTGCAGGAAGTTTTACTTCCGTAGAGTTTACATAATTAGGGATATTTCCCTCTTTACCTCCATGTGCAACTTTCAGTGACTTCGAAGAGACACTATTACATTGAACAGCTTGTGCATGCAGCTTGTACAGGGTACCAATTCGAGCACCTCTAGCCAGCACCATTGAACCTCTAGTAATCTTGCAGCCACTTCCTGAGAACAAGACTTGTACTCTGATATTATTAAGCTTACTGACAGAAAGTAGATTTCGAGCCAGACCTGGTATGTGCATAATGTCATTGATCCCCTTTATTCTGCCATCAGGGAATTGGATTCTGACTCTTCCATGACCAACAATTTCCAAAGTTGAATCACTCGCCAAGTATACCTTTCCACCATCGTATTCTTCATACTTTGTGAACCATTCTTTGTGAGATTTCATGTGGAATGATGCTCTAGAATCAATCAGCCAGATATCATCTGATGCCTAAGTAGCCAAGGATGCAATGAAGGCGTCACCATCACTATGAGAAGAACCATTATCAGAAAAGCCCTTCTTCTTTTTCTCCTCTTTATAATCCTTTTGGACATGACCAGGTTGCCCACAGTTCCAATACTTCACCTTGGACTTCTTGCCAGGAGACTTTGATCTCCCCTCTAATTTCGATTTGGACTTCTTGTCCTTCTTCTTGCCTTTCTCCTTTGACGTTCCTCTGACAACAAGAGCCTCCTTCGCCATTTCAAAAGACTTCCTTCTCATTTCTTCTGATAGCAAAGAACCAACAACATCTTCCATCTTGAAACTGGATGTTGTACTCCCAATAGCCATTACCAGATGATCCCAAGAGTCTGGCAAAGAACACAACAAAAGCATATAACGATCTTTTTCTTCAATATTTACACCAATAGATGTTAATTGTGCGAGAAGCATGTTAAATGCATTCAAATGATCAGTCACAAACCCTCCTTCCTACATTCTCAAAGAGTAGAGCTTCTTCCTTAGGAACAACTTATTCACCAAAGATTTCCCCGGATAAATAGACGCCAGTCTCTTCCACAAGGAAGAGGCAGTCTTCTATTAATGCACATTGAGAAGAACCGAGTCTGCCAAACAGAGCCTTATTAGCCCCTTAGATTTTCTATCTGCAAGGTCCCATTCTTCTTGCTTCATGCCTATAGGTTTAGTTCTAGACACAACAATCCAAAGATCTCAATCAACTAAGAGATCCTCCATCTTGAGTTTCCACAACTCAAAGTTACTGCCATTGAATTTCTCTATTTCAATCTTTCCTGATGAACTAGACATCTTAATTTGTAATTAGGAAATAATAATCTCTACAAGACTCCCATTGAACAGAATTGACACAAAAAACCCAATGTACCCCCAAGGATAACACAACTGGCCAGGCTCTGATACCACTTGTAAGGAAAAATTAGATGCGGAAAACAATTCTCCTAACGTCAATACCTCAGGAAAGAATGCAGATACACTTTTAAAATTTACAATTACAGTCAAGTTAAGATGCACTATGAAACAGATTACAGAAATAAAGTTTTGACAATCACACAAGAACACCAGATATACGTGGGAAAACCCTTATGAGAGAAAAACCCACCACACCAAGAGAAATCACTTTGTATTACAGTAATTGAGATTACATACAATTGACAGACTTATCTTTCTGGTGTCTGTTTTTAGCAGCATTCACCATTAACAATATTGAATAGGAACCTTTACTGTTTTCAGTCTTTACAAAATCAAATTCATACACTAATACTATTTGAACTCTTCACACTCCACTATTGATTGAACCAATTGATAATCCAACCCGATCACAATCTGTAATCCCCGAGTAAATCCATGTCAAACTCTGTCTGTAGAACTTCCTCACAGAACCATCACAACTAACTGTCTTCCAACTGTTGACATTCGACTCCTATTCATCCACGAGATGCCACATCAAAAGGTCTTACTCGGTCAACAGAATTCACACTATGTTGGCATCTCGGTGAGACACTAACAGTGTCTTGCCGATGCCACATAGCCTTCATACCGATGTTGCCAAGAGTCTCAGTTATCGCTAAGACGTTCTATCGAGCTCCATAAGTTACACCGAGTCACCAAGCAGTCGCCCAGACCTACTGCTTTTTCCAGGAGATCATAGCGAGTCACCAAAGGTATACCAAAGACACAAGTCATATCGAGCTCCAAATGATAGTTGCCAAGACTCACATCTTTCGCTGAGAGTTCATACCGAGAGAAAAAAGTTACCCCTAAGTGTTCATCCATTGCCAAGACATTGCCCTTCGCTAAGACTTCACTCCGAGATCTCTAAGCTACTCCGAAGCTATCAATAGTCGCCAAGACATACGCCCTTCACCAAGAGATCATTCTGAACTCCATATGTTACCTCGAAGGCTCCAACACAAAGCGCTGTCGACGAGACATGTAACTCTCGCTAAGACTTCTCACCGAGCCTGCCGAGTCACTCCGATGATCAACCTTTGAATCTTCGTCGGTGAGACATTTGTTCATCGGTAATACTTCTTACTGATAGACCAAAAGATACATTGAAGAGAATAACATGTAACATACTGTTAGCAGGACACTTATCAATCGCTAAGAGTTCTTAGCGAACCCTTAGTGCTATCCCGATGATTCCAAGTGTGTTCCCATCGGCAAGACTTTCACTGTTCACTGAGACATCTTCCTGGATCATTAGAGTTACCCCGAAGACTTCAATACATACACTGTTGGTGAGAGATTAACACTTTGCTGAGAATTCTTAGTGAGAACCCTCAGTTATCCCGAAGTTCGTAGTCTCCAAGAGTCTCCCTAATACATGATTGAATGGCCTTTCAACTAGAGGTCTCCCGAGCGCTAAGAGATCATAGCGAATACACTATGTCACAGTGATAGACACCACAATGTAACCTTTCAGAAAGATAGTAACCAGGTCACAGTGACCTGTTCAAAACAGAATGAATCAAACTGCTAGTCGGCCAGACAATGAAGATGTCACACCGACTTGGCTCTAATGGAGGTTTCAGCCTATATTGTTTGAGGCACATATTTCCAACACAAAGGAGTGATTTTATGTAAAGTAAACTACTGATAGAACTGTTCCATGTGGGAAAGTATCTCTCAATGTTTGGAATTGTTGTGCTTGCCACTTAGCAAAAAAGGAATGCTATATGTATGGTTGTTTCAATTTTTGAAAATATTCTATAAATTTTCCAATGGGAATCTCCTCTTCTACATAGTTCAACCTTGTGGATTATTTCCCAAAATTTGTTTGCAACTTTACATACTTGTACTTGTGTCAGTAAAATGTGTGAATAACTAATAAACCACACAATCAATGAAACATTACATCAAAGAGAATCCAAATAACAATGTATGAGAAATTGAAACAAATAAACTCTCTAAAAATAGTACTTACCTCTTGCAATTTACTATCTTTTTTAGGTCAGTATCCTCAATTCTTGAAGGAAATTTAGCCAAATTTCCACGTCTCACAAATTCCTTTTATGCAGTTTATTTGAGGTCCATTTTCATGATCACATAATATAGACTTTATGAACAAACTTTTCCCCGCTTTAGGAGGTGCATTTGAAACCCACATCTTTCTTCTCTCATCTTTTGAAACACCTGATAGTAGAGATCAAATTCAATATGATAACGACAACAAGTTTCAAAAAACTTGTTTATCTTCACATAATATGGCTTTAACCTTTGAAACATTGTTTGCCCAATCTTTATATGAAGATATGCATTACAAAATTTCATAGAAATCTCAAATTTTGTTATGTCTAGCCAATGTTTGATATGATTTTCATAAATACTAGGTCCAATCTTGTGTCTCATAACATCTCTAGTATTTGATGATGGATGAGTTTGATCATGCCAAAAACCTGAGACCAAGTTCCTAACAACATCTTCAGGTCTATCAGAACGAGGCGCTCTACACATAATTGCCCAATTGCCTTCTAAACTCTCATCCAAAAAAATTCTCTTTTTCTCATATTTTATCAATGTGGTTCTACTATAACCAATTTCAGTTGAAAGTGCAGACATTTTTCTTTTTCTTGGTATATATTGATGTACAATAGATGTCAACATCACCCTTCTTGTAGTGGTCTTATCCACTGATCGAGATCCTTTCCCAATGGAATCTAAACGCTTTTTAACATTTTGAACAATATCCTTTTGTAATCCCATGTGTTTCTTCTTATTTGATGCCGAATGTACACCCAACAATTGTAATGAATCTTTGAGCTCATCACGAAGAAGTAAATGTGATAACAATTGGGTTTTTTCAAGTGTATCAAGATGATTGAAATGATGATTGATCATTCCATTTACAGATTTAGTCATTGACCTCTTTCTCTTATTATAAGGCTTGGTTGGAATAATATTTCAGTTTCTCCATATCCATTTCAAGTAAATAATCTAAATTTCTATGAGAAATTTGTTTCCTCACCTTCTCAACTAGTTTTATATGCTCATCCATACTAGTAGGAGGAAGTGATCCCGAACCCTCTCCAACATGCATTATTTGAACTTGTGCCTCCTCCCTATCTTCAAGGACCATGCATTCTTGAGCGGATTCATTTGATCCAATGTCTAGATTTGGCTTGAATTGAGCATGAAAACTTCTTGCTTGTTGATCCCTTCCTACATGTCACAAAATATTTTGCAACAAAAGTGAGAGATGATGTTATATAAGTGAAGTTTATGTATGCAAGCAAACAAAATGATAAAACATAATGCTATAAGTGAGAGAAGTTTGTGCTAGTTTTATATGCTCATCCATACTGGTAGAAGGAAGTGATCTTGACCCCTCTCCAACAAGCATTGTTTGAACTTGGGTCTCCTCCCTAACTTCAAGGTCCATGTGTTCTTCAATGGATTCGTTTGATCCAATATCTAGATTTGGCTCGACTCCAGCTTGAGGAATCCCTAGAGCATAAAACATACAAATAATTTGAGAACATTGAAGTGATGAAAAGAAAAGACCAAAGACACAAAACAACTACATGCACATGTATGAAAAAAAATCCATAAATGCATAGCCAAGGATAGGATACACATAGGTGAAATTCCATTCCAAGCATCAAATTTTGAGGATTATGCATATAAGTGACTTAGAACTTTTAGGCTAGTGATATGGAAAAGGAAACCCTTAGAGTATAACAAGGTGAACAAGGTGATCCAAAGAACCCCAACAAAATTGGGCTATAAGATGTTTCAAGGTTTCAAATAAATTTCTAATATGTGCTAAGATGAAAAAAGTTAAAAATTTATGGGACATAAAACACAACCCAAATAATCAACTAAAACCAAACACAAATATTGAAACAAAAAGAATTGGCTTAAGGAATTGGAGTCAAGGATCAGATAAACATTGCAACTTGCATGACCAAGATGACTTGAGGACATTTAATAGTATTTATAGTCATTCAAGTGCAATGATGGTTAGAAACCTTCAAAACAAATGTGTGTTAAGACACAATTTAAAGAATAATCTATCATATATAACTATTATTCCTTGGCACCATATAGCTTGAGTTAGAATTGGGCATTTATTAAAATATTTAAAAAATATTTTTAAGGAACTATTGATCATTAGATTAAATTCAATGGGAGATTAGAAAAATATTAAGCTAATTAGATGTTGCAATGTAGATTGATAGGTATATTGATCAACAAATATCAACATTAGAATGCTACTCATTGTACATGAAGGTGTAGTTTCATGAATAATTAAGAAAAAAATAATGGTTTCTTTCAAAGTGCAAAGTTAGAATATATAGGAATTTGCAAAAGCCATAAAATAATTAATGTGGTTGAAAATTATAAAACCAAAGTGGCATAGTGAGGGATACAAATTTAAGGTTTCATTGTGGAGAACTAATGTATTGAAGTACACTCATCATTTTCTTCATGAACAAAGTAAAGAGAAAATTGTGTAGATGCAATACTCAACAATGATAATGTGATGACAAAACCATTAAACAAAGGTATTGGTAAAAGATAAGTGTAAGGTTTGTAGGGAAGGATTTAATGTACAATATTTTAGTTTAAGAGTACATTTTAAGTTGGGCTATTGTAAGTTGAAAAATGGTCATACATTAAACATTTCTAATTTTAATAAGAAAGCCAATGCAAAATGTATGCGCATACAAATTTATGTTTAGGTGTACTAACCAAATTATTGGGTGGAGTAATGCACAAATTATGGATTCCATCCCATCAAATGAATACTCATGTTTTTTCAAAGTAAAAGTCCTAAACACACACTTGAGAGTGAGAGAGAGAAGAAACAAGCATGTATCTTGTTCCTTTCTATGATAATTTTCCAAGTTTTGATCACGCCTCTTATGTTCTTCTTTTGACAATTTTCGTTGAGACACATTTTTTCTTTTTCTTTGTTGTCCCATTTTCTTCTTCAACTTAAAGATGACTCAAAACAAGTCCTCTACCAACTTAGTTAAATTATCCTCCAAAATTTTACTTGATTGATAAAAATGAAAAGTTTTCGACTCCAATATTTTCCTCCTTGATAAATGTGCAAAAAATTCTCCAAAATATGTGCTCCAAGTGATATAAATGACAATTAATCTTGGCAATTTGATATCCGTAATAATGAAAAACAAGCTTCTATTTATATGCATATGGGATGGGAAAAATTATTCTAGTGTACATGGAATAACTAGATCCTAGTTTAAAATGAATCAAGTAGTAAAACAGCAAGTTGGTTTCTACTGTGGAGTTTGTTGTTATTTAACTATAGGTATGCACAACATATCTAGTAATTTTAGAATTTTGTTAAAGTGTCAAAATGTATATTAGAGGTATAATTTGAATTGAATTTTCTTTAATTATATTTGAATTGAATTTCAAGTTACTTGTCAAAAAGATTATATCTTGTTCTCAACTCAATGGTTCATGTTGCTTAAGTCATTTAAAAAAAAATATTTATTGTGATCAACATGAATGAACTTAATTATAAAGTGGCATTGATTTCCCTAAAATTCTATTAGAGATCAAATGTATATTGAATATAAGGAAATGTAAGTTGTAAGATATCATGAAATAAGAAAACATGTATGTATATTGAATATTTAAAGCAAATGCATATATATATTATGTGTAAACATGTTTAAACCATAAGCAAACACATGTGCATACATGTAAAGGGATTCAATACATATAAACATAACACATATTATAAGCAAAGAGGAAAATGTATGTATTTATCATATAAGAAAATATATGTACATATCATATAAGAAAAATGTAAATTAAAGATCATCAAATGTCGAATACTAAAGATCAACAAATAAGAAAATGCATGTATATCATATAAGCAAATGTAAGTTAGAGATCATCAAATCTCAAATACTAAAGATCATCATGTATGCTAAATACATGTGGTAAAGATCATAAATATAGTGCATGGCCTAATATGAATGTCTAGTCGAATGGCTATCTGAATGAGAACGGTCCTGCTCTGATGGATGTGCTGATCCCTGCAACTAAAATTGTGTACGTGATGTGTTAACACTTATAATTTATAATAAATAAATTTTATGAAAGTTATTTTTAAATGAACTTGTATTTTAAATATCAATCTAGATCTATGCATACATAAATATTGCATGTACATATACATCGCAGGATTATATAAAAAATGCAAAACTCAGCTTGTCCACTAGCAAAGATCAACTCACCCAGTCACATCGATCATGCAATAACGACCTGACCAAGGCTAGGAGTGATATGAGGTATGTCCACGAAATGGCCATATATACATATATATATATCAACTTTACATGAATATCTAGTTAAATTTTTTAAAAAATAATGTTTTAAATTGAAACATGCACATGCATCATACATGCAGCACATCATCTGATATCGCATGACCTAAAGTCTGAAACAGTCGCCTCAACCATATCCACCAAATGGTCAAGTGACGAATCAATATCTGCATCCATCTGATCTATCCCATGTCATGCCAGAAATGATGAATGTAGAGGACTATGAAGGTGAGATGGCATCGACGATGATGAACCAGAACTAATCAACATATCAGTAAAACCCATAGTCTGTGGAGTCGCCAAAATGAACTCGTGAGGTGGGATCCCTGATGCGCAGACTAGTGCTCGACCGAGAGTGATGGGATCCTAGAACTGAATGACCTCTGCATCTCAAATGATCTCTAACATGCTCTATACCAATCCCATTGTTCGATGCAATGTTGGCATATGCCTCCAACAAATCCTTAGCCAAATAATGCAGAGTCATGTGTGACATATATCTCCGTAGTGCATCAAGCCGGTAGGAGTAGGGATAGTCAATTAATGCCAGATCCATGGTGGTCCACTGTGGCTGAAAAATGGTAATGGATCAGGAATAAAGTGACATCAAATAGTGACCTACATGATCATCAAATATCCTAGTGGTGGCAGCCACATTCTCACCTACAGTGTCAATTGCTTCCTTTTGGGAAGCAACGACAACCTCATATGTTATGGGGGCTAGAGATGGGGTGAGAGCAGGATACCTCTCACCAACCAATACCCCTAAACACTAGTGGCTCCATCTCGCCGATGATAGTAGGGCCTATCAGCAACCTCTCGCCATCACTCTAATTTCAACATGGTGGGAATGTCCAGAGTTAACTTGGAGGCCCAAAATGGACCTCGTAGGGAGCAACCAACAAAAATACAATGGAATTTGGTCATTGTTTGGGTATAGACCATGTGCTGCTAGAAATCGTGGGTAGATCAATGAGGCCATAGCATGATCAACACATCTAGTGACCTCGTATCCCCTAACCTTACACACATTTTGATAAAATGGAAAACAAGTGGCTTTTATCATTTCTTTGGTGACACTATCTTGTATTTGTTTAAGGGGAACGTCACCATGTACTTCTTCCCGCATGCGGGAAAGACTAGCAGCTACTCTATCTAGGGAATATGCACTAGTCCTCTCAAGTTCATATTTAGTTTTTCTAGACTATGCAATATGAACATGCATGGTTCACTATATATCCTTGGGTTTGAAGCCTGTGCTAATGAATCTCTCAATTTTTTAATCTCATTAATGGTATTTCCAAACAAATTTTTTGCAGGTGGAACATCTTCATTTTCCATGTTATATATGTATGTACACCTAAAGAAGCAATGAGACCTTGGTAAATAATATATCTAGATATGGAGAATATATTTATCTAAAACAGTTCTAATAATTCATCTACTCATCAATAATATTTTCATACCATTAACAATTTAAAAAGAATTGGAAGACAACTATAATCTATAACATAGTATCCTTAAATGGTTAAAATTTTAAATGAAATAATGAAATAAAGAATAAGAAAACAAAGATTAGTGTAAAATTATTTGAAAATAATTAGGGATAAAAATATCTAATCTAATAGTTGTTAACATAAATGAACTTCAAAATATATAATTCATGTTAAAAAATATATAATTTAACAATTTATACAACTTCTAACTAAGATAAAGACAAGAATCTTAATCTATACCATTATTTTGAGTTTGGTTTAATAGAAATTGAAAAAAATTATAATCATAAAAATAATAATGAATAAACTAAGGATCATTTTAACAATGGTGAATTAGTGTCTAAAGATTGGCCTAAAAAATTATAATATTCAACATTCTCATCACAAATTATATATGAAAACTAAGGATCATTTGGTTATATGTATTTTCATAGATTTAAAATTTGAATATTTATTACTATAACATACAGTTCATTACAATTAGATTTTTAAATAATATTGTAATAATTTATTATGTCTTTGAAATTTGTTTTGTGGATTTTAATGTTTTTTTTTAAATTTAAGTTAGAGTAAGTAGAATCTAATGAGATACCTTAAAAATATTCAAGTTTTATAATTTAAATCTCCCTCTTATAAATATAGTTTTTTCTAGTCTTACAATTTCTTGTGTCATCTGTTCAATTATTTTAGCTATGGATTTAGCCGAAATCTTGTAGGAGGTATTAAGAAGAGTAATTAGTATCCACCCTCAGATAAAAAAATTATATTTTTCCTTTAGGAATTAATTTATCAACCCTTGATTAATAGAATTTAAATGATGGATCCCTTTGATAAAGCTACTTTTTATACCTCATAGAGTCCTCCTTGATGAATGGACATATTGTTTTAAGGAATTGTGTAGCTAAACCATCTATTCCAAGACTTTTTGAGTATTCAAATCCTTCAAGGAAATATCAGCCTCCTCAAGGGTGAATAAATTATCTAAATGTGCCTATTTTTTTAGACCAATTATTTTGGGTATACAAGTGCCAATCAATTCCTCAACTATATCTTGAAGTGGATCTCCTTCAACTAGATCAATTAAAAATTATTTGTAATGTTGGAGGAAAATGGATTTAATATCATTAGAGTTGTCATGGAACTACCTCTCTTGATCAACGGTAGATATTATCCACTCTTGAGAATGTAAATATGTTCGAGATAACTAAAAAATAATTTGTATCCCTTATATCCTTTCATCCAATGTAGCCTATCTCTAATTGAGATCCCCACCACAATTAAGTTCAAATCTTTCTAAGTTTTATTTCAAATGTATAAACCACTCATTGTAGAAAAGTTATTAGTAAGTGCTAAAAGCCAAAACAAGTTTTTTTCATTTGGATCCATTTTTTTTTCCATTCTAGATCTCTTTCTAGCCATATTCTTATTGTAAGATTCAGCAATAGGATTTAATCGCATCATTCCACAATTTGTCCATTCTTACCATTTTGATATACTTAGAACATCAACCAAAGGGATATTAGGGAAGCAAGGTGATCAATTTGACGAGGTAAAGTTTTGCTTGAAGAATTTATTAGGCATGAGAATAAGCTTGAAAAAGTTAAAAAGAATTGGAGGTGATATGTAGAGAAGTTTAATAGAATCTACTTTAAATAAGTGCAAGCTGCAGGAGAGGACACAAAGAGAAATAACTAAGTTTTAATCTATCAATACAACTATGTTTCTTTAGTTCACCATCTCTTTAGTTGGTCCAAAGAACTAGTGATTAGTATAAGAATATTTCTTTTGTATAAATGGGATTCAAAACCCCACGGCTTCCCAGTTAGGATGAGAATTAATTTTTAGAGAGTTTGAGAAATCCAAACCAACTTTGTATCTTTGTTTTTTGCACCATATCATATTCACTCCTTGTAGCCATTTAGTCATAGGGAGGGGCATAAAAATCCATTCCCACAATTCTAACTCTGAGATGAGGAGTCATTAGGCATAGAATAAAAGAAAAATGAATAGGTATTCCTGATTAGTAGTGGGCACTCAAGCACACCATTGTTGGGATCCACTCCTCAATAGATGATAAACTTAGCCAAGTATTGGGAAAGGTGGGTCAACCTTGCATCCTAATATTTTTATTTATTATTTTTTCCTCATATTAGGAAATGAGGCATCTCACTTTGTGTTGGTAGTTATTTGTCATTTGTTGAATGCTTTAAGGGAGGTGTCTAACATGTTCTAAGAGCATTTAATATCATTATATCTTTATAAGATGAAACCCTCTTATGACATATTCTTATGACATTTAAGAGCATGAATAAGGATATTTACAGTAAAGTATTGACCAACATTATGAAAAATCATAAGAAATATTTTAAGAAATAACAACTGTGTCAAGGAAAACGATGTGGACATTTACAAGAACTTTTTTTTTAAGCAAAAGTGGGAGACCACTTGTAATTTTATTTATATATAATATTTTACATATAGCTGGTTCAGGTGGACATACTGGTGGGAAAGAACTAGCAAGAAAACCTCCAGTTGCAGTCTGAGTAACAAATTTTACAAAATATCAAAAAAACCAATGAGGTCCTAGTACAAATGACCAATTGCCTGATTACAATATTACAAAAGCACATTGGTTGAATACATCAATACATATGCACATTCTCTTATGCACCCAAAATACCCAAAAGAAGACATCATACTAGATATACCCGTGACCCGAATACATAACACAATGGAGATTACAAAACCTTACTAAACATAAGACTGATAAGCTAGGAAGCCACTTTCAAAAAGATGCAGATTTTCCACCAACATGTTGAAAGCCATTAACCAAGATTTCTTTTGTTTCCACTTGTTTACCTTTGTGTGGGTGATCATGCTCAAATGAAGGTTTTGATTTGTTAATATTAGGCACATAATGATAACATAATTTCTTTTTGGATGAAGATGGAAGTTGCAAATCATGAATGCAAACATGAAGAAAGAAATGGCATGATATTTTCTTTTTAAATCATCGATCTCCTCCATGGAAATGGTAGATCTGTATTTTTTTAGAACTTGGTAGAGACGTGAAGAAGTGTCATGCATTGTGGATAATAACATGCCTTGGAATATGTCAACATAGGTCTCTTCTTATGAAACAAAACCTTCTTTGAATAATTAACATTAGAAATTAATACAGTTTGGCGAGCATATTGTATAATCACACTAGAAACCAACAATGGAAGATTGAGAGTTTCAACTAAGAATTCCACCTTATAGATACCATTCATACTAGAAGCCAACAACAAAAGACCAAATTTCATAAATAAAGTTCATGT
>VDFB02047230.1:47948028-47979175 GCA_007258455.2 Sequoia sempervirens
ACTTGCCTGTTTAGGAGGTGCATTTAGAAACCCACATCTTTCTTCTCTCATCTTTCGAAACACCTGATAGTAGAGATCAAATTCAATATGATAACGACAACAACAAGTTTCAAAAAACTTGTTTATCTTCACATAATATGGCTTTAACCTTTGAAACATTGTTTGCCCAATATTTATATGAGGATATACATTACAAAAGTTCATATACATCTCAAATTGTGTTATGTCTAGCCAATGTTTGATATGATTTCATAAATACTAGGTCCAATCCTGTGTCTCATAACATATCTAGTATTTGATGATGGACAAGTCTAATCATGCCAAAAACCTAAGACCAAGTTCCTAACAACATCATCTTCAAATAATGTTAAGATGGGAGCTCTACACAAAATTTCTAATTTCCTTCTAAACTCTCATCCAAAAAATTCTCTTTTTCTCATATTTTATCAATGTGGTTCTACTATAATCAATTTCATTTGAAAGTGCAGACATTTTTCTTTTTCTTGCTATATCTTGATGTACAATAGATGTCAACATCACCCTTCTTGTAGTGGTCTTATCCACTTATCGAGATCCTTTCCCAATGGAATCTAAACCCTTTTTAACATTTTGAACAATATCCTTTTGTAATCCCATGTGTTTCTTCTTATTTGATGCTGAATGAACACCCAACAATTGCAATGACTCTTTGAGCTCATCATGAAGAAGTAAACGTGATAAAAATTGGGTTTTTTCAAGTGTATCAAGATGATTGAAATGATGATTGATCATTCCATTTACAAAATTAGTCATTGACCTCTTTCTCTTATTATAAAATTTGGTTGGCATAATATTTCCAGCTTCTCATATCCATTTCAAGTAAATGATCTAGATTTCTATGAGAAATTTGTTTCCCCACCTTCTGAGCTAGTTTTATATGCTCATCCATACTAGTAGGAGGAAGTGATCCTGACCCCTCTCCAACGTGCATTGTTTGAACTTCTGCCTCCTCCCTGTCTTCAAGGACCATGTGTTCTTGAGCAGATTCATTTGATCCAATGTCTAGATTTGGCTCGACTTGAGCATGAAAACTTCTTGCTTGTTGAGCCCTTCCTACATGTCACAAAATATTTTGCAAACAAAAGTGAGAGATGATGTTATATAAGTGAAGTTTATGTATGCAAGAAAACAAACTGATAAGACATGATGCTATAAGTGAGAGAAGTTTCTGCTAGTTTTATATGCTCATCCATACCAGTATAAGGAAGTGATCTTGACCTCTCTCCAACAAGCATTGTTTGAACTTGGGTATCCTCCCTAACTTAAAGGTCCATGTGTTCTTCAACGGATTCGTTTGATCCAATATCTAGATTTGGCTCGACTCCAGCTTGAGGAATCCCTAGAGCATAAAACATAAAAATAATGAGAACATTGAAGTGATGAAAAGAAAAGACCAAAGACACAAAACAACTACATGCACATGTATGAAAACAAATCCATAAATGCATAGCCAAAGATAGGATACACATAGGTCAAATTCCATGCCAAGCATCAAAGTTTGAGGATTATGCATACAAGTGACTTAGAACTTTTAGGCTAGTGATAGAGCAACGAAAACCCTTAGAGTATAACAAGGTGATCCAAATAACCCCAACAAAATTGGGCTATAAGATGTTTCAAGGTTTCAAATAAATTTCCAATATTATGCTAAGACGAAAAAAGTTAAAAATTTATGGGATTACAAACACAAACCCAAATAATCAACTAAAACCAAACACAAATATTGAAACAAAAAGAATTGGTTTAAGGGGAATTGGAGTCAAGGATCAGATAAACATTGCAACTTGCATGACCAAGATGACTTGAGGACATTTAATAGTATTTATAGTCATTCAAGTGCAATGATGGTTAGAAACCTTCAAAACAAATGTGTGTTAAGACACAATTTAAAGAATAATCTATCATATATAACTATTATTCCTTGGCACCATATAGCTTGAGTTAGAATTGGGCATTTATTAAAATATTTAAAAAATATTTTTAAGGAACTATTGATCATTAGATTAAATTCAATGGGAGTTTAGAAAAATATTAAGCTAATTAGATGTTCCAATGTAGATTGGATAGGGGATATTGATCACCAAATATCAACATTATAATGCTACTTCATTGTACATGAAGGTGTAGTTTCATGAATAATTAAGAAAATAATGGTTTCTTTCAAAGTGCAAAGTTAGAATATATATAGGAATTTGCAAAGCCATAAAATAAATTAATGTGGCTGAAAAATTATGAAACCTAAAGTGGCATAGTGAGGCACACAAAATTTGCTGTTTCCATTATTGGAGAATCCAAGTATGGCTTGAAGTACACCATCATTTTCTTCATGAACAAAGTAAAGAGAAAATTGTGTAGATGCAATACTCAACAATGACAATGACAAACCAAACAAAGGTATTGGTAAAAGATAAGTGTAAGGTTTGTAGGGAAGGATTTAATGTACAATATTTTAGTTTAAGAGTACATTTTAAGTTGGGGTATTGTAAGTTGAAAAATGGTCATACATTAAACATTTCTAATTTTAATAAGAAAGCCAATGCAAAATGTATGCACATACAAATTTATGTTTAGGTGTACTAACCAAATTATTGGGTGGAGTAATGCACAAATTATGGATTCCATCCCATCAAATGAATACTCATGTTTTTTCAAAGTAAAAGTCCTAAACACACACTTGAGAGTGAGAGAGAGAAGAAACAAGCATGTATCTTGTTCCTTTCTATGATAATTTTCCAAGTTTTGATCACGCCTCTTATGTTCTTCTTTTGACAATTTTCGTTGAGACACATTTTTTCTTTTTCTTTGTTGTCCCATTTTCTTCTTCAACTTAAAGATGACTCAAAACAAGTCCTCTACCAACTTAGTTAAATTATCCTCCAAATTTTTCCTGATTGATAAAAATGAAAAGTTGTCGAAATTCCAATATTTGCCTCCCTTGATAAATGTGCAAAACTTCTCTCCAAAATATGTGCTCCAAGTGATATAAATGAGAATTAATCTTGCAATTTGATATCCGAATAATGAAAAATAAGCTTCTATTTATATGCATAAGGGATGGGAAAAAAATTATTCTAGTGTACATGGAATAACTAGATCCTAGTTTAAATGAATCAAGTAGTAAACAAATAAGTTATTTCATTGTGGAGTTTGTTGTTATTTAATTCATAGGTATGCACAACATATCTAGTAATTTTAGAATTTTGTTAAAGTGTCAAAAATGTATATTAGAGGTATAATTTGAATTGAATTTTCTTAATTATATTTGAATTGAATTTCAAGTTACTTGTGTCAAAAAGATTACATATCTTGTTCTCAACTCAATGGTCTCATGTTGCTTAAGTCATTTTAAAAAAAAAAATTATTGTGATCAACATGAATGAACTTAATTATAAAGTGGCATTGATTTCCCTAAAATTCTACTAGAGATCAAATGTATATTGAATATAAGGAAATGTAAGTTGTAATATATCATGAAATAAGAAAACATGTATGTATATTGAATATTTAAAGCAAATGCATATATATATTATGTGTAAACATGTTTAAACCATAAGCAAACACATGTGCATACATGTAAAGGGATTCAATACATATAAACATAACACATATTATAAGCAAAGAGGAAAATGTATGTATTTATCATATAAGAAAATATATGTACATATCATATAAGAAAAATGTAAATTAAAGATCATCAAATGTCGAATACTAAAGATCAACAAATAAGAAAATGTAAGTTAGAGATCATCAAATCTCAAATACTAAAGATCATCATGTATAAGCAAATACATGTGGTAAAGATCATAAATATAGTGTGCATGGCCTAATATGAATGTCTACTCCTAGTCGAATGGCCATCTGAATGAGAACGGTCCTGCTCTGATGGATGTGCTGATCCCTGCAACTAAAATTGTGTACAGGATGTGTTAAATACTTATAATTTATATTAAATAAATTTTATGAAAGTTATTTTTAAATGAACTTGTATTTTTAAATATCAATCTAGATCTATGCATACATAAATATTGCATGTACATATACACGTGTGATTATATAAAAATGCAAAACTCACATGTCCACTAGTAGCAGATTCATCCACTGAGTCACATCGATCATGCACACGATCTGGACCAAGGCTAGGAGTGATATGAGGTATGTCCACTTGTAACAATATATATACATATATATATATCAACTTACATGAATATCTAGTTAAATTTTTTTAAAAAATAATGAAAAAAGAATTGAAACATGCACATGCACACATACATGCACATCATCTGATATCAGATGACCTAAGTCCTTTGAAACGATCACCTCCACCATATCCACCAAATGGTCAAGCAACGAATCAACATCTGCATCCAACTGATCTATCCCATGTCGTTCTAGAAATGATGAATGTAGAGGACTATGAAGGTGAGATGGCATCGACGATGATGAACCAGAACCAATCAACATATCAGTAGAACCCATAGTTTGTGGAGCTGCCAAATGAACTGTAGGTGGATCCTGATGCGCACTAGTGCTCGACTGAGAGTGATGGGATCCTGGAACTGAACAACCTCTGCATCTCAAATGATCTCTAACATACTCTAACATGCTCTATACCGATCCCATTGTCTGATGCAATGTTGGCATATGCCTCCAACAGGTCCTTAGCCAAACAATATAGAGTCATGTGTGCCATATCTCCTGTAAGTGCATCAAGCTGTGTAGGAGTAGGGATGTCGACCACTATAAAAGGATCCATGGTGGTCCACTGTGTTGAAAATGGCATGGATCAGGAATGTATGGACATCAAATAGTGACCTACACGATCATCAAATATCCTAATGGTGGTAGCCGCAATGTCACCTATAGTGTCAATTGCTTCCTTTTGGGAAGCAATGACAACCTCATATGCTATGGGGGCTAGAGATGGGGTGAGAGCAGGAGACCTGTCACCAACCAATACCCTAAACACTAGGGGTGGTCTATCTGCTCGATGATAGGTGGGCCTATCAGCAATCCTGCCACGCCCCTGACCAACATATGGTGGAATGTCCAGGTAGTTAACTTTGAGGCCCAAATGGACCTCAGGATACAACTACTGAACAAAATACAATGGAATTTGGTCATTGTTTGGGTATAGACCATGTGTTGCGAGAAATTGTGGGTAGATGAATGAGGCCATAGCATGATCGACACATCTAGTGACCTGGTATCCCCTAACCTTACACACATTTTGATAAAATGGAAAACAAGTGGCTTTTATCATTTCTTTGGTGACACTATCTTGTATTTGTTTAAGGGGAACGTCACCATGTACTTCTTCCCGCATGCGGGAAAGACTAGCAGCTACTCTATCTAGGGAATATGCACTAGTCCTCTCAAGTTCATATTTAGTTTTTCTAGACTATGCAATATGAACATGCATGGTTCACTATATATCCTTGGGTTTGAAGCCTGTGCTAATGAATCTCTCAATTTTTTAATCTCATTAATGGTATTTCCAAACAAATTTTTTGCAGGTGGAACATCTTCATTTTCCATGTTATATATGTATGTACACCTAAAGAAGCAATGAGACCTTGGTAAATAATATATCTAGATATGGAGAATATATTTATCTAAAACAGTTCTAATAATTCATCTACTCATCAATAATATTTTCATACCATTAACAATTTAAAAAGAATTGGAAGACAACTATAATCTATAACATAGTATCCTTAAATGGTTAAAATTTTAAATGAAATAATGAAATAAAGAATAAGAAAACAAAGATTAGTGTAAAATTATTTGAAAATAATTAGGGATAAAAATATCTAATCTAATAGTTGTTAACATAAATGAACTTCAAAATATATAATTCATGTTAAAAAATATATAATTTAACAATTTATACAACTTCTAACTAAGATAAAGACAAGAATCTTAATCTATACCATTATTTTGAGTTTGGTTTAATAGAAATTGAAAAAAATTATAATCATAAAAATAATAATGAATAAACTAAGGATCATTTTAACAATGGTGAATTAGTGTCTAAAGATTGGCCTAAAAAATTATAATATTCAACATTCTCATCACAAATTATATATGAAAACTAAGGATCATTTGGTTATATATTTTTTCATATATTTAAAATTTGAATATTTATTACTATAACATATAGTTCATTACAATTAGATTTTTAAATAATATTGTAATAATTTATTATGTCTTTGAAATTTGTTTTGTGGATTTTAATGTTGTTTTTTAAATTTAAGTTAGAGTAAGTAGAATCTAATGAGATACCTTAAAAAGATTCAAGTTTTATAATTTAAATCTCCCTCTTATAAATATAGTTTTTTCTAGTCTTACAATTTCTTGTGTCATCTGTTCAATTATTTTAGCTATGGATTTAGCCGCAATCTTGTAGGAGGTATTAAGAAGAGTAATTAGTATCCACCCTCAGATAAAAAAAAAAAATTCCTTTAGGAATTAATTTATCAACCCTTGATTAATAGAATTTAAATGATGGATCCCTTTGATAAAGCTACTTTTTATACCTCATAGAGTCCTCCTTGATGAATGGACATATTGTTTTAAGGAATTGTGTAGCTAAACCATCTATTCCAAGACTTTTTGAGTATTCAAATCCTTCAAGGAAATATCAACCTCCTCAAGGGTGAATAAATTATCTAAATGTGCCTATTTTTTGAGACCAATTATTTTGGGTATGCAAGTGCCAATCAATTCCTCAACTATATCTTGATGTGGATCTCCTTCAACTAGATCAATTAAAAATTATTTGTAATGTTGGAGGAAAATGGATTTAATATCATTAGAGTTGTCATGGAACTACCTCTCTTGATCAACGATAGATATTATCCACTCTCGAGAATGTAAATATGTTCGAGATAACTAAAAAATAATTTGTATCCCTTATATCCTTTCATCCAATGTAGCCTATCTCTTAATTGAGATCCTCTACCACAATTAAGTTCAAATCTTCTAAGTTTTATTTCAACAGAAGCAACCACTCATTGTAGAAAAGTTATTAGTAAGTGCTAAAGCCAAAACAAGTTTTTTTTTTCTATTTGGATCCATATTTTTTTTTCCATTCTAGATCTCTTTCTCTAGCCATATTCTTATTGTAAGATCATAGTAAGGTAGTGCAATAGATTTAATCGCATCATTCCACAATTTTATCCACTTACCATTTTGATAAGGTCTAGGAACATCAACCAAAGGGATATTAGGGAAGCAAGGTGATCAATTTGATTGAGGTGGGAAGTTTTGAGCTTGAAGAATTTATTAGGTATGAGGAATAAGAAGTTTGAAAAGTTAAAAGAATTGGGAGGTGATATGTGAGATAGGTTTAATAGAATCTACTTAAATAAGGGTGTTTTGTGGAGAGGGGACAATGTAAAGAGAAATAACTAAGTTTTAATCTATCAATACAACTAAGTTTCCCTTAGTTCACCATCTCTTTAGTTGGTCCAAGTGAACTAGTGATTAGTATAAGAATATTTTTTGTATAAAATGGGATCTAAACCCCTAATGGTATTTCTAGTTAGGATGTAGGAATTCAATTTTTTTTTAGAGAGTTTATGAGAACTAAACCAACTTGTATCTTTGTTTTTTGCACCATATCATATTCACCTCCTTGTAGCCATTTAGTCATAGGGAGGGCATAAAAATCCATTCCCACAATTTAACTTGAGATGAGGAGTCATTAGGCATAGAATAAAGAAAAAATGAATAGGTATTCCTTGGATTAGTAGTAAGCACTAAGCACAATTGTTGTTGGGATCCACTCCTCAATAGATGATAAACTTAGCCAAGTATTGGGAAAGGTGGGTCAACCTTGCATCCTAATATTTTTATTTATTATTTTTTCCTCATATTAGGAAATGAGGCATCTCACTTTGTGTTGGTAGTTATTTGTCATTTGTTGAATGCTTTAAGGGAGGTGTCTAACATGTTCTAAGAGCATTTAATATCATTATATCTTTATAAGATGAAACCCTCTTATGACATATTCTTATGACATTTAAGAGCATGAATAAGGATATTTACAGTAAAGTATTGACCAACATTATGAAAAATCATAAGAAATATTTTAAGAAATAACAACTGTGTCAAGGAAAACGATGTGGACATTTACAAGAACTTTTTTTTTAAGCAAAAGTGGGAGACCACTTGTAATTTTATTTATATATAATATTTTACATATAGCTGGTTCAGGTGGACATACTGGTGGGAAAGAACTAGCAAGAAAACCTCCAGTTGCAGTCTGAGTAACAAATTTTACAAAATATCAAAAAAACCAATGAGGTCCTAGTACAAATGACCAATTGCCTGATTACAATATTACAAAAGCACATTGGTTGAATACATCAATACATATGCACATTCTCTTATGCACCCAAAATACCCAAAAGAAGACATCATACTAGATATACCCGTGACCCGAATACATAACACAATGGAGATTACAAAACCTTACTAAACATAAGACTGATAAGCTAGGAAGCCACTTTCAAAAAGATGCAGATTTTCCACCAACATGTTGAAAGCCATTAACCAAGATTTCTTTTGTTTCCACTTGTTTACCTTTGTGTGGGTGATCATGCTCAAATGAAGGTTTTGATTTGTTAATATTAGGCACATAATGATAACATAATTTCTTTTTGGATGAAGATGGAAGTTGCAAATCATGAATGCAAACATGAAGAAAGAAATGGCATGATATTTTCTTTTTAAATCATCGATCTCCTCCATGGAAATGGTAGATCTGTATTTTTTTAGAACTTGGTAGAGACGTGAAGAAGTGTCATGCATTGTGGATAATAACATGCCTTGGAATATGTCAACATAGGTCTCTTCTTATGAAACAAAACCTTCTTTGAATAATTAACATTAGAAATTAATACAGTTTGGCGAGCATATTGTATAATCACACTAGAAACCAACAATGGAAGATTGAGAGTCTCAACTAAGAATTCCACCTTATAGATAACATTCATACTAGAAGCCAACAACTAAAGACCAAATTTCATAAATAAAGTTCATGTGTTATATATCATGCCTCTGAGGGGTCCACAAGTACCATGAGCCTTTTGAAATCCTTCTCCATCTAAATGCATCCATTCCAAGACCATTGGGAGGTGGGTATACAATATGAGCCAAGTATTAATTTCTAATGTTAATTATTGAAAGAAGGTATATAAATTATTCAAGCATCTTAATTCTCATACATAGTTACATCTTAGTCAATTTCTCAATGTATGAGTTCCATATATTTGTAAATTTTTCTTAATATAAAAACATATTTTATTTCATTAAAATTAACCTATCTATTCCATGTTACAAAGGATGCTCTTATTTTAAATTATAAGTACATAATTCAAAATTAATTAGTAATTTTCAAGATAGAGTACACACAATTTCTTTAGTTAAAATAAAATAATATTCTTATTTCCATGTGAGAGTTATGTAGAATGGTAGTTTGATGTCTTGAAAATATTTCTTTCATACATACTAAATTTTTATCATTACATTATGAGTGAATCATCTCAATTATATAGCCAATCACATCAAAAATTTAGAGTGGAAAGAAAAATAATCACACATTTATCATATTTTTATATGTATAAAGTTTCTACCATCAAACTATTTATACTTATAGATTAAATTATTTTTAAATTTGGTTATTTGGGTTCAACATGTCACGCTATAGGATTTTATTGTGTTTTCACCATGTTGTCATGTGTAGATAGCTATGTATTTTATAGGTTTAGGAATTTTAGAAGAAGGCAAGGTTGAACAAAATGCATAAGGATGAGATGGAGCCTTGTTTACCTTAGGATTTGGTTGAGACTCCCTTTGAGCATAATCGAGGGGTGGTTGGTCCTCTTGTAGACATGACTAATTTAGAAGGTCTTGTCAAGAGAAATTTAGAGGAGATTGGTAGAGACAAGAATCATGTTACAGATGGATTAGTTGGAGTTCATTGCCTCTACCATTCTCTTGAATTGCAACATTCACCTCTTGGAATTTCTTCTAATAATTTAAAAATATGAAGAAGGTTCAAGTTTAGAAGATTATAGGAACCCTTTATTCCCTTTGGTCTCAAGTTTGGAAACTAAAGATGGAAACTCCATTACAAACCTGAACTAGGTTTGAATTCATGGAAAAGGATAAGGTTCACAATAAGATATAGTTCCTTGAAGAATTTTGGATTCAAGTTGTGAAATGATAGATCTACTAATGTTTTTGGGAAAACGACCCTCTTTATTAGATACATTGCCACTATTGGTGGAGTATTTCTAATTGGATGTTATTTTTCTAACTTACAACTATATTTTTCTTGTTGTTGTTCCATGCCAATATGATTGATCATTTTTTGTCTCTTTATTGGTCTTTGTAAAAGGGTGGGGCCCTTTCAAAATTTCTATTTCTAATTCATAAATTCAACCAAAAGTATTTACCCTAAAATTACAATATAAATAATTTAAACTTTAAAATAGTCTTTTTTGATATTATATAATAGCCTCATGTATTTAATTTATAAATCCTATTATTCTTTATGTTTAATATCAAAATTTTAATGCTCTCAAGTATAGGTTACAAGCACACATTCTTTACATTTTTTCTCTTTCTTTTGTACTATTTCGTATATGGGTTTCTTATATGCATTGCCTCAAACATATAATTTTGTCGTCCTATACCTAGTTCTAAATGTAGTTTTATAAATGTATTCCTCCTTTATTCTTTGATAATTGTAATTGAATATTAGACCTGTTTTTTAAAATATGGCCACCCCTCTCAATTAGTAAAATAAGTCATCTATTTTAGGTGGTGGATATTAATGTGAATTGTTTATTTATTGAACATACATAATCAAGACAACTTGGAAAAGTGTCTTATCTTTCTTTTTCATAAAAATAGTTGGAGCATCCCATGACAAGACACTAGAACATATAAATCCTTTCTTTAGAATGTCATTTAGGTTCAATCCTTTAATTCATGCAAATATGAAGTGTTTGTTTGATAGGGATCTCTAGATATAGGGGCTAATTCATGCATGAACTCTATTAAAAAATAAAACACCCATTTAGGAGGAAACATGAGGAATTCATTCTAGGATTTAGACATCCTAAGACTTTTGTAATGGAGGTTTATTTTCATTTGAATGGTTCTCATTCACTTTTACTAAATAAAAATTAACAACAAACACATCACACCCTTTTTTTTATTCTCTTTTGAGTTGTAAAATAGAAAATTTAATAATACCTTCATTCCTTCTAATCCTAATATAACTATTTTATTATACATTTCATTCAAACAATCTAGTTTCTTTACTCTAAATTTATTCAATTAATTAAAAACAAAGACCAATCCAAATTTCACAAAACAAAAAATTAAGTTGAAACCATGTAACAAATTATCCATACCCACTCATGAAAAAACCATTGTAAAGCCCTAATTATTCAATCCACCATTCCCAACTACCTTATTGAACCAAAAATAATTAAATTAATTCAATTTTTTATAGATTAAGAGTGAGCAATAATATTAAAGTTTCCCAACTCAAAGCCTTAATTAGCTTCAAGAATTTTTATTTATAAAATGTGAAAGCATGATGTAAAATGTATATATTGTAAAACATAATAAGATGAACCAATATGTAAAATGTATATAATGTGAAGATCATGATCTAAGAACCATAATGTGAAACCATAATGCGATTCATACATTTAGTTCACCAACCATTTTTGGAGTAATGTCATAAGACTCAAAGGAAAAATATGAAGAATTTTATCCAAGTTTCCATTGAATGCACCCTAAACTTTATATCATGAACTGTTTGATATAATGTCTCAAATAAATTTGTTAATGAATTGTTTGATATAATGCCTCAAATAAATTTCCAATAGTGTTTTTGACGGAGTATGATAGAAATAGTGTTTTTGATATAATGCCTCAAATAAATTTGTTAATGAACTGTTTGATATAGGATGCATACAATGGAAACACTATTTCTATCATATTACGTCAAAAATTACCATGAACTGTTTGATATAATGCCTCAAATAAATTTGTTAATGAATTGTTTGATATAGGGTGCATATAATGGAAACACTATTTCTATCATACTCCGTCAAAAATTACCATGAACTGTTTGATATAATGCCTCAAATAAATTTGTTAATGAACTATTTGATATAATGCCTCAAATAAATTGGAGGTGCCCAGGTATAAATGTATGCAAAATGTGGAAGCATAGATAGGGCATGTTAATTTTTTGACAGAGTAGAAATGTATCATAGAAATAGTGTATGTTGAAACGGCTTTAGAAAATTTCAAACAAATGCAGTTTCAAATCAAAAAATTTGAAAAATTTCACATTTAGGGTTTATAAATTTAACAAACAAACACATTTTGAAGTCTATGAAATTTGAATTTGACAAACCTGGTGAGATATGCAAGTCGGGTTGATGAAATGTGGAGAGATGAAGTCGAGTTTGCCATTCGCCGGAGAGATGAAGTCGAGTTTTCTGTTCGCCATTTGATGTTCACATTTGTCATTCCCCACACGCACAGAGCACAGGGAAAGCAGAAAAAAGTGAAAAATGATAGTGACAATTTTGGATTTTTTTTTATGCCTTATTTGAGGGGGTTTGGTCGAACATTGGTTCGACCGAACCCCTTAAAATATTAATTTTTTGTTTGCGTTTTAGGGTTCAGATGAATGAATGGTTCAACCGAACACATATGTTCGGTCGAACATAAAAGGTTGTTCAGCTGAACCACAGAGTTCGACCGAACCCATTGAGTATGGGGAGAGGAAGAAAAATCAAATTTCCTTCCTCATAAAATTTGTAAACCACTATTGTGGTTTGACCCTTTAACAAAAATAGTTGCATCATCAAATTAAAAATGCTTGACTTCAAGAGATGCTCATTGATTTTTTCATAGTTTTTCATACTAGGCTTGAGGGACTTACTTCAAACCATACAATGATTTTATGAGCTTGCATACTTGGTGTTCTTTACCATTGACCTCATATCCTTTTGGTTGATTCATATATGTTTCTTTGAGATCACCATTCAAAAATTTAGTTTTGACATCCATTTGATGAACTTTCCACCCATGTTGTGTCGAAAGAGCCAACTAAGCATTAATGGTTGCCCATTTCATTTTAGGTGAAAAAGTTTCATCATAATATATGCCCTCTTTTTGAGCATAAAATTTTGCAACAAGTCAAGATTTATGTTTGTCAAGTGAGCCATTTTCTTTATATTTGTTTCTAAAAATCCACACCAATAAGTCTACAACCAAGTGGTGGATCAACCAACTCCCATGTACCATTTTCAGAAGGGCATTATACTCATTGTGCATAACTTGACTCCACACTACAATATACTTACCTTCTTTAAATGAAGTTGGTTTTGAGTCCATTGTGATATTGAGTTCATCAATAGACTCTAAGTTACCTACAATAGAAGATTAAGCTTGCTGTCTTGCTCTATAAGAACTTCTTGTGCCTATTTTTCCTATTTTGCAGGGTCTTAAATCTTTCAAAGTTTGCTAGATTTTTTTGGCCCACTTGTGGGAAGAATTTGGGTGGACCAAATGTGCTTCCATTTCTTTACTAGAATCTCATTAGTGGCTAATTGTTCTAAAATCCCATGGTTATCAAAAGATTGGAAATCATCATTAAAGATGGTTTCTTCTTGCATATTTTGAGATGGAGTATCTTGAGTTGGGACATCTTGAGATATAAGTTTTATATATGGACCCAACAAAGGTGGTTCAAAATGACTTATCTATCTCCACCACTCCTCCACCCGCCCTTCGCCTCCTCGTATTGAAGAGTCTCACATGGATGTTCTTTCCAAGCAAGAAAATTGGAAAATTTTTCAAGTTGTTTTAATTGGCAATCAATATTTGCATCATTTTTGAAAGATTCACAAAATGAAACATCTTGTGCAATAAATAATTTCTTTTTAATTTCATCATACAACCTATAGGCTTTTGAAGATTCAAAATAGCCAAGAAAAATTCATTTATAACTTATTTTCTTTTCTCCTTTGGAATCAAGGCATAACAAGTGGAGCCAAAAATTTGAAGATGTCAAACAAAGGGAGGATAATCAAACCAAACTTCATATGGAGTTTCTTGGTGAAGAGAAGATGAAGGAGATCTATTACGAAGATAAATTGTTGTCCTTGCAAAAAAAATGTAACTCAATTCCTTTGAAATATAACATTGCTCAAACCATATTCATGATAATTCTATTCATTCTTTCAACAACACCATTTTGTTGAGAAGTACTTGGACTAGTGAGATGATGTTGAATCCCATTTTGATGAAGATAATCCTAAAAAACTATGGAAATAAATTCTCCATCATTGTTTATTTGAAGAGTGCCAATTTGATATTGTGCTTGATTTCAATCATAATGTGAAACTTCTTAAAACTTTCAAAATCTTCATATTTTTGTTGTAAGAAATAAATCCAAGTCATGCAGCTATAATCATCAATGAACAACATAAAATACTTACATTCCCCAATAGATGTCATTGGTAAAGGCCCACATAAATAAAAATGTATGAGTTACAATTTTTTGTGTGCTCTCCAAGTGGAGTGAGGGAAAGTGTCTCTATGTTGTTTTGCAAGAATACAAGCTTCACATTTTTCATTAACTTAGGCAAAGTAGACAAACCTGAAATACCATTCTTTTGCATAATACAAATTGTATCATAATTAACATGTCCAAATCTCGTATGCCATAAAGACTAGGAGATAAATTACCTTCTTCAATGAGATATGCAAAACTCCTAGAAAGAGTTGAAGTTCCATGAATTTTTAATAACTTGCTATCCTCAAAACTAGGAAATTCAATTTAATTAATTGAATTTTTTCTAACAACCACACATCCATCTTCCAGCAAAATGGAGTATGGTGGAACGTACAAAAATTCTACTTTCCTAGTGGCATTTTGGCCTTTTGAAAATTTGAAAGCCTCAATTAAGTACGAGGAGGTGTTAATGGATATCCAAAACCCTAGCACCTTTCTTATATTTCCCCATTGACCGATTATTAGAGTTTCCCATCACTTAAATTATGAACTTTATGCATCAGTCCCATGCATTCACTGGCCCCATCTGCTAGGTTATAGGTTTGGCCCAATAAATTAAATCATAGGGTTCTAAGCCTATATCTTTCCATACCATCGACTTCTCGGTCCCTTCTGTCTTGTGCTCACTTGAGAGACAAATTTTGTACATGCTATAATACAATCACTTAAGTTGTTTGCACTTAGTAAGTGATTCCCACCACTTGTTATGCCCTTTATGGATTTCTTCAAGTATTTTGCTAAGGGGATGATGGTCCACGAAATTGTGGAAGAGGGACAAGTGTCATGATGTAAAATGATTTTGGGAATCACAAGGCTTTTCAGAGAGGGTTGCATATAAGTGTCATGGAATTATGGCATGCGACAAGTGGTTAGAGAATTCCGTGGGTCCTTAGACCCACCACGGTACATATTTTCCCATGATGCGAAATGATGGGAAGACATTGCATGATAAGAATCCTACGTGGATTAATCTTGGTGGCTGGAGAACAGTTAGTGTACTCTTGGGGTAGATCGAGTCACTACTCATAATTGATCTTGTACTTCCATCACCAAACAAATGCTTTGCATTCAAACTTGATAAACAAATAGTTAGATGAGATGCTCTCACATGAACAAGGAGTAATGGTGAAAATGATGGATGTTGACTCGATCTTTACATGGATTTCCTTTATAAATGTTGTTATTCTATTTAAGTGGTCATTCTACTACACATTTATTTGGTATAAAAGAAAATCTGCAAAACCCATACTTTTCACAACAACTAAAGCTCCTAAAGAATCAATAATAGGTACGTATTTCTCTGAATTTTTTTCCAAATTTATAGTCCTAAGGTTCATACTTGAAAATGGTACTTCTTGCACTTTGTCTAAGAGAATTTAAATTCTAAAACTTCACATAAAGCATTTTGTTTGACACCAATTTGAAATCATGAGTTGTTCAAAAGATCAACCCTCTACTTCCAAAAGACCATTTGATGAGGACCTTATTGTCCAAATCCTTGGTTCCTCAAAAAGAACCCATTCATCACCTTGGCCTTGGTGCAGTTGATGGTATCATTGATAATGCAAAAGAATGTAGGGATGCTGAAATTCCTCTCACTAGGTGGGAATTGCTTGTGCATTGGTATGGAAAGAGGAATTCCAATGCACCCATTTCAAATGTTTGGACCTATGACCTAGGAAGGTTGGTGGTCTCCAATATATTCATAAACATATATTTTTTCAGGCATGTTGTTGCAAGTTACGATGAAAATGGAAGGGTTAGTAGAGCTACAAAAAAAGGGGAACTAATGGAAATTAATAAAGTATCCATCCATAGAGTTTTTAACCTTAAATTAGTTGCAAATAAGGTTATAGATTTTGATTCTTTCAAAGAAAAATACCAACATGATAGAAGCAGTTTTAGGGTGCATTGGCTTCCAAGGTTTAGGTTGAAGGGTTTTAATGGAAGATCTACAAGAATTTCCGAGAATGAATTAGAACCTTTTAGCTTGACTATATTTGAAGATTACTTTGTTAAGAGATATTATGTTTTATGCCAAGTATTGTGAAGAGATGCATAGACAAGAATGCCAGTGCCTCTTATGTATGTGGCTGTAGATATCCAAATTCCCTTGATAAATAACAAGTTTGAATTTACCACCTTCATAGCTGATGCCATCCACAAGTAGCTTGTGGAAGTTAAAATAAATAAATAAGTGATAAACTTCAGCTGGTATTATTTCTTGTGCCATACATTCTTATATGTAAGGAGAGGGTAATGAGATAAGCCTTACAGATTCACATGGAGGGTGAGGATGAAAGTCTTCTCCATGTGCAATGTTGGACTCATATATGGGACAGACACTGCAATGCATCTAGCTGTCATTTTTGAAAACCATTTTGTAAGGAAAATCCTCTCACATTTGGGAGTTCATGAGGTCAGATTGCATAAGGAAGTTTTGGATTTCCTTAGACCCAAGGATAGGAGACCATATCTAGGAGTTCAACACAATTGGGGAGATTACTATCTCCATGTTAACTCCATTACCATCAAGGTGTATGGGTGCCCGGTGGGTCCTCATGTGCTGCCAAGGTGTGCGTCGCTAAGACAAGCATTTTTGGAAGTTATGTGGCAGCTCAATGAACCAGATAAGGCCCATCTCAAAGGGAAAAAGAAGGGATCCTTTTTCCCATTTTCCACCACTTTCTTTGAATTCACTATTACAAGAGAAGGATTATAGAAAATTTACCCAACTCCAAATGTACAAGATGTCTCAGGAAAGGATCAGAGCTTGTGATCCTGAAGGATTCATCAACCAAGTCAAGGAAAGAATAAAAAAGTCAACATTCCAGTATTAGCTCCACTTCAGTGAGGATATTTTAAGGAATTGCAAAGATGATCAGGAGGATGCTGACAAAAGTGTAAAGTGGGTGGCATTCACCAAAGAAGAGGATGTCAGGACAGGAAAATAAGAATTACCATGGGGATTTCTTTGAGATAAGAGATCCAACTACTAGGATCCAAATGATCTTGAACAATTTTGACAGAGTTGTTGGAAAAGCCCCAATCGTAGAAGAGAAACCAATATACCAACCTAAAGGGCATGTCATTAGGGAAGTTGCTCCATCGAGCCCACCAAATGTTACATTGTTGGAAATATGTGTTTTCATTGATGTCAACTCAAGATGTGTTGCCATTGATGTCTACTATATATGTTGAAGATTTTATAATACTATGGATATAGTTGATGCACAAAGATATCAACTATGCAAAACAATAGTGCAACATGAGGTAGAATGGTGATTAGTCTAATGTATATGTGTGATACAAAGGTGGGTACACTAGTTACAATATGTTTCCTACATGTCTACTTTGATATCATTCCTATTTGGTGTACCACACATGGAGATAAGGTTCAAAAGTATTGCTAAGGCATTCACAATTTACACTCTAAGACAGAGTCATGGTATTTTGGTTTACATCTCTTTGTAGACCAAGCTTTTCTCTTATGGTTCAAAAGATAAGTTAGTCAAGATGTGAATGTGTTATATCCAATAATTCAAGTAATTGCACCTTGTATAGTGAAATCTATAAGTGAAAAAGTTTCAGTCTATGCTTTGGTGATGCAGAGTGGCAGGGATAGCAAACACCCAACTATGATGGCAAAGACACTCAGCTTAAATGCTTCTATCAAATACTCTTACAGACCTTGGAAACATTGAATCATGTATTTTTGGATCAGAATAAGGTGTGACAACTTCCTAGCACTTAGGTTTCAACAAACTTCCACAAACTATGGTGAATTAGGCACTTTTCTCCCTTAAGGCTAGCCTTACCCGGTAGGATAGTCAATATGAAATCCACATGGAGGACTTACAAGACACCAAACCTATGGATTTAGACATCCAAAATGGACCTCTATCAAGTCTCAATACCTTTTCCCATGACTGTCAAGGCACAAACCACAATAAGCCATTCTACCACTGCTCCAAGAGACCTAATTCACAGACCTACACCTGGGTCTTGACTATCTAGGCTCTCCCCTTCACCCCAAAGCCAAAAATAAAACTCCTACAGGTTTTCCACACCTGTTACCATCATTCCTAAGTGCCTCTTAAACAGATTCTTTAGAATCAAGCAAAAACTCACTTTTTTGCTTGTCAATTAGGCTTATCACATAGAGATGTCAAGCCAAAAACATTGCACCACTTCCTCCAAGAAGCCTTCCATTCTCCAATACCTTGATTACATAGTATTACAGCCCCATATATTCCATCCCACAAGGATTTTTCCACTTTACAACATGGGAATGGAAGAAATCCACATTTTCCTCTCAAAACCCTGATTTTAAGGGTTTTCAGACCACCCGGGAGTAAAATTAAGATATCTCGCTTAATAATCAATAAAAAATCACCACTCCAGCACCAAAAGAAATATTATTCAATCCTCTTTCCAACCATTACATTATTTCATCATAAAACAAAACGTACAGATCGTACCAAGCACGTGATCAACAAATTCTATAGGAAAACCATGGGGTTTGAGACCACCCGGTAGTAAAATGGGGATATCTCACTCAATTTTCAATGAAATTACACCATTCCAACGCAAAAAGAAAGGTTATTCAATTATCTATCCAACCATTATAGGCTTAGATAATTTAACAACATATACAGGCCGTACAATGTACAGTAGCAGCAATTTATTTATGAAAAACACAGAAAAACAACAACTTCTTCTTAGAAACTCCTTCCAAACTTGTTCAACAACCTCAAACTCGAGGAATTACATCAATATATCATTGGAATACCTTAAAAAACTTCCAAGAACCGACCAACTACCTTAATCACCCCTTTTTTCAACTCTAAAATGACAATTTTCCAATGCTTGGCCTTAATCATCCCCTTACAACTTAATTTTTAAAATTCCTCTTAACTGACCTACTAAGACCCCAAAAGCCTTCCAATTCATAAAAAATGGTCATTGAGACCTTTTTCATAAGAAAAAAACATGAAAACCAAACCTACATTATATCCTATCCACTAAGATCACCTTGTCAACATGACATACATGGACAACTTATTACAATGCAACATATTTTAACATATTTTGCAAATTCCTCGTTGCATATTGTTTAAAAATCTTCAAATACACTCCATAAAACTTCAAGACTCCCCTTTACATTCCAAGGTGATGGTGCCCCTGCACCATTTGGCAGAGTAAAGTGTTGATGGAGGCTTAATGGAATGCTCTGCATTCCTCTAGAGTGATAGATATGGCTGTGCATAATTGTGGATATGTTTAGAGAGGTATATGGTTCATCCTTGTAAGTATTAGGTGTTTTTCATGTACAACAATGTAATCCTAAGTATTGGAGTGTTATTGTTTGTTTGAATGCTTTGTTTTCATCAGTCCAATATTTTTTTCTTCTTGCGCCAACACTTAATGATCAAATACTTTAGAAGATGGTTGAAGAGGTATCATGCATATTCTACAATGCTCACATCTTGGTCTGCATGTTGATTTTGGTTTCTCTTTGGTGGTATAAGGTTGTACAATTGGTAGTTTTGGTGGTGTTGTCATTGTTTGGGCTAACAGTTGTGTTTCCTTCATCCACGATTGATCTTGATTAATTAATTTTTCTTTGGAGGATGGGTTGTTATAGTTTTTGGTCTTATTATGTCGTGTGTTTATCTGCAACTCATTTTCTCTTCATAATGTATATGTTTGGAGCTGACCTATGTTGTATCATACATTTCATCTAAAGGTTATCTTGGAGCTGACCTAATTGAGGTTTTGGGTTGTTGTAGAGGGTATTTATAGAAGAAAAAATTCATTTTTGAAGGTAATTGAGTATAGTGAATTGGAATTGAGTAGTATGTTGAATATGAAGTATGAAAAATTAGAATGATAGAGTGATTGTGTGAAAAAGGGACTGCAACATCAACACATGTTGGATGCTTCTTTATAGCAATTCATGTTCATGTTTTTCATTATAATTTTCATGTATCTTGCTCTGAGATAGCGAGTCTCAGTAGGTCCTTGTATCTTTCCCTAAGGTTGTGCACCTTATTCTACAAGTCCTTAGGTAGTGAGCCTTAAACAACATTGTAATTTTTGTAAGTAGTGAGCATAATATATTGCAAGTTAACTCCCACTATGGTTTTTTTCTCATTGGATTTTCCATGTAAAAATCTTGGCATCCTTGCGTGGTGCATGTTTTCATTTATGCTATTCTTTTTGTTAATGTGTTTTGATGTTTAATTTGCAAATGGAAATTTGTAATTTTGGTATATTCTGATTCAACCCCCCTCTTAACACTTTGATGTGTTCAACATACACCCCCTTCTCCCCTCATATGCTAGTATCCCCTCCTCATATGATTCACATTGATTCTCTCCTAGGAGAACAATCACATAAGAAGAGAAGAACAAAGCGACCATCATTGGTTTACTATCCACTTGGTCTTGATGAGGAGGAGGATGTTCAGGTGATTGTAGAAGAAATGCATCAACAAATGACTTCTCCCCCAAGAGAAAATACTATTGAAATTCTCCAAAGAATATTTGGGATAGATGTAACAATGGGGAGAGATGAAGGTAATAATGTCAGAGTATTAGCATGTACACAATTCATCTCAGATGATGAAATTGTAAAGTCACAAGAATTCAAAGATTTTATTTTTGAGATCAAAAAGAGAAGAATTCCATAAAATACTTGAACAAGAAAAGGAAGGAGTACCTTAGGAATAATATGAAGAGGTCACCAAAAAGGTGGTGGTAGAAATGAATTTTTATGCCAAGAACATTACCCCATAGGAGAGGATAAGAATGGCGAGTAGTGGACTACTATTGCTCTCAGAGTGGGATATTGTGTCAATGATAATCTAAGTTGATACAATCAAGAGGCAAGATGAAGAGGTCTTTTCTACTGAAGAGAAAGCACAAGTGGCACTATCAGGATCAGTGTTCAACCCAAAGTGGGAAACCCTTGAAATATGTGCTTTGGCCCCAAATACAAATAAGCCTCATGTTGCAGAGACATCACAAGATATAAAAGGGGGTTAATTTTAAAGAGGGTATCAGTTACCTCCACCTTTGAAGCTAGTTCATTAATGGTAGATGTTTCCAAGTTTACTGAAGCAACTGCCAAGAGACTGCAATGCCACTATGATAAATTATTCAAGATTATCTAGCACTTACTGTAGAGTACAATAAGTTAAAGATGAAATTGGTTAAGGTAACACCTCTAGTTGACATACAGGAAGCAAGTTCCTCTTTAATAGAATCTTTAGAGCATTTGATAAAAGAAAATGAAGAAGTAAAGGAGAGAAATGAAATGATGGAGGAGTAGACGAAGAATGCTTAAAAGGCTCAACATGAGGAAAGGGTATATCTTGTATCAAGTATTTTGGTCCATGAAATGTCCAAAGTTCTGAGTAGATTGGAAGATGCCTATGTAACATACACCAATTTCAAGGGTGCAGTTTCTAGGGTGGCTGGGGACTAGTATAGACTTAGAAATATTATAAATAAGTGGGTCCTTAGGATTGTATCTTTATAAGGCATGTACATAGGATCTGCAAATACATAAGAGCTTCCAAAGGATATTTATCCTACTTATTACATGGCCAAGGTAATTGGAGAAATGCAAGTATATATGGTCAAGTTAGTTGAAAATGTACAGAAAAATCTCAAATACTTTGAAAATATTGAGACTAGGATTATGCCTCACATTATGAAAGAAGATGGGAGCATAAAATGTTGGTGTGAATATAAAGTCTTGTACCTAGTAATTATCTCACTAAGTAATTAGGGGAATTATTCACATGTTAAGTCTACTTAGGATATAAGGTTATTTCTAGAAGTCGTAGTTGGCTTTTCTAGAACTTATCTTATCTAGCTTTATGCATCATTTCCTAGGTAGTTAGTTTGTTAGTCATCTCATGTCATAGGATCAAGACACATGTCACAATCATGTTAATCCTATTCCTCAATCTTTCCTATATAAGGAAGGTCATTGCACACTTTGTAATATACTTCATACCTTATCATCATTTTGATAGGTCTTAATATCAAGCAAAATCATATTCTTACATACTCTCTTGTAGAAGGTTTTCATTGTTTTTGCAGGTGGTCTTGGGTATTGAGCTAATCTTCAACTCTTACATGGTATTAGAGCCAAGCCTTGCAAAAACCTTCTCAAATATGAGGGTTGAGCTATTGCTAGTGAGATATCTTGGTTATTTTTAGTAAGGTTGAGTATGCTCTTCCCTTGGACTGATGGTGAACCTAGGAATAATTTTTTTTTGAAAAAATACTAGATTTGACGTAGTCTCTATATGCGGGTTTTCATGGAAGGTCACTTTTGGCTTGTGTTGGAGGAGATCTAAGCTCAGATTCAAGATCAGGGTAGTTGAGAATGTTAAGATCAACTTTTGTTTTTCCTAAATCTGACTTTTTTTCCAAAGTTATGAGGGTTTGAAGATTTGCAAGATCTAGAGGTTGCAGAGCTTCTAGCATATTATCTCCCTGATCAGACCTCACCATCATCTTCAGAGAGCTTAAGAGATAAATATTCATATATAACACACATATTTGGTGTTGGCTATTCGTGAGGAATTTTTTTTTACTTGGGTGGTTGTACGACCCACCCAGGTATGGGTATGATTATTTTCACAGAATAAAAAAATAATAATTTTATCATGTGATTTTAGATATATTCAGTTTTTTTTAAATATTTTATCGAGCTATATAAAAATTGTGTCAAGCAATTTATTAAAAAAATTAAGGCATAATATAGTTTGTGGGTTCACATTTGTTTGGGGCATAATATTTTATTAAATATTTATTTGTGCCATAAAAGGCTGACCATAGTACATGGCATTAAGTCTTTGGCAGGTTTTGTTGGCCCTTTGGCTGCCTCGTACATCTTACTACCACCACCTATAAACTTGAATTGCCATTAATATTGTGCCAAATTTTTCTTCACACCACCCATTGGTTATTTCCCTTTCGTCGATGTTCGAGAGTTTTTCGTGGCTACTGGTTTCTTTGCTAATGCCGATAACCTCCCTCCACCACTAGCGACACTCGCTACCACCCCTATCCTCCGCCAACATGCCAACAAGGTTGGTGCTATTCGTTTTCACCCCATCGAAGACCAATGTCATATGGCGGACCAAGACCTAGCCCAAGGGTGCTCAAATTTTGCACCTCATTAGCCTTTCTAGTACCCTCAAGTGCCTTAATACAACTATTTTTTTAATTTTTCCATAACTTTTTGCAATGATATCAAAATTCTACAAACAAGATATCGATGGAAAGTTGGTTCCATGTACTTCATAGTGGTACAGTCCATTTTGTTAGATTTTTCTAAAGGTAAAAATTATAGCCAACTGAATTCAGTGCTTCCATTTGGACTCTCAAGCTCACATCTTTTCACCAGTTTGTTGAATTTTGGAGATTCCAATGGTATTACGAAGGTGATTAAGAGCTCTATCATTTTATCCATCTACTTTTTCATATTTAGCCCTAGGTACATTCTATTGAGTTTTTGCAATTTGAGGAATTTACTTGATAACTTGGACATACTACAATTTGGAGAAGGTTTATTTGTAGTGGGAGACTTCATTCTCAATTGTGCATCAAATTTGGGAGTTTCTAATTGCTGTTGAAGGTTAATTGCTTTGTATTTTTGGAGATTAGTCATAGTTCATTATGGGGTTTTCATTTCATCCTTCCTTGATTATGTTGAAAATGGGAAACTATAAAAAATGGAGAGATGGTATCATAAAACATTTCTGATGGATTCATTTGTTGCCACATTTGTATGATCTTGTTCCCCCTCCTGGTACTGATAGTAAAAAAATTGCATGGAATTGCAAAAGGGATCATGTCTTAGGAGTTATTGTAATGTATATTTATGATGCCACTTTGAATGTTATTGATCATTTTGAGTGTCCTCATACTATTTGGACTAAAATTTGGGAGATATATGGTGATCTTGATACTCAACCATTCCCAAATGATCCTATTTTAGATCATCTTTTTCTTCTTCATTTTTTGGATAGGATACCCTATGATCATGCTACTATGCAAGATTTTGAATATTTGGAATACTTTGAATCTTCCGAAGAGGTTGACAAGGGTTCTTCAAATACTCCTCCTTCGTCAGAGATAGTTGATGTACCTTCACCTTCAATGATTCATTGTGCAAAGTCATTGATTGAGGCTTCCATCATTCCCATTCAACAAGACCATTCATCTTATGTTGGTGATTCATTGAGCACATCCAATGATTCATTACAAGTATCTCAATGTCTTCTTGATTGGGATTCCTATCTATCAAACATTGCATCCTTATTTTTGGAGTCTAACATTTCAGATTTGGATTGCACATTTGAGGGGTTATCTCTCCTATTTGATGACAACCATGGCACAACTATTGTCAAGCCATCGTCTTTATATCTTGTTCAACATTAGTTTCCACATAGTCCTGATTTGTCACATTCTTCTTTGATTGGGAATGTACTTGATTTGATAGTGGCATCTTCATCTTCAGTGGTAAAGGAGACACACGAGCAATTTTAAGAGACATCATCATCATACATATTCATGCTTCTTTATTTCAATTTCTATTCATAATGGGAAGAATTCCTGCATTTGTACTTGGTTTTTTTTCTTCCAAAAGGGAGACAAGTTGTTTGTTGAAATTGGATCATGTGTTGTCTTCAAGCACTTACCATTTTTGTAGGTGATCACACATTATGGGGAGGCTACATAATATCTCTCTTTCCCTCTTATGGTGGGGCTATTGATTGTAATGTATCTATGTGATAGATGGTGTAATTGGGGGTATCATGGAATCCTCCATCCTTCCTCACATGATTTGATTTGATTTGATTTTTTCTCTCTTTTGGGGAGGACTTTTGTCCCACTGGGTTTTCTCCTTTTCTCTATTTGTGAGACATTTCATTTGCATTTGTACATGAGTACCTAATATAGCCTAATAACCAGGACCCATCTTTGCATTCTTACATCATTTGCATAATAATATTCTCCCTAAGTTGCACTTAAGGGGGGGGGTGTTAGTGTGAATATAAAGTCTTGTACCTATTAATTTATCTCCCTCTAGATAATTAGGGGACTTATTCAGATGTTTATTTTACTTAGGATATAAGATTCTTTCTAGAAGTATTAGTTGGATTTTCTAGAACTTATCTTATCTAGATTTATGCATCATTTCCTAGGTAGTTAGTTTGTTAGTCATCTCATGTCATAGGATTAAGAAACATGTCACAATCATGTTCAATCCTATTCCTCAACCTTTCCTATATAAGGGAGGTCATTGTACACTGTAATATACTTCATACCTCATCATCATTTTGATAGGTCTAATATCAAGAAAGCTCATATTCTTGCATACTCTCTTGTAGAAGGTTTTTATTGTTTTTGTAGGCGGTCTTGGGTATTGAGCTAATATTCATCTCTTACATAAAACTCTTGATGAATGGAGATCTAAAATTTTAATGCATTAATCCCCACTCTTTCATTCCTAATATGTGATGACAAGTTTGATACATATATACTCAAAACTTATTTAAATAAATAAATTACTACAAATCATGGTATATAGGCTTTTTGCAAGGAGACCAACACAGTTTGGATACAAAGTATCAATGATACTTGTATAATGTTGATTTAATTCTTTCCTACCAATGGCAACCAAACGTGGTGTATATGGCATGAGATGAGAAGTATAATCATTTTCCAGGATTATAGTCAGAACAAGGTATTTCTTAGAACCATTGGTATTATACTAGGAAAAATTAACACAAAAAGGAAAGGGATAGTGTGAAAGATTTGAGTTATGTTTCAATCAGATTCCACTAACCAAACATAACTGCTGCATGGGATTACCAAGAATAGAATGTCAGAAGTGTCCTCTCACCTGCAAAGAGCAATTTTGAGGAAATCAATTGCATATGCCAATATAAATGCTTTGAAAGATCTTCAATTTTTTTTTGAAGTGGTTACACATTTTGTATTTATGTCTTGTAATTTATAAGTAGTGCAACCACCTAAAGTTTTGTTTTTAGTGACTTAAGCTATTGAATGAGGATTTTTTCTTGTTGCTTCCCTTGTGTCTATAAAAGGGAATTTTGAGCCTCATCAAAAGGATTCTGAATTCTTAGTTCCGAGTCCTTAGTCTTGTAGTCTTTGTATAGAATTAGGGTTTTTGTATAGTTAAGTCCTTTGAAGTTTAGGGAAGAAATGTTGTAATTTTGCTCTGTAATATCAACATATGAATCAAATACTTAGTGTATTTTCTTAAATTTGACTATCAATCTACTACACTCTCCATGTTGTAATGCATTCTCTTTTAAATCATTATAATCAAAGATTATTTTTGATTCTCATATCACATTTGTTGTTATGGATGCCTAAATTGTTAGCTTCTATTCAAGGAATGGATTAAATTTGCTTGCAATTTTTTCATCAAAGACTATGTTGTTGCAATAATTATTTGCAAGTAGTGTAATAGTATTGTCTCTTTGTTGTTTTCTCATTGTAATGTAGTGAGGGTATAAGAAGCCAAAGGGTTAGCTTGTTGTATGAGAGTTTTACTTCATTTCTTGACTCTGTAATAGATAAGGCACTAAAAAAATGGTTCACATAGCTCAAACTAGGCTTAATCAAACATATATGAATTAAAAACCTTAATTTCATTGTTTTACGCTCAAATCCACACTAACAAGGACTACAAAGTAGATAGAGGGTTTTTTAGATGATTTAGCTAGTCAAACTCACCTTCTATAAAATTAGTGTGAATGATTTGTTTCAAAGGAATCATTGTAAGTACTACTACATATTAAATAATGTCCTAGGGGAACCCACCTTGGTTTTGTAGGGCCTAAAGTGCATAGGATAAAAATGTATAATCTATCTCCTATTCGTTGGCCACTAATCGAGGTTTTTGATCATAAGACCTAGATTACCTTTAGAAAATCCTAGACAATTAGTTGGAAACACCAACAAAGTAGCCTTGTTGTTAAATCAAGTCTAATGATAAAAAAATATGTTACATTTAAGGAAGATACAAAAAATCACGAGGTACATGTTGGAATCACTCACACTCTAATGCCATGTTCAAGTGAGTAGCTATGATCATCCCAAGATCATCAATTTGCAAAAAAAAATCCTCCACATATAGAAGATATAAGAAACAACAAAAAATGCTATTCCACCAAACAAGAATACAATATGATACAAGATTCACAAGATGTAAAATATTACTTGCTATTTTTAAGATGAAAGAGGAGCCTTGTTTATAAAGGAAAGGTGTGAGATATGATTAGACAAGGTCATGATACGTGTCTTAATCCTATACAATGATATAGTTTATCATAACTACCCAGGATAAGATGAGATCTAGACACGACAAGTAAGACTTCTAAAAGGAACCTTAGGACCTAATTAAACTTAACATGTGAATAAGTTCCATATGTACCCTACTAGGAATTAACTAGGTACAAGAATTTATTCACACAAATAACCCCTTAAGTGTAACTTAGGGAGGAACAAACCAATGCAAGATACAAAGATGGGTCTTGGTAATAAGGCCTAATGAGGTACCCAAGTACAAACAATCTCTCACAAATGGAGAAAAGGAGAAAAACCCTGTTAGAGAAAAATCCTCTCCAAAAGAGAGAAATACAAGATGAATGACTAAGAAGTCTCCAAAACAATGTCCCAAAAATATAGGAACACAAAGAACATCATTGAAGCATGAAGAAGCTATAAAAAAATATCAAAATATGACTTGTTGAGATTGAAGAGCCTCCTCTGAAAACAAGATGATGATTAGGATCAAGAAGACACTAATCTGCATGAGTGTCCCCAATGACACTACTTGAACAATGATCAAATGGAAAACAAACGCAAAATATTTATCAATTAAAGATACATATGGCACATGAATCTACATGAGTGACCCCAATGCCACTACTCAACTAATGCAAGTTGAAAATACAAGTGCCAATAGTCTGAAGAACATTGATCAAATGAGGATGGAAGGTTGTCTCCACAAAATAGGAATATAAGAGTGTCTATATGGTAAATTATCCATCTGTCCAAAATGCATGGGTAACTAGTAGTCGCATCCACATAGTACATATGAAAAAGTACTAGATACATAGTTCACTCCAAAGGTAAATCAAGGAAGCATTAACACAAATAGTATGATACCCCCCATAATGGTGACTAGGGAGAAGTATGATAGATCCACTGAAACTATTTATCATCATCTAGTGTACAAAGGAGAAGAATTTTTTTTTTAAAGTGCACAAGAAAGTACCTATAACTGAAAAAGGGTGTGCATAAACAACGCACACATGCATGAGACAAGAGTCACTAAGATTCATTGTCATCTTGGAGGGACACTCACTTGTCAAAGGTGTGATGACGAATAACTAAGGCACTACACAAACCACATGACAATTTATAATATAGTGCGAGCATAAAATATATCATAAACTTATGTGAAAATTCCCCAAAATACATGTACAATAATATGTCACTTTATCTCAGTGCGTTTTCATTTAAGAAAGTTCTTACAAATGATACTCAAAATTCCCACAAAGGACAAAATTCTGCATATACATATAAAGTATCCCAAATGAAGCCATCCCATGCAAATAGAATGATTTTAGGTGCCAAAATATCCAAGTAACTAACTAGAGTGTTAAAACAAAAAAATATGAATTAATTATATAGGGGGCCAAACCTAGAAAAAGTGCATGAATAACTCTGAAGAGCCACAAGAATCACAAAAAATAGAGGAATGGGGAAAAAGTTATGAGCTCAAGAGAAAAAATGCACATGATACTTAAATAGGCTATAAAAGGCACCAACAGAAAAATATAAGAAAAATATCTACACCATTAGATAGTGCTCAGAACTAGCTTTTCGTCGATATCTCGTTTGCCAAAACTCGACTCTTGGATCAAAGGTTATGGTGATTTTTCCAATCTTGCTAAAGTTACCAAAAAAGGAAAAAATTTAGCTCCCCTAGGTGAGTGATGGTTTCCCATGCAACCAGGTGCAGATGATTAGGTTGGGCATAGAAAACATATATATATATATATATATTTAAAAAATAAATTAAAAAAAAGTGGGGAAGGGAGGGGGAGGGGGGTCGTAGCTAGGGTGGGGGGTACCTAAGGTATCACCCCCATTAAAATGGGTAGGTCTAAGGTACTTCCTGATGCAGTACCTTCAGGTCAATATATATTTTTTTATTTTTTAAAACCTTAATAAAATTTTAATAATTTTTATTTTAATATTTTCTACAAAATTGTACCTATGCCAGAGGGTAATACGACTGTCTTGGGAAATTTTGTTTGCTTCAATAACATTTTTTTTTGGAATATAGGTAAATTTTATATCAAAATTCGTGGAATCAACCTCTTGGACACAATGGTAGGGTCCATATGGACTAAAAATGCTTCAATAAAAAGTTGTTCACCAATTTGAGCTTGAAACCCTTATTTACCAATGTTGCAAATGGTGGCTAAATTGAGTGAAACAAAAGTCAAATCTGACTTTCTCGAACCTCTTGGATGCAATGAGACAACAAAAAATACTACCACTATAGCCAAAATAGCTATAATCATCAAATCTCACCAAGAAACATACATGAAATATATGATCAATAGAACTTTGCAAATCCTTTTTGATTCTCTAGATTGTATTGCAATGCAAGAGAAGAGCATATGAGAATTTACAAGATCATAAAAAACATAAATTACAATAAAAACTTGATGGTGGAAATTCTCTGATAATAAAAAAGGGGCTTGCTAGATTCAAATCTCTAATATCATGTGGAATCACTCAAACTTTGATACCATGTTCAAGTGAGTATCCAAGATCATCCCAGGATCATCAATTTGCAACACTAAATAACCTCCACATACACAAGAGAGAAGCAACAACAAAAAATGCTATTCCACCAAACAAGAATACAATATGATACAAGATTCACAAGATTTAAAATATGAACTGACATAAATTTAAGATGCAAGAGGAGCCTTTCTTCTAAAGGAAAGATGCGAGATATGATTAGACAAAATCGTGACATGCACGTCTTAATATAACATGATACAACTTAGCATAACTACTTAGGATAAGACAAGAACTAGGTATGCCAACTAAGACTTCTAGAAGGAATCTTAAGACTTAAGTAAACTTAACATGTGAACAAGTACCCTAAGTTCCCTCCTAGGAATTAATTAGGTACAAGACTTTATTCACACCAATGGTATAAAATCTAGAAGTCCAGAAAATTTGAGCCTAATGGTTCCTTTTCTAGCAGGCTTGAGGCTTGATTTATCTACCAAATAGACTATACCCCATAAACACCATGATGAAAATATTTAAAATAATCATGTCAAAATATCATATGTTGTGTGGCTCCAATATCTAACACCCAAAAATCATGCCATGA
>VDFB02047230.1:47979275-48044699 GCA_007258455.2 Sequoia sempervirens
ATATTCATGCTTCTTTATTTCAATTTCTATTCATAATGGGAAGAATTCCTGCATTTGTACTTGGTTTTTTTTCTTCCAAAAGGGAGACAAGTTGTTTGTTGACATTGGATCATGTGTTGTCTTCAAGCACTTACCATTTTTGTAGGTGATCACACATTATGGGGAGGCTACATAATATCTCTCTTTCCCTCTTATGGTGGGGCTATTGATTGTAATGTATCTATGTGATAGATGGTGTAATTGGGGGTATCATGGAATCCTCCATCCTTCCTCACATGATTTGATTTTATTTGATTTTTTCTCTCTTTTGGGGAGGACTTTTGTCCCACTGGGTTTTCTCCTTTTCTCTATTTGTGAGACATTTCATTTTCATTTGTACATGAGTACCTAATATAGCCTAATAACCAGGACCCATCTTTGCATTCTTACATCATTTGCATAATAATATTCTCCCTAAGTTGCACTTAAGGGGGGGTGTTAGTGTGAATATAAAGTCTTGTACCTATTAATTTATCTCCCTCTAGATAATTAGGGGACTTATTCACATGTTAATTTTACTTAGGATATAAGATTCTTTCTAGAAGTATTAGTTGGATTTTCTAGAACTTATCTTATCTAGCTTTATGCATCATTTCCTAGGTAGTTAGTTTGTTAGTCATCTCATGTCATAGGATTAAGAAACATGTCACAATCATGTTCAATCCTATTCCTCAACCTTTCCTATATAAGGGAGGTCATTGTACACTGTAATATACTTCATACCTCATCATCATTTTGATAGGTCTAATATCAAGAAAGCTCATATTCTTGCATACTCTCTTGTAGAAGGTTTTTATTGTTTTTGTAGGTGGTCTTGGGTATTGAGCTAATATTCATCTCTTACATAAAACTCTTGATGAATGGAGATCTAAAATTTTAATGCATTAATCCCCACTCTTTCATTCCTAATATGTGATGACAAGTTTGATACATATCTATTCAAAACTTATTTAAATAAATTAATTACTACAAATCATGGTATATAGGCTTTTTGCAAGGAGACCAACACAGTTTGGATACAAAGTATCAATGATACTTGTATAATGTTGATTTAATTCTTTCCTACCAATGGCCACCAAACGTGGTGTATATGGCATGAGACGAGAAGTATAATCATTTGCCCGGATTATAGTCAGAACAAGGTATTTCTTAGAACCATTGATATTATACTAGGACAAATTAACACAAAAAGGAAAGGGATAGTGTGGAAGATTTGAGTTATGTTTCAATCAGATTCCACTAACCAAACATAACTGCTCCATGGGATTACCAAGAATAGAATGTCAGAAGTGTCCTCTCACCTGCAAAGAGCAATTTTGAGGAAATCAATTGCATATGCCAATATAAATGCTTTGAAAGATCTTCAATTTTTTTTTGAAGTGGTTACACATTTTGTATTTATGTCTTGTAATTTATAAGTAGTGCAACCGCCTAAAGTTTTGTTTTTAGTGACTTAAGCTATTGAATGAGGATTTTTTCTTGTTGCTTCCCTTGTGTCTATAAAAGGGAATTTTGAGCCTCATCAAAAGGATTTTGAATTCTTAGTTCTGAGTCCTTAGTCTTGTAGTCTTTGTATAGAATTAGGGTTTTTGTACAGTTAAGTCCTTTGAAGTTTAGGGAAGAAATGTTGTAATTTTGCTCTGTAATATCAACATATGAATCAAATACTTAGTGTATTTTCTTAAATTTGACTATCAATCTACTACACTCTCCATGTTGTAATGCATTCTCTTTTAAATCATTATAATCAAAGATTATTTTTGATTCTCATATCACATTTGTTGTTATGGATGCCTAAATTGTTAGCTTCTATTCAAGGAATGGATTAAATTTGCTTGCAATTTTTTCATCAAAGACTATGTTGTTGCAATAATGATTTGCAAGTAGTGTAATAGTATTGTCTCTTTGTTGTTTTCTCATTGTAATGTAGTGAGGGTATAAGAAGCCAAAGGGTTAGCTTGTTGTATGAGAGTTTTACTTCATTTCTTGACTCTATAATAGATAAGGCACTAAAAAAATGGTTCACATAGCTCAAACTAGGCTTAATCAAACATATATGAATTAAAAACCGTAATTTCATTGTTTTACGCTCAAATCCACACTAACAAGGACTACAAAGTAGATAGAGGGTTTTTTAGATGATTTAGCTAGTCAAGCTCACCTTCTGTAAAATTAGTGTGAATAATTTGTTTCAAAGGAATCATTGTAAGTACTACTACATAATAAATAATGTCCTAGGGGAACCCACCTTGGTTTTGTAGGGCCTAAAGTGCATAGGATAAAAATGTATAATCTATCTCCTATTCGTTGGCCACTAATCGAGGTTTTTGATCATAAGACCTAGATAACCTTTAGAAAATCCTAGACAATTAGTTGGAAACACCAACAAAGTAGCCTTGTTGTTAAATCAAGTCTAATGATAAAAAAATATGTTACATTTAAGGAAGATACAAAAAATCACGAGGTACATGTTGGAATCACTCACACTCTAATGCCATGTTCAAGTGAGTAGCTATGATCATCCCAAGATCATCAATTTGCAAAAAAAAATCCTCCACATATAGAAGATATAAGCAACAACAAAAAATGCTATTCCACCAAACAAGAATACAATATGATACAAGATTCACAAGATGTGAAATATGACTTGCTATTTTTAAGATGAAAGAGGAGCCTTGTTTATAAAGGAAAGGTGTGAGATATGATTAGACAAGGTCATGACACGTGTCTTAATCCTATACAATGATATAGTTTATCATAACTACCCAGGATAAGATGAGATCTAGACACGACAAGTAAGACTTCTAGAAGGAACCTTAGGACCTAATTAAACTTAACATGTGAATAAGTTCCATATGTACCCTACTAGGAATTAACTAGGTACAAGAATTTATTCACTCAAATACCCCCTTAAGTGTAACTTAGGGAGGAAAAAACCAATGCAAGATACAAAGATGGGTCTTGGTAATAATGCCTAATGAGGTACCCAAGTACAAACAATCTCTCACAAATGGAGAAAAGGAGAAAAACCCTGTTAGAGAAAAATCCTCTCCAAAAGAGAGAAATACAAGATGAATGACTAAGAAGTCTCCAAAACAATGTCCCAAAAATATAGGAACACAAAGAACATCATTGAATCATGAAGAAGCTATAAAAAACTATCAAAATATGACTTGTTGAGATTGAAGAGCCTCCTCTGAAAACAAGATGATGATTAGGATCAAGAAGACACTAATCTGCATGAGTGCCCCCAATGACACTACTTGAACAATGATCAAATGGAAAACAAACACAAAATATTTATCAATTAAAGATACATATGGCACATGAATCTACATGAGTGACCCCAATGCCACTACTCAACTAATGCAAGTTGAAAATACAAGTGCCAATAGTCTGAAGAACATTGATCAAATGAGGATGGAAGGTTGTCTCCACAAAATAGGAATATAAGAGTGTCTATATGGTAAATTATCCATCTCTCCAAAATGCATGGGTAACTAGTAGTCGCATCCACATAGTACATATGAACAAGTACTAGATACATAGTTCACTCCAAAGATAAATCAAGGAAGCATTAACACAAATAGTATGATACCCCCCATAATGGTGACTAGGGAGAAGTATGATAGATCCACTGAAACTATTTATCATCATCTAGTGCACAAAGGAGAAGAAACAAAATTTTAAAGTGCACAAGAAAGTACCTATAACTGAAAAAGGGTGTGCATAAACAAGGCACACATGCATGAGACAAGAGTCACTAAGATTCATTGTCATCTTGGAGGGACACTCACTTGTCAAAGGTGTGATGACGAATAACTAAGGAACTACACAACCCACATGACAATTTATAATATAGTGCGAGCATAAAATATATCATAAACTTATGTGAAAATTCCCAAAAATACATGTACAATAATGTGTCACTTTATCTCATTGCGTTTTCATATAAGAAAGTTCTTACAAATGATACTCAAAATGCCCACAAAGGACAAAATTCTGCATATACATATAAAGTATCCCAAATGAAGCCATCCCATGCAAATAAAATGATTTTAGGTGCCAAAATATCCTAGTAACTAACTAGAGTGTTAAAACAAAAAAATATGAATTAATTATATAGGGGGCCAAACCTAGAAAAAGTGCATGAATAACTCTGAAGAGCCACAAGAATCACAAAAAATAGAGGAATGGGGAAAAAGTTATGAGCTCGAGAGAAAAAATGCACATGATACTTAAATAGGCTATAAAAGGCACCAACAAAAAAATCTAAGAAAAATATCTACACGATTAGATAGTGCTCAGAACTAGCTTTTCGTCGATATCTCGTTTGCCAAAACTCAACTCTTGGATCAAAGGTTATGGTGATTTTTCCAATCTTGCTAAAGTTACCAAAAAAGGAAAATTTTTAGCTCCCCTAGGTGAGTGCTGGTTTCCCATGCAACCAGGGGCGGACAGATTGAAGGTTAGTCATAGAAAATATTATATATATATATATTTAAAAAATAAATTAAAAAAAAGTGGGGAAGGGAGGGGGAGGGGGGTCGTAGCTAGGGTGGGGGGTACCTAAGGTATCACCCCCATTAAAATGGGTAGGTCTAAGGTACTGCCTGATGCAGTACCTTCAGGTCAATATATATATTTTTATTTTTTAAAACCTTAATAAAATTTTAATAATTTTTATTTTAATATTTTCTACAAAATTGTACCTATGCCAGAGGGTAATACGACTGTCTTGGGAAATTTTGTTTGCTTCAATAACATTTTTTTTTGGAATATAGGTAAATTTTATATCAAAATTCGTGGAATCAACCTCTTGGACACAATGGTAGGGTCCATATGGACTAAAAATGCTTCAATAAAAAGTTGTTCACCAATTTGAGCTTGAAACCCTTATTTACCAATGTTGCAAATGGTGGCTAAATTGAGTGAAACAAAAGTCAAATCTGACTTTCTCGAACCTCTTGGATGCAATGAGACAACAAAAAATACTACCACTATAGCCAAAATAGCTATAATCATCAAATCTCACCAAGAAACATACATGAAATATATGATCAATAGAACTTTGCAAATCCTTTTTGATTCTCTAGATTGTATTGCAATGCAAGAGAAGAGCATATGAGAATTTACAAGATCATAAAAAACATAAATTACAATAAAAACTTGATGGTGGAAATTCTCTGATAATAAAAAAGGGGCTTGCTAGATTCAAATCTCTAATATCATGTGGAATCACTCAAACTTTGATACCATGTTCAAGTGAGTATCCAAGATCATCCCAGGATCATCAATTTGCAACACTAAATAACCTCCACATACACAAGAGAGAAGCAACAACAAAAAATGCTATTCCACCAAACAAGAATACAATATGATACAAGATTCACAAGATTTAAAATATGAACTGACATAAATTTAAGATGCAAGAGGAGCCTTTCTTCTAAAGGAAAGATGCGAGATATGATTAGACAAAATCGTGACATGCACGTCTTAATATAACATGATACAACTTAGCATAACTACTTAGGATAAGACAAGAACTAGGTATGCCAACTAAGACTTCTAGAAGGAATCTTAAGACTTAAGTAAACTTAACATGTGAACAAGTACCCTAAGTTCCCTCCTAGGAATTAATTAGGTACAAGACTTTATTCACACCAATGGTATAAAATCTAGAAGTCCAGAAAATTTGAGCCTAATGGTTCCTTTTCTAGCAGGCTTGAGGCTTGATTTATCTACCAAATAGACTATACCCCATAAACACCATGATGAAAATATTTAAAATAATCATGTCAAAATATCATATGTTGTGTGGCTCCAATATCTAACACCCAAAAATCATGCCATGAAATTAAATGTATTATAATAGGCAAAATCTGAAATAGAAACCACATATTGATCATTATCACTACCACATGAAAATTGGGTTGCTCTTGAAGTTTTGTCATCATTATGTGTTTTATCTTTTTGTTTAAAGGAATTTTCCATCTTATCCCATGAAATTTTGCATTCATGTGCTTCATATCTACCTTTTCGACCACATCTTTTACTATACAAGTGGTGCCTATCATTTTGGTTGTCATGTTGGAAGTGTCTTTTTCCATATTTACCCCCTCTTCCTATATTATTCTATCTACCTTTTCCTCTATCATTATAACCACCTCTAGAAGAGTTATTATTAGGAGGCTTGTCTTTGTGGTGGGAAAGAAAAACGTTTCACCAATGTTATCAATTTTTCTTCTAAAAGCTTTCTCATGTTTTGCCAACCTTTCTACCAATTGATCAAAAGTGATGGCCTTCAGTTGGTTACTTTCTTGAAGGGACTCCAAATATGTGGAATGTGTTGGAAGAAGGGCCTTTATGAAGGATGCGAGATATCTATCAAATTTCGCACTAACAACATCAACATCTTGTTTTATGGCTCAAATTTTAGAAGCCAAACTCATAACATCTCCATTCTTCAATTCAAGATTGAATAACTTCAATTGTAACTAAATAAACACTAATTAAGAATAAGAATCATAGATATCTCTCAATTTTTTAAGGTCATCCCAAGAAAATTTACACCCTTGTACATGTCCAAACACATCTCAATTGATGAAATCCCTTATCAAAGCCAAGGCATTTGAATTTTTATACTACCAAACTTCTTTTACTTTTGCAATAGTAGGTGTTGTAGAACTTTAGACATATCCATCACAAATATTACACCATAAATAATTGAAAATGAGTGTGTTTTCTATTTTTCTTAAACCATTCTATTCAACTATCTTTTCTAGTTAATGTTTCCCCAATCATTGATATTACATATTGCATTGTGAATTGTAAAAAAAATGCACACAACTTGCACAAATTACAAAATCAAAACTACTTAATTTTTCTTGTTTACATGTGAAATGGAAAAGCAAGATAAGAATCTTTATGAAAAGAGATAAATAACAAAATATATATTTCACCTTAATATCTGCCTTGCCTTCTTAAGTAATTTCTATAGTAGGCGCTCCTTGGACAGTTAAGAGAGAAGACAAGCATTTCTTTTAAAGTAAAAAATGCCTCTTTTATAACATACATGAATTGTCTCTTTGCATAGTAATAGGAATTTATGAATTAAAAATTTGATTGGGAAATAGATGTAAATCCCATGCTCTGATACCACAATCAGGCCAAGATTAATGACATAGAAAGAAGGTATTTCAAAATATATTGAAAAATTGAATTAGAGCAAAAATAATACATTAAAAGGAAGAGCCAAGAATAGTTAACTTCTTGTCGAAACAGACTAACCAAACAAAAAACAAAAAACTGATGAAACAAAAGAAAACCTATCAAACAAATCCACCTAATGATTAATATGTTAACAATGTTTACATCATCCCCACTATCAACTATTGGAGCTATATGGATTTTCTCTACAGCTCGACCAAGTGTAGTAGCAAGACTTGACCCTCTAAGTAGGGAATTGTAGATTTCTAATGCTAAAGTAGTATCATCTATTCAATACCAAAAGAATGAGAAAGATCCTATCACCCACTTAATAAGTGCAACGAAGTGTGTACCATCACAATGACTATTTTATTCTAGCCAAATTTTGAGTTGACAAGGAATAAAATGGAACATTCCCTTAAGGATGTTTACAAGGTTCCATGACTATTCTCTATTTAATCTTTGATGTTGTTGCACATTATTGTTGTTCACATGGTGGTTCTTTAATACAAGATTCTTTGCTTTCACATTATTGTGTGGGTCATAATCATTTTTAAATCATCACTTTTGTTTTAGATTGTGGTTTTAATTGTCTATTAATATACATTATTTTACAATTAGATACTATTTGTTAAAATTTTCTTTATATTTTATAATTTGTTGGGTTTTTTCAAGTTTGAGTTTATATAAATATAATTAAAATTTTTAATTAGTTTTTATATTTTTTCTCTCAATTTAAATTAAGTTGATTCTTGAATCTTTACATTCTTTCAAGAAGTCTATTTTATATTCTTTAGTTTGACATCTAGTTAGGGGAGAGGAGCCAAAACATGCACACCCAATTTTTGATGGTTCATGTGGAGTGCCACGTGGACCAATAGTTTTTTTTTTGCAATTTTGCATGATAAAATAAAGGGTAATAAACAATAATTTTAATTGTTTTTTTTTAATTTAATTTTCCATGTGGGATGATGTGATTAGTTGATCTGAAAAAAATGCCCAAATTTTCCATGTGACCAAAACATGCTCGATTGGAATGCTAGTTGGTGTGTGCCACGATGTCCAAAGTGGACTGCCTTGCCACATTACCAACTCTCACTCCGCCACCCTTACACTCCACTGTGTTGCATTAATCTCTCATCGACCCTTGCTATTCTTGTGTACATTCATGTTTAATGCACGTTGCTTCCTACTAGCTCCATGAAATCCCGCATAAACTTCAAGCCAACCTACATTCAATGCTCCTAATGCCTCACACAACTCACCAACTTTAGAGCCTTTCAATCTACCAACTTCTCAAATTTTCTTCACTTTGATGCTAGAAGGTGCTCGCTTGAGGTCTCTGCAAGTTCGAAACAACAACCATAACATGCAACGCTCAGACTTCGGTAGTGATATGGATATACACTAATATTTGAATGTGAAACCCAGCTGCACTCCCGCCTTGTAGTGTCTTGCATTTGTCAGCGCCATGCAGGTGAACCAATTTATATCAACTTATGTGTTATTGCATTTTTGACTACTTCTCAAAATCCACTTTTTTTGATGTTTCCTTGGTGAACCCACATGAAGATGGTTGCATGCTCATGAGGAAGCTCCATTCGACCCAAGTGAGCAAGCTCACTAAGGCCTCACCATTATTCAATTTTCGCTTGTTTACTGTGTTTGCATTTTTTTTATTGGGTTTTCTCTATTGTAGAATTCAAATTTTTTGGCATGAAGGTTTCATGTTTATGAACACTATGGAATTTGTGCTCATAAACACAATAAATCTATGGAAATTAATCTTCTATTCAAGCATCACTCTCTTTAAAAATGGGGTTTATTTTTTTGTCATTAACGTAACAAATAATATTGTTGGTTGTTTCGCTGCCATAGATAAATCTGGGATTGTTTTTATTTTCATTACAGTAACAAATAATATTGTTGGTTGTTTTGGTGCGATAGATAAATTTGGGGTTGTTTATTTTTTATTACAGTAGCAAATAATATTGTTGGTTGTTTCGGTGCCATTCAAAAATTTGGGGTTTAGGTTGAATACAAATCTTGGGTGTTCTTTTTTTAATAGGTTTTGCATTATCATAGTTTAGCATTTTTATTTCCCTAGGGTTTATATTGCAAATATTATAACTTAATAGTTTAGCATTTTTGTTTCATAGGTTCTGCATTATCATTCACTCTGGTTATTGTATTCTCATAGGTTTTGCATTATCATTCACTCTGGTTATCGTATTCTCATAGGTTCTACATTATCATTCACTTAGGTTTTCTTCAACATCATAGAAAATATTAGGGCGTGCTCTCTGTTTCATAAACCATAATAAATTTTGTGGGTTTGTCTTTTAATTAGGTTTTGCTTCATTTATTTAGTGACTTAAAAAATGTATGTTGTTTCCATACCATAGATAAATTTTGGGGTGTTATCTTTTTCATGGGTTGTGTTCCATCAATTTAGTCATGCAAAAAAGAAGTTATCATTTAACTTCACAATAATTTATGCCTGTGAATGAGTTGTTCATGCATAGAAGATGTGAGATTTGTTAAACTCTTACCATTTTCCATTCGTAATCTTTATATTGTTCTTCATTACAACCATTACAGTCATAGGCTAGCAGTTGTGTTTCCCTACAGTTTATATTGCAATAATTATAGTCATACTTAAACAGTTGTGTTTCCTTGCTATAAAATGTAAGTGTGGTTTCCAGTTTGTTGTGCCTGACTATGTTTATGTTGTACACGCCTTTTAAGATACTAGACGTGGTTCTCTTTTTCATTGGTTCTACTTCATCTATTCAGTCATGTAACTATACTAGCTTTCTTAGGTGCCATTGATAAATATGGGGGTGTTAGGTTTTTCATATATGTTGCTTCATCAATTCAGTAATGTTAGTATTGTAGCTTTTTTAGGTTTCATCCATATATTCAGTCACACAACTATTGTTGGCTAATTTGGTGCCTTAGATAACTTTGGGGGTGTTCTCTTTTGCATTATCTTTTTTAGGTGCGATTGATTTATTTCTGGGTGTATCTTTTTTTAGGTGCCATTAATTAATGTGGGTTATACTTCATCATAAGGAATCTTTGGTTTCGACTAATGTTATTCAATAGCTTTTTTAGGCGCCATTGATAAAATTGGGGGTTTTAGGCTTTTCATAGGTGCTGCTTCATTCATTTAGTAATGCAATTTTTGTATCTTTTTTATGTGCCATTGATTAATTTGGGGGTGTTATCTTTCACATAGGTTATGATTCATCAATTTAGTCATGCAATTATTGTAGCTTTTTTTGGTGCCTTGGAATATTTGGGGGTGTTCTCTTTTTCATAGGTTCTGCTTCATCAATTTAGTCATGCTTTTATTGTAGTTTTTTTAGGTACCGTAGATAATTTTAGGGGTGTTATCTTGTTTGTAAGTTCCACTTCATCAATTCAGTCATCATTTATTCTACCGGTTTTGGGTGCCATTTACAATTTGGGGGGTGTTATTTTTTTCATAGGTTTCGTAAATCATCAATTCAGTCATCAACTATTTAACCTTTTGTAGGTGCAATTGATAAATATGGGGGTGTTAGGTTTTTCATATGTGCTGCTTCATTAAATCAATAGTGTAAATTTTTGTAGCTTTTTTAGGTGCCATTGGTTAATTTGGGGGTGTTATCTTTTGCACAAGTCATGATTCATTAATCCAGTCATGCAATTATTGTAGCTTCTTTTGGTTCCTTATAAATATTTGGGGGTGTTCAATTTTTCATAAGTTTTGCTTCATGAATTCAGTCATGCATATATTGTAGCTTTTTTAGGTATCGTAGATAATTTTGGGGGTGTTATCTTGTTTGTAAGTTCCACTTCATCAATTTAGTCATCATTTATTCTACCAGTTTTGGGTGCCATTTACAATTTGGGAGGTGTTATGTTTTTCATAGGTTCTATTTTATCAATTCAGTCATCAACTATGTAACCTTTTGTAGGTGCCATTGATAAATTTGGGGGTGTTAGGTTTTTCATAGGTTTTGCTTCATAAATTCAGTCCTCAAAGTATTGTATCTTTTTTTGGCTCCATTGATTAATTTTGGGGTGTTAGGTTTTTCATAGGTTCTGCTTCATCAATTCAGTCCTCAAACTATTGTATCTTTTTTGGTTCCATTGATACATTTGGGGGTGTTAGGTTTTTCATAGGTTTTGCTTCATTAATTCAGTCCTCAAACTATTGTATATTTTTTTAGGTGCCATTAATTAATTTTCCACAGTGGTATGCTAGTCCTCCACAAGTTAGGAAAAAAAATCTTGCATAAAAAGAATGATGAGATCAAACACATATCAGATATTAAATGTACGTTTAATCATATATATTTTTCAACAAAACAAGCTAAAGCTAACAACCAAACAAGTGTAAGTGTTTTGAAAGTGTAACCTTTTTTGGTGCCATTGATTAATTTTGGGGTGTTCTCTTTTGCATAGGTTCTGCTACATCAATTCATTCATGCAACTATTGTAGCTTTCTTAGGTGCCATTGATTAATTTTCTTCACATTGATGCCAAAATGTGTTGGCTTAAGGTCTTTGCATCTTCTTTATATATATGTATATACATATGTATCAACATATATATACATATACATATACAAATACATATGTATATGTATATACATAGACATAGAAATATGTATATACATATACATATACTACTTTCACGACATCCCATGTAAAATTCGAGCCAACCTACATTCAATTCTCCTAGTGCCTCACACACCTTGCCGAATTTAGAGCCTTTCCATCTACCATCTTCTTAAATTTTCTTCACATTGATGGAAGAATGTGTTTGGGGATGTTATCTTTTTTATAGATTTTGCTACATTAATTCACTCATGCAACTATTGCTGCTTTCATAGGTTCCATTGATTAATTTGGGGGTTTTCTCTTTTTCATAGGTTATGCTTCAGCATTTCAATCATACAACTATTGTATATTTTGTAGGTGCCATTGATAAATTTGGTGGTGTTAGGTTTTTCATAGGTTCTACTTCATCAATTCAATCATGCAACTATTATAGCTTTCTTAGGCACCATTCATTAATGGTGTTCTCTTTTTTATAGGTTCTGCAACATCAATTCAATCAATCAACTATTGTATCTTTCTTAGGTTCCATTGATTAATTTTGGGTTGTTCTCTTTTGCATAGGTTATGCTTCATGCAACTATTGTAGCTTTCTTAGATGTCATTGATTAATTTGGGGGTGTTCTCTTTTTATAGGTTCTGCAACATCAATTCAATCAAGCAACTATAGTAGCTTTCTTAGGTGCCACTAATTAATTTGGGGTTGTTTCTTTTGCATAGGTTATGCTTCATCAATTCAGTCCTACAATAATTGTATCTTTTTTAGGTGCCATTGATTAATTTGGGGGTGTTCTCTTTTTCATAGGTTCTGCTACATCAATTCACTCATATGTATATGTATATGTATATGCATATGTATATGTATATGTGTATATGTGTGTGTATGTATATGTATATGTGTATGTATATGTCTATGCATAACCAAACCAACACACAAATGCATATGTATATGTGTATGTATATTGTATCTTTTTTAGGTTCCTTCCTCAAAAATCCCACATGCATCCATTTTTACAAGCTGTAAGGCCACCATTATTCAAAAAAATTTTATGGAAACAATTGCAAACAATCCACCAAACAAATCAACTAAAGAATTAATGGATAAAATCAATCAAATATGCAATTCATATGAGCAAACAAGCATCAATTAGATTCAAATAATTACCAATTCAAATAGCCATGAAAACCTTCAAGTATTCACTTCAAGGGTGTTCTCTTTTTTATAGGTTCTACTACATCAATTCACTAATGAGACTATTGTAGATTTCTTAGGTGCCATTGATTAATTTCAGGGTGTTCTCTTTTTTATAGGTTTTGCAACATCAATTCACACATGCAACTATTGTAGCTTTCTTAGGTGCCATTTATTAATTTGGGGGTGTTCTCTTTTTCATAGGTTATGCTTTATCAATTCAATCCTGCAAAAATTGCATCTTTTTTAGGTGCCATTGATTAATTTGGGGGGGTTCTCTTTTGCATAGGTTATGCTTCATCAATTTAATCCTCTAACTATTGTATATTTTTTAGGTGACATTGATTAATTTTGGGGTGTTCTCTTTTGTATAGGTTTTGCTACATCAATTCACTCATGCAACTATTGTAGCTTTCTTAGGTGTCATTGATTAATTTGGGATTGTTCTCTTTTTTATAGGTTCTGCTACATCAATTCACTCATGCAACTATTGTAGCTTTCTTAGGTGCCATTGATTAATTTGGGGGTGTTCTCTTTTTTATAGGTTATCCTTTATCAATTCAACCCTGCAACAATTGCATCTTTTTTAAGTTCCATTGATTAATTTGGGGGTGTTCTCTTTTGCATAAGTTTTGCTTCATATATTTAGTGTTGCAACTATTGTGTGTTCATCAAATAGTGATAAACATTGAAAGATGTCTATCTGTTTGAGATATACGTGATCTACCATGGATGTATGTATATCTTGGACAAATAAGACTTTTGTTTTTTTGTTCATCATTGCACATAATTTCACACTGCAAATTGTTTTTAATATTTGTATGGATGGAAGTTAATTTTTTTTGATGGTTCCAAGATTAAGGTCTACAATTCAACCACCCTAAAAATTATCTATGGCACCATTGAAGACTATAATTTGGCCACCCTTTCACTCCACTGGCTCACATTAATCTCTCACCACCCCTTGCAATTCTTATGTACAGTTGTGTTTAATGCACATCCCTTTGAGTTTGCAACTATTTGAATCACTTTCACACTGTCTAGGCATTGTCACTACACTACCAATAATTCATTGCATATATCGACATGTATTACCATAGAACAACAATGAACAGTTGGAATTTGTTAGAACATGTATTACCATTACTGAATGTACAATTACCAAAATACATTCATCTATGTCACATTGTGAAGTATTCCCATAGAACAATTATCATCAATTCTACATGTATTACCATAGAACAATAATCATCAATTCTACTTTGTTACAATATGTATTTAGGGGACTTGGTTTTACGAAGGCCTTTCATGGTTTCCTATGCAACACTTCACAAATTACATGGAATTGTGGACAAGTGCAACATGGGTTACCATTAGAAGAGCGTTCATAAAATCAAGTCTGCCTAAATCATTACTGAATGCAACAATTACCAAAAACATTTCATCCACGTCACATGTGTTTGTCATCCCAAGCATAAGCATAAGAATTGCACCATATAGGCATGTAATTGCAATTCCAACAATAGTTCAATCCTTTTTGAAATGAATTTATAGCTTCCTTTGAGGTGGTAGCAATAGCCAATCGTGGTTTTCGAAATTCTATCTATGTTCAACTATGTTGTAGTCTACCATTTAGAGAGAATTGGATGACTGCTGCAACATAGTTTAAAAATATTGAGGTTTTTGAAGAATTGCATCTGGTTATTGCATAGGGGAGAGGTGCCGAAACATGCACATCCAATTTTTGACAAACTACATGGAGTGACACATGAACAAAACAACAATATTTATATGACTAAATTGAAGAACAACAAAACATAATTGTATAACATATATATACATATTTACCTGATTGAATTGATGAAGCAGAACCTATGAAAAAGAGAACACCCCTAAATTTATCTATGGCACCGAAACAACCAACAATATTATGTATATGTATATGTGTGTGTATATAGATATATATGTATATGTATGTGTATATGTATACATATATATGTATATGTATATATGTATACATATACATATATGTATATGTATACATATATATTTATGTGTATAGGTATACATATATATGTATGTGTATATATGTATACATATACATATACATATATGTATATGTATACATATATATGTATGTGTATATATGTATACATATACATATATGTATATGTATACATATATATGTATGTGTATATATGTATACATATACATATATGTATATGTATACATATATATTTATGTGTATATGTATACATATATATGTGTAGATGTATACATATACTTATATGTATATACAATTCCTTACATGCATTCTTTTGCTTACCAAGAATATTTATGTCTCTATTGCTTACGTAATTGAATTGATGAAGTGGAACCTCTGAAAAAGAGAACACCTTGAAATTTATCTATGGCATCAAAACAACCAACAATATTATTTGTTACAAAAATAAAAAATTGCAGCAAAATAATTATATCTATATGTATATATGTATAAATATACATAGATGTAGATAAAATTGCTTACATGAATTGTTTTGCTTACATTGAACAAACCAAGAATATTTATATGTCTCTATTTAAGAACAATAGAAAAATAGAATTGTATAAACATATGTATACATCACACCTATAAAAGTTAGAATAGTTGCATGACTGAATTGAAAACATATGTATACATAGCACCTATAAAGGTTAGAATAGTTGCATGAACGAGTTGAATCACAACAATAAAATAGATATGTATAAAGAGGTATATATATATATATACACATATTTAGATGACTGAATAGATGAAGCATAACCTATGAAAAAGATAACACCCCCAAATTAATCAAGGACACCTAAAAAGGTTACAATAGTTGCATGGCTGAATTGAAGAGAAACAATAATATATATATATATATATATATATGTATATGTATATGTGTATACATATCCATTTATGTGTATGTATATATATATTTATATGTATATGTATATGTGTATATCTATTTATATATACATGTACATAGACATATATATACATATGTATAAGTCTATGTATATGAATATGTATATGCATATACATATGTATATGTCTTTGTATATGTATATGTATATGTATATGTCTATGTCTATACATACGCATAAACATATACATATATGTATATATAATAATATAAAGAAGTTGGAAGGGACAATGGACTCCAAGTGTCACATGTTGTGGTTGTTTCGAACTTGCAGAGACCTTAAGGGAGCACATTCTAGAATTGAAGTGAAGAGAATTCAAGAAGATGGTACATTGAAAGTCTCTAAAGTTGGAAAGTTGTGTGAGGCTCTGGGAGCATTGAATGTAGGTTGGATCAAAGTTTATGTGGGATGTCATGGAACTAGTAGGTGGCGGCGTTCATTAAACATGACTATACACAAAAATAGCAAGGGGCGATGAGAGATTAATGCAATGCACTAGAGTGTAAGGGTGGTAGAGTGAGAGTTGGTAAAATGGAAAGGTACTCCACTTTGCACTTCATGTCACACACCAACTGGCATTCCAACCAAGCACGTTTTGATCGAATGGAAAATTTTGGCATATTTTTTTTAGATCCACTAATCACGTCGTCCCACATGTCAAATTAAATAAAAAATAAAAATTGAAAAATGAGAAACTTTCAATCAAGAAGCATACATTGCAAATAAAAAAAATAACAGAAATTGCAAATTAAATACAACACACATTGCAATCTGATCGAAATACATTGCAAATCAAAATAATAATGTTACATCTGTAGTTATCATAAATTTAAAACTATCAACAATTAGGGTGCATTTGTACATATCAAAACTTATAAATTTTCCAAACTATGAATTGCAAATGAAAAAAAAAAAGGTTGCATCTAGCTGCCGTGGTAGGGAAATGGTGGTTGGCTGCTTGGGGTGCCACTTGCCATGTTCTTGTTCCCTTCCAGTCGACAAGGAGTGCTATTTACATGACTGGGAGTTGGACTAGAAAACTGGGTGCAAGTGACATGTGTTGGGGGTGGTGGTGAACACATCTATACATCACGAGTGGTAGTCTGATATGGATATTGAGTGTATCTAAACTTAGATTGGGAGAGGCTTGAGTAATTCATTGCTGTGGAGTTCTGAGGGATATTGATGTTGAGAATATCATGAAATACCCCATTACTTTGAGACAATGGTTTAGAAGGGGTCCTTAACTACCTTTCTCTTTGTAAAGCCCTCCGTGTCTCCTCAATCTATTTTTCCTTTCGGTCCCATTCCTTTTGAAGCCTCTCTTTCTCTTTTTTGGCATCTCTATCCTTCTTTTGTTGTAATCTTTGCTGCTCTTTTTATTTACACTGTATCTCCTTCTCTATTCTGGCCTACTCCTTGAACTCCATTGCCACAATTTTTACTACCTTTTTCTCCTTGTTCTCTTGTCTCTTTCAGAATTTTATCTCCTCAACCTTTTTCTTCCTTTTCTCTTGCTACATTAACAGATTCATGTAGTCATTTTTTGTCAAAAACTAAAACTATATGCTCAACTGAAATACACCACTTTGGATTTTTTTGATGGATAGTGTGCACAAGAAGCTTGGGGAATTTGTTGATGTGTGGAGTTGTTCTTGTTTGTTCTATCTCATCCAACGGTGAGGCAATGTTCTTCTCCACTGCTTGTGAGTCCTCGGTGATATTTTTATTGCCTCATAAATCTAAAGTGCAAGAAGGAGCATACAAATGCACAACTTCAGATAGGTCAATTGCAGGTGGTTTTGATGAGATACTATAAGTATCTTGCTGTTCTAGGACTTACAAATCAATTCCTAAGTTCATTGCTCCCTCCACCAACCAAGATGGTTGTCTACATTGTGATGAAAGACCTAAAATTTCATTGAATTGGTTAATGGGGTTGTCCACCATGGGATGAGTTTATTCACTAGCCACTACTTGTGCAAATAATTCACCAGGACAACTATCAGGTGACTGCTATGATTCTGTTGTAGTTTGCAATTGTCCATCTAGAAGAGTGAGCTGCAATTGTGCTACATCATCTCTTGACACAAAAACTCCTAAAAGACTAAGAATATTTTCCACTGCATTAGAATCCTCGCTGACCTTAAATGTGTCACTGGGATGCATGTTGTTCATGAGTGCATATGAATTCAATGGCCATATACCAGTCCTTTTAAATTCTGCTTTGATGTTCTCAACTATCAAAGCTCTTTTTAGTGCTTTGCTGCCTAACATTGCAAGCTTTGTCCTCCTCACTTCAATGTTTGTAAACCTTACCAAAAATGCTGCACATTCTGATTTGAAATAAGATTTAAAAGGGGAAAAGACACTCACATCCAACAACTATAGCTTATGTGAGGTGTGTGATGAAAATTTTAACAAATATACGTCAATTTCTCTTGCTTCTTGGATGGTTTCAAGTGCTACATAACTTCCATGTCCATCAAAAATCAGCAACAACTTGTTGGTGGGTGAGACACCACCTAGATTTTTTTTTTTTAAAGTGGTTCAACCTATCTATAATAAAGTCTTTAGTCATCCATGCATGGGGTTGTGCTACCATGCAAGCACCTAGTTTGCAATCTACAATGTAATTATCTATGTTCTTATTCCCCTTGAACAAGTAGAAGCTTGGAATGCTCTTCCTGACAACATTGACAATGGTTATCCATTCATGACTCTTTGGAATAATGTAAGAGACATTCCTACTACCTTTTCTAGCCAGCACGTTCATGGACCCATTTCTGCCTACCTGGATGCTAGTTTCATCACAATTCCATAAGAAATGAGGACCATATGGTAGTACTTCATTCTCTACCTAGACAATGTATTGTAGAAAGCTGCTACAACATCAGGTCTAAGATTGAGTGCCCTATATTTTTCTAGGCCTCACCAGTCTGCAACAAAAGTTCAAAATCTGTTCTTGAAACCTATCCACTAGGACTTCCCTAGGAACCCATTGGTTAAAGGGTTTGGCCTATTTTGAAATTTTTTGGCAACCTCAACCTTAATATTGACTATCTCAAGACCATGCCCAACCTCATCCATTTTCTTGTACCATTCCACTATCATATGTTCTTCCTCTTTAGTGAGGACTGTTAGCAGACCTTTCTTGGAAGTTGTTGTTAGTCCACCTAGCCATTTGGATAGTGTGGTTGTTGGGATTTTCCACTTTTTGGAAGCTCACCTTATTGACATTTCATTCTCCTCAACATCATAGAGTGCCCCTTTCATGTCCTCCGAAGACCACAGACGTTGTTTCATTGTTACCTTCTATGGTATTCGACGTGTAGGAACCTCATTCTGTGGTATTCGAGGAGTAGAATTCTCCTCTAATTGTGCAACGGGATCTACTTCAAGGGGAATTTATTTATCCCATCGTTTGTGGGAGGGAAACCTTTTCGTGGCTCTTTTATTTTTTTTGGTCCTAGTTCATTACTACATTACCCTTAGCCATCTGCACAGAATAAGTACAATCAAAACAGTGATGATTGAACAATTATCTTTATATGTATGAAGATAGTGATGCTTGAATAGAAGAATAATTTGTTTGTAATGCAAAACATATGAGAATAAGATAACCAAAGTGAATGATAATACAAAAACTATGAAATAGAAACACTAAACTATGAAACAAAAATGCTTGAACAATTATCTTTATATGTATGAAGACAGTGATGCTTTATCAGAAGATTAATTACTTTTTGTATGTGTTTTCTTTTTAGTTTGTTGCATTTAAATTCAGAAATATTGTTAATAGTTTAAAACATTACATTTATTCTAGAGTGAGCGAAATAAGGAAAAGAGGAGTGAGAAGCACAAAATTAAATTGTATACAAGGGAGTTAGAGTTTAAGAATATCACATATCTCTTAGGAATGTACAACATAAACATACTCATGCATAGGAAACTGGTAACCACACTCACATTTTAACTTATGACTATAATGATAGCAATATAACTCATATGGAAACATAACTATTTAATAATGACTATAATAATGATGAACAATTAAAAGATTAAAAATGCAAAATAGTAAGTCTGAGCTTAACAAATCTTATATCTTAAACGTAGGGAAACACAACTACTAACCTATGATTGTAGTGATATGGATACAAACCATAGGGGAACACAACTATTTAACTATGACTATAATGGTTGCAATATATACCATAGGGAAACACAATATAAAGCTTACAAATGAAAAACAATACGAGTTAAAAAAATCTCACATCTATTGTGCATGACAAACTCATTCACATGCATAAATCTTTGTGAATTGATGAAGCAGAACCTATGAAAAAGATGAAACAAAACATAATAAAAAGAGAAACCCCCAAATTAATGACTAACATTGAAGAAAAACTAAGTGAATTATAATGCAAAACCTATGAGAATAAGATAACCAGAGTGAATGATAATGCATAACCTATGAAATAAAAATGCTAAACTATGACTGTACTATTTGCAATATAAACCCTAGTGAAACAAAAATACTAAACTATGGCTATAATAGTTGCAATATAAACCCTAGGGAAACAAAAATGGTAAACTATGACTATAATATTTACAATATAAACCCTAGGGAAACAAAAATGGTAAACTATGACTATAATATTTGTAATATAAACCCTAGGGAACACATATGCTAACCTATGATTGTAATATTTGCAATATAAACCATAGGGAACACATATGCTAACCTGTGACTATAATATTTGCAATATAAACCCTAGGGAAACATAAATAAAAACCTATGGCTATAATGGCTGTAGTGAAGATCAATATAAAGCTTACGAATGGAAAACAATAGGTTTCCTATTAAAAAATATCATATACTAAAGGCATGTACTGCATAAACATACTCACGCACAACAATCTGGGAAACACACTTACATTTTATGAAAAGGAAAAACAATTGCTAACCTATGACTTTAATGGCTGTAATGAAGAACAATATAAAGCTCACAAATGGAAAACACTAAGAGGAATACCTGGAACAATATGGAAGCTATTGGACTGGAATCCATTTTGCTACCTCCTCTTGCTGTTAATTTGGTCAATTTTGTGCTTGTCACTCCTCCTTTTCTTATGTCGTTCACTACAAAATAAGTGAATACTTGAAGGTTTTCAAGACTATTTGAATTGCAAATTATTTGAATCTAATTGATGCTTTGGTGTGAAGAATTAAATCCCTATCCTGTTTCAAATTTGAATTCTAGGTGATATGAATTGCATATTTGATTGATTTCGGCCATTAATTCTTGAGTTTATTGGTTTGGTGGATTGTTTGCAATTGTTTCCATATATTTTTTTGAATAATGGAGGCCTTACAACTCGTAAAAATGGATGCATGTGGGATTTTTGAATTCGGTGCTAGTACGTGTGCACCCTACTTGGTGAGATGGGACAAACTCCTATTGATACATGTTGTAGGTCTCATATTTGATGAGAGGGGTAGATGCATTTGCGTGTTGGTTTGGTTATGATACTATGGGAAACATGGTTGTAATGGGTTAGCATTTTGGTCAAAGATGTGACACATGGGTTTGAATTGTGTTGATGTGGCACCTCTATTTTGTTGTGTAGTTGTGATTACTATATAAGTGATGCCTGGATTGGTGCGATAGTTGGGTTTGAATGTTTGTGGGGAAGGGTGAAATTTTTTATGTTTTAGTTGTTTTATTTCCAAGTTGGATTGCTATGGTGTTCTTTCAAATACAATTTGTGAACACTTTTACCTGTTTGGCTACCAATGTGTACTTAGTTTGTTGAAAAATATATACAATTACATGTGCATTTAATATTTGATTTGTGTTTGATCTCATCATGCATTTTTATGAAATTTTATTTTCCTAACTTGTGGATTACTAGTGTATCATTGTGGGCCCCAACGAGCGCCAATCCTATCCCAAGCTAGGGCCCCCACGCACATTTCGGCTCCTCTCCCCTATGCCCAATACTCATTTCTTACTCGGAATCCTATTTTTTTGGGTCATAGACAAATAATGACAAACATTAGAAAGTCAGTGAGAGGCAAGTGCATATTTATTATATTATGAATATAAAGTTACCCTTGTTTATTTATTTGTTTGGTTTCTTTATTATAGATAATTTAAGTGTAGATATATCTAGGTCTTGGTGAGCTATGATTCTTTTTGTTGAGTTTGTCTCTTGTTAGTGTCGAGTCTTTGATATTGACTTTAAATATGCATTTTTTTTGCAATTTATAGTTTGTGAGAGATGTTGAGTAATACCCAAATTCCTAGAAGTGGCAAAAGGAACTGATCAAAACACATACACATAATGTCATATTTTGGTAATGTTTGTAAACTAGCATATCAACCTACAAAATTATGATTTTCACCATCTATTTATGAACAAGAAAATACCTCAAAGGAAGATTGAAATGAGGTACACAACAATGCTAAATATGATGTTATATAGGAGTCTTGAGGTAGTGATAACTTGTATAAAAATGATAAGATGAATAACCTATATGAACAAAACAAATCAAATTAAATTTGGCAAGGGACTTTTAGAGTGATTGGGTATCAATGTGCCCATTTATTGAATTGATGGAGAATAATAAAAAAAACCTCATTAGTTTAGGTGTAAGATTTTGTAGTTGAAAATATGGTATATACAATAAATTGTAATTAAAAGCTAACATAATAGAAAAACATGGTAAAATTTATGAAAACCAAATCATAGAGAAAGAGAAAAAAATAGTGATAAGATTTAAAGAAGAAGAAGAAGAATGAATTCGTTTTAAGTATGCCTTTGGAATATGATGAGCATATTAAACAAATGTGAAGCTTGTTGCATGTGGAGGTACAATCCAAGGTCAATTGAGAAAGATGATGGAAATAACACAAATAAGAAAAGCTATTTAGTTGTGTAGTGTAGGAAAAAGTATCCATTTTCACACTTAATTTGGGAATAATTAATAATAAAATGAGCTTAATTATGCCTTAATTTAGTGTTGTAATATGTCTTTCATATTCACATTAAGTTTAGGGCCCTTTTAAATTAAATGGACCTAATTGTGCCTTATTTTTGTTGTTGTAAGGTGTACCTTTACACTTTCACACTAATCTAGGGCTTTATTAATTGATTGAGGTTAATTTTCCTTAATTGGACCCTTTAATTCAAATCCAAGCTTGATTAATTGCAAATTCCAAGGGATAAAACCTAATATTCATAAATGACATTACACAAAACTTAACTTTGGAAGATTTGTGTCCTAGGTAAGTGACTTAGGACCCATTCGCCATAGGGTGAATGTGTCCTCACTTAGTTCTAGGATCCTATTTTTACATAATGTTTAACATTGGCTGGTGTGTGTCCTAGGTAAGTGGCCTAGGACCCATTCGTCCTATGGTGAATGGGTCCTCATGTAGACCTAGGACCCCCCTTTAAAATATGTTTTTGACAATATTTTAATGATTTCAAATCTATAATTCAATGCTGGCTTGTGATATTTGAATTTTGAGAATTAATGTTAAGATACATATAAATACAAGGTTATTTCACTAAGTTCATTCAATAATTTTTATGTGACTTCATGAGATCAATATAGAGCAGTATCAAGAGTATTCAAGATCATTTTCAAGGCATTCAAGGGCATATTTATAGAATATTATTGCAGCAATCAAGGTTCATTCATCATGTCATATATTTCTTGCATCATGCATGTTGTTTGAGCTCATATGTTGATGCAATGTTCAATATCAATTCAAGCATATTCAAGGCATTATCTCCAACCAAGTTTCATGATCAAGATCTACATTCATTGAAGCCTCTTCATGCAAGTTTGCAGATTTGTGATCCAAGGTCCAAATAAGGTTTGGTGAGTTGTTATATAGATTTGTTCATTCATCATTCCTTTATGCAATTTCATTGTTTCAATTCAAGGTTTAATTACCAAAACAGGGTTTTACTAAGGAAAACCCCCATTCACCTAATAAACAACATTTTTCTCTCTTTGATGTGTGATTGCAGATTTTAGGTTGAAGATCCTTTGAAGACCAAAATTGAAGAAAGTTGCAAAGTTTTCAAATTTGCAAGAAAAGTTGTCAAATCATGGAAACTCTTCTACATATTTTATTTTGGCTTTCCAACAATGAACACTTGGAATCTAGGAGTGCAGACCTGGTAGAACAAAACCTAGAAAGAATTTTCCATGAACCCTAGCCCGGACCCATTCGCCATAAGTTGAATGAGTCCTTAACAAGCTTCAAAAGGTGACTTTTGGTGAAAGGAACACAACATTTTTCCCTTTCTAGATCTGCCTTTTTATTATCGTTTTAGTCATATTGGATTACTGTTCTTCATTTACACTTTGTAGCCTACATTTTGAATGAAATAAGGAAAATAGGTCCATTGTTAATCACTCCATTATGACATATCATATATTTCTTTGTTTCATTTTGGTGAACCTGAGTTTTTTCATTGCATTTTCTAATTTTAGAGTCCTCTTTCATCCTATATTTAGATCTTGCATTCATTTGCATCTCTTTGCATTGAATTAGGTCTCATTTAGGGTGTCTTATATTTGCATTTCATTTAAGGGTTTTAGGATTGCATATTTTGCATTCTTTAAATCTGAAAAATACAAGAAAAATTTAGTCATATTTCATATCATTACATCATATTAACTTGCATTTGAAAATTGAAACAAAATTGCATATCAAATTAGGTGTTTTAGGTTGTCATTTTGTCACATTTTGCACTTGCATTCCACATTGAATTTGCAGAAAATTAAAATTGAAACTTGTTGTAACAAACCAGAATTTGGAAATTATTGAAAATCACTCAAAAATTTGTGAAAATTTGTTTCAAAACCCTCACCTAGGACCCATTTTACCTAGGGAGAATGAGTCCCTGATTAGGGTGACATTCTGATTTTCTGGGGCATAAAAACATTCATTTCCTCATTTTTGTTTCTGTTTGAAGAATTTTTGTTTTATTAATTTGATCATATCTAGCTTAATTTGATAATTCTATTGCATTGTGTGATTCAAAATTACATTTACAAGAATTCATTTTTAGATTTTTGCATAGTGTAATAAAAAATTACCTTGTTTAAGTGTAAAAATATGAAAATAGATAAGTGTTTTAGCAATGTGTGGAAGTCCTTGTTCTCCTTGGTTGATGTTTCAAGTTGTGTTTTTGGAAATGATCGTAATACAATTGAACCTAATCATGCTCAACCAATTCCTATTGAGTGTCCTCGTGAAGTTGAAATCATTGGAGAAGATGATGCTAGCATGCATGAGTTCATAAACGATTGCCTTAACAATCTTGAGAATAATGCATCGTTTTATCCTTCCATGAAACAACCAACACAACTTGAGATGTTTGGTCTTTTACATCCTAAAGTTGAGTCACAAACTAAGCCTAAACTTCCAATAATGAGTGAACCTAGCTCCTCTAATCAAGTGCACACCTATCCATCTTATGTTAACAAAGTGACCAACACTCCCATCAATATAGAAGAAACTTATGGCCAAGGCTTTAAGATTTTAACTAAATAAGGATGTGACATAACTAATGAGCATGAAATTCATAAAATTTTAGAGAAAATCCCTATTAAAGAAACCAAAGGATTAGGATATCAAGATCCTCCTCCTTACATAAGTGTCCTCCTTCCTAAAGAACAACCAATGCCTCATAAGGATGATAGGATCATCTTAGGTCCTCCTCCTCAATATCTACTTCAACAAATTGGTGAATCAAGCAAGCAACAAAAGCCTTACAAACTCAAGAAACTCAAATTTCCATGTCCTATGTCTAAAATTGAAATAATTTTACACACACTTCTAAATCAAGGACTCATAACATTACCACCCATTAGAGAAAATCCAAATCTAAATCCTAAGAACACAAACAAGTCTCACTGCCAATATCATAGAACTCTTGGGCATAGTATTGATGAGTGTCGTGCTTTAAAAGAATACTTGAGAAGTTTGATATAAAAAAAATCCTTTAAAGCATCCCCTTTTCTCCTTTCCATGTAATAGTTGTAAGATCCTAGTATGCTCACTATTACATGTTATACATTCATTGCAAAATCATTCCCTTTATTGCAAGGAGCTCATTCTCATCACTTATCTTGGCTCATCTTTGTCCTGCACCTAGTGGGGGCAAGGGATTAGATAGCCTTGTCCTAGTTTTGACACTTTCCATTGTCCCTTTGGGTAGTTACTTGCCTTCCGCATATACTGATCGGGATTTGGATGCAGATGACCTGCTATAGGTTGACTCGCATGTGCCTTACTAGTCTTTTGCATTACTTTAGTTTTCATGTTTCTTTATGTGATTGCGTGTGTAATGTGATCCCTCTCTCTTTTGTGCTTTCCTCTATTTAATGTATCTCTCTCTCTTTTGTGCTTTCCTCTATTTTTATCTATATTCTTCTCTATATCATAAACATTTATCTTTTCTTTTATCTTGTGTTTTCCTTTTGGGGATGACACAAGGAGTTGAGACATTTAAGTCTCTTCCATGTTGACCCAAAAGATTTTTTCTTTATTTTTTTTCTCTTTGTGTCATTCTTGCAATTATATGAGTATTTGGGGAATGATGACATTTTTGAGCTCCATAACAACATTGTAGAAAATACATACTGACCCCGAATCCATATATCCCTTTTGTTTTTTTAGGGGAAAACCCTCCCTCCTTTTCATGGCGTAGCTTTATTTTAGAAACATTTAACTTGGCATAGGGATTTTTGAGGAAGCTCTCATGTCTTAGGATTAAACATTGTCTACTTTAAAGCAATTTCTCACAATAATGGTGTTAGCAACTGCTTTAAAGTGGGGAATACATCAATGTTATCTTTTGACACTTCTCATGTTTCATGGTGTGATTTTATTTTTTCTTGTGATGCATCCTTTTCTTGGTGGTGTCATTGGGTTTGATGTCCTCCAAGAGTGTGATATTTCTTAGCGTAAGACTTTCCTCTTAGTGGTGATGCGATGCACTGCATTCCCTAAGTTGTGAATCTTTTTCTCTTGATTTTTCCTCTCTTAGAGACATTGGGCATGATGTTCCCTAAGAAGACCTTACATGAACTAAGCAATATCCCTTTGAACAAAAACATATATATATAATTTTCATAAGTGTTTGGCATAATGCAACTCGCTAATTGTTGTGTGGTCTCACAACACGCCCCAAGACTATAAAACTTGGGGACCCAAGTGAAAAATAACGCTTATGGCGGGTGCTGGCTAGTTTGAGAAGATCACCAGAAGTAAAAAGCAAGGAGAAATTTTTAAAGAAAGAGTACTTCATAATGTAGTGTTCTGGGTACTAGATACCGAGAAACAAGAATGTTAAAAAAGGAAAAAGGTAATATAAATGTTGAGCAAAGTGTTCCAATCCAATAGTTGAAGTCCGATAGAAATGAAAGTTCTAGTAAAACCAAACTCTAGTAAAATTCATTGGTAAAGCTGAATACCGGGTATTGAGTACCAAGTAATGATGCAAAGTAAAGTTTTAAAACCTTAAGGTTATCCAAGAAGGCCGATAGTCCAGTAAGCCTGTATATAAAGAATAATTACGTAAGAATTTGTGCTTTTCAGAAAGCATGTTATTTATGATGGATTTATATGATAACAATTTAATGATGGTTTTATTTACATGATATTTTTTTTTTAAATGTTTTTTTTAAGGGATTTAATGAGTGGAATTTGTGATTGTAGGAGAAGTAGAATTCGATGCAGAGTTCGGGTATAGATAGTGAGGCAAATCAAAGTTGCAAGTAGATCCGATGGTGTTACCAGGTTCAATGATGCACTTTGGAGGCTCATGCTGGGATAGAGTTCATTGCAAAGATACACGGGATACTAGAATTCTAGAGTTTAAGCATGCAACAAAGAAGTGTGTTCATTTGGGGATTAGTTATTCCTAGAATGTTCAAATCAAGATTGAATTTGAGTGTAGGAAAATAAATTCCACCTGATCATTTTGAATGTATGGAAATTTCCTACATTTTATTTATGTGGATTTGTTTGGTTCCAAGAAGGAACCCTAATAATAAGAAGATAAAAAACTTGAAGGAATTCAATGTGTAGATGAAGGTTGACCTTCGTTGACTTTGTTTGCAATTCTCTTACTAGTCACCACATTCCACGTGCCTTGATGTGATTTACCCCTTGGATTTCATCTCATGTATTTTTATTATCCTACTTGTGCCTTACTTCTATAAAGGCCAGGGGAAACCCTTTTTTAAGTTAAGTTCAAAATTTGTGGATGTTGGAAGAGCCAAAAATTCTTTAAGTTTTGTTCTTTTTTCCTGTTTTATGAATCATTCCGGACTAAAAAATTGTATACACATAATTTAATGAATATCGAAGCCAATTTGATAGCTATCTATCTCATGAATTTTTGTAGCTAGTTTTGTTAGTTTAGCTGAACAAGACTGCGTGCTACACCGTTTAAGGGTGCATGTAGAACCTACTTCGTGTCTAGGCACTATTTTATATGTAGCTGTGGAGCAATTTGGTGAAGTATAAAGCGGTTTGATTTGATTTTATTACCTCTTGTGGCATGCATGGAGAATAATTGAGAGAAATTTTAATTTTCAATATTTTTATGCTTTATTTTAGACTAGATGTTTAAATTCTTGAAAATGTTTCAAAAAATAGATGAATGAATGTAAATTATTGAAAATATTTCGTTTCTTATGAAATTGTTGAATGCTTAAAGCTAAATCTACATAAGTGATAGCAAAAATTGTTGATGTTCATGAAATATTATTGCAATTTTTTTGATTTCATGATATTATTTTATGATTGAATTGGAAACTCAGTACTGAATGTTTATAATTCTGATCAACCATAGACCATTTGAGATTAACAACAATATCACATCATACCCTAAAGTGAACCTAGTATGGTCAAGACCTGACTACCAGAGACTTGGGATTAAGCTAAGTCAACCTTTTCCTATAACATGAACACCCTTTATTTGCACTGTTGCTACGAGTGACATTGTCATTGACAGGAATTGGTGCTAGAAGGAGGGCAACACAAAATTTATGTTAGTATCGAGTTTAAGAGATAGCTTGTAAGGTGAAAGTCTAGTGCAAGCTGGTATTTTAAAATGGAAGTTGAAAAACTCTGAAAAATTATTAACCAAAAATTACATCCTTTGAGTTTATTCACTTTTGGTAGAGTCACCGAGTGTAGAATTCATGATACAACTGATCACGGTGAACTTGATTGTGAATTTTTTTTAACTAGGGTAAGTTTGGCTATGTGTAAGGTGATTTTGTTAATAGAAGAAGTTCTAATTTCTAGAAGAAAGGAACTGTTAACGAGAAAAGAGTATAACCCTAGTGGAATTGAAAATGTTGAAATTTTAATTGACATATCAAAACAGTTTGACAACTGCAATTGTTATAAAGAAAATCTTAATGTTTTGTAGGAAGATAGGTGAGAATGCCAAGATTTAGAAACATCTCATCAAAAATGAGGAAATGACATCAATGAGTCATCATTCTATCTATATGTGGAAAACACAAGTGAAGAGGAGGAGCGGGAAAATCAAGCGAGAGACACGTTTTTTCTGTTTCAAATTAAAAAATCACAAGGTAAAAAAGGAAAATTTCTTGATTTTATGCAAGATACAAAATATCAAATTTTTACGTTCTCTCTTTGATAACAATATAAATTGTGTTATTGGTTGGTCTGACAAAGTACAAAGTGAAGACAAGACCGAAGACATGAAATTTTTTGGAGGAGAAGAAAATCAAGAAATGGACACAACCGTTCATGGAATTGAGTAGAGTAAAGAGGGAAACCATGAACCAGGGCTGGATGAAGGTAGAGTATTGGTTAATCAGAAGATGTGTGTGTGATCGACCTTTAATGAGGTCATTTTTGTACATATAAGTTAAGTCGTTGGTAAGTACACCTTTGAATTTACATTTGTTAAACACATAAAATTTAAAAGAATTCTTTGCTATAGTAGGACATTTGAAATTTATTTGAATGAATCCAAGGATAAACCTGCTGTAATTTGGGCTAAAACAACAATGGAAATAGTCATTGAAATTAAAATAAATTGTTTTGTTAGGGTTAGTCATTTGTTAGATTAGAGTTTTGATTAGTTAGAGTTAGTTTTCTTTTTCTAGGGTTTGTTTTGTTTCTTTCTTTTTCTGTTTGGCCCTTTGCATTAGAAAATTCCACTTAACTTATCATACACATGAGAGTTAATTCAAAAATTTGTAAAATTGTGCTATGAAATGTAGAATGATGAAACCATACAAAATAAATACACTTTAAAATGCATGACAAAGCTATATATGTGTATATCACATATATACATGGAAGTATCAAAATTATTGCTTCAAAAGATCAAAAGAAGCAAAAAGAGGTAGCTAAGCTATAGATAGGAGTACCCATTCAATCAATCTAGGATACCTCCTCCATTAGGGCTATATACCCTACGTAGGAAACTTCTCGGCGAGTTTCAAAGTTAGGAATATAGAGGTTAGGAAGGAAAGGCCGGAGTGGAACCACTTCCTCGTGTTCCAAGAACTGAGGAATATTATCCATGGAAGGAATCTCGATGGTCAGATGTGCAATAGATAGAATAATATCCAAATTCTCCAAATATTTAGGCCACACTATCAAATTGGCAATCGAGCGAACATCTTCAACAAGAAGCCAAATATCTAGAAGCGATGCTACAAAGTGAGAAGCTAAGTCAAAATAGAACTGGTAGTATCGGCTAGATTCCACATGTTTTTCCCCAAGAACTAAGCACAAGTTAGGTATAGTGAAACTAGTATTCTAAATGAAGAAAACTTTTTCAAGCCTTTGAGTCATGATTCAACCCAAGAAAACATTCTGACAGTGAGAGCAGGTCATGAAAATGGGATTATCCATGACTTGGAATCAAGCAAGCACTAATAGACAATAGAAAATGCAAAAAAAAAGAGTGCAAAGTAAAAGTGTGAATAATTCGAGAGAAATGCAGAATTTATAGAAAACCATGAGGAAGTTGCAGTACATAGTTGCCTGGATTGAAGTATTGGAAACCGTAAGAAAGGTGGCAACCAGATGAGTTTCTCCATAGCAAAATGTTAAATCAAATTAATTTTTACACACAATTGGTGACAATTTGCTTCACGCCCTGTACGAAGATTGTAAATCAAGCAAGTTAAATATTTTGACATTAATGGTGGTCATTTCATTGTGTTTTTAATTAAGTCGTATTAATCATGAAGGTGCTTATGTGTGTGGAACAGAAAGGAAAATTAAGTCGGTGAGGCAACACACGTCATCACCTGGGAAATTTGAAAGAGATAATGGTGGTCATTTCATTGTGTTTTTAATTAAGTCGTATTAATCATGAAGGTGCTTATGTGTGTGGAACAGAAAGGAAAATTAAGTCGGTGAGGCAACACACGTCATCACCTGGGAAATTTGAAAGAGATAATATGTGCACATTGATGCATGAGAATTTAATGCAGAATAATGTGATTGGGTTTAATTGTCATCATTACATTTTTGATCCATTAATGTGGTGCCATGCTGTCAAATCAGAAGTTCTAGCCAAATTTTTAGTAGCTGCCATAAAATTTGATTGAAAAAGGGTGGTAACTAATGGTTCTAAATTTAGATTTAAATTTGGTGATTAAATTGTTTGCTGCTAAATTTTGATTTATGCATATCTTCTAGCATATAGTGAGTTGCAGTTAGCTAAGATTTGGAATGAAAGTGGTAAATTTTAGCTAGAAATACACACCAATAGGGAAATATTAAATGAGTTTTTGGGAAATAGTGAATCGATGAAGGGATTTGCATTGAATGAAAAATCAAAAGGTAGCATTCGCTACCACTTTAATTCCCAACCTAATAGCGGGCTTCATTGCTTGCAAGTTGAAATGAGCTATCAACGAAATATCAAAAGAGAAAATGAGCTATCAGTGAAATATCAAAAGATATATATATAAAAAGAAAAGATCAACTCTTTAGGATATCCAAATATCTTTACCGATGCTATAGACGCCTAGTTGGCAGTAGAGCTATGTTTGGGGGAATTATAGAGATAACCTTGTTGGGGCTATGGATGCTTGATTGACAACAAGGCTCTATCCCTGGTTGGCTTTGGAGGATTACCATATTATGTAGTCCAATGTCAATGAATTGGTTTTTTTCACTAAGTTCCAGAAACTGGAATTAATAAAAGCACACATGGATGTTTTTGGAGGAATTTTTACTATTTTTTATGTCAGAATCTAGGTAAAGGTAAAGAGTTATTGTTTTAAAATATGCATAAATTATAATTTACAACTGGTGATTTAATCTCAAGTTTTGGTTTAAATTTGGTTTTATTGGTTGCAAGTTGTTGTGTGGTCTCACAACATGCCCCAAGAATGTAAGACTTGGGGACCCAAGTGAAAACTAACGCTTATGGCAGGTGTTGGCTAGTTTGAAAAGATCACTGGAAGTAAAAAGCAAAGGGAAATTTTTAAAGAAAGAGTACTTCGTAATGTAGTGTTCTAGATACTGGATACCGGGAACTAGGAATGTTAAAAAAGGAAAAAGGTAATATAAATGTTGAGCAAAGTGTTCCGGTCTGATAGTTGAAGTCTAGTAGAAATAGAAGTTCTGGTAAAACTTGATGAGGGCCACACCACCCAAAACCCACAGAAATCATAATACATAACAACATAGAAGATGCGAGATAGAAAAATGAATCACTTTCAATTATTTTCAGAAAATGAAATTACAAATTCAAAGCTTACATGCTATAGCCTCATGGGCTTGATTCATTACAACAAAATCAATTCTAAAAAGAAAATCTACTATTCAAAGCCACAATTTGCACTATCAGGGCCACCTTCTACAACCCTCATTTAACCCTTTTTATTTTCCCCAATAACCACCCTAGAATGTTCTAGAAAGTTAAAATTTCCCCTTTTGTTTTGGCGCTAAAAGTCTCGCCGTTTGATTTTTTGCCTAGGAAGAAATTTTAATGAAATTCACTTTTTAGAGGACCAACTTCACGAGACCATAAATTTTGATCCGGGTGTTCGATTTGCTATTATTGCATATCGTTGGAAAGCTCTCGACGAGCTCTACAACATGTGAGTTGATTATAAGTCGGTTCGACCACCTTTTGAGTTGTTTCGAGGCATCTAAAGTTTTATATTTGAATTTGAAGCTGCATTGGAGAAATTTCTTGGGATAGAAACTTTAATTTCTCCCAAATCATGCAGGGTATTGAGGTGATTCTTTCGCGACCAAAAATATTTTTCTACTCTGCTCCTTGGAGTAAATTTTCACGTCCATACGAGCTCATTTAGGATGACTTACTAAAAATAGTAAGTGCTCGTTTTTCACTATTTTTGATGCCTGACAGTCTTATACCCCTTAAGTGCTATCATGGGACTCAAAATAACTAAAGAAAATAAAGAAAACAATTCTTTTGGGTGATATAAGATTTCCCTACACTGCTAGATGCTCCTGCATTAGACACCCAGGGTAATTTGAAAAGTGACCCTGTCACTTCTCAAGAGTTAGAGGGAAACCAAGATGGTTAACCTCAGCCTCAAATAACCATGATGAATCTTCAGCAGGCCTTCCTCTCCATTTCACCAAGTACACTGCATATTGCCTATTTCTTGTGCTTCTACCCACATGGCTATCCAAGATTTCTTCTATCTCTTCCTTCTCTAAAGTGGGTGCTGGAATTTTCAATTGTTCATTTATTGAACCCTCCTCTATATCACCTTCATGATACTCTATCAAATCAACAATGTTGAACACAAGAGAAATTTTTATTCCACTAGGAAACTCTACCTCACAAGAATTTATTGAATCATGCTTCTTCAGGATCTTGCATGGTCTAAAATTCTTCATCTTTAACTTGTTGTATGTACCAACTGGAAACCTTTCCTTTCACAAATGAACCATGACTTCATCTCCTACTTGGAAGTCCTTATACCTCCTTTTCTGATCTTCCTGAGCCTTATATTGTGAGTTCATCTTGTTGATGTGTTTCTTCACTTCTTCGTGCAAATTCTTTAGATGCTCAACAAAATCTTTAGCGTCAACACTACTCTTCTTCTCCTTATCAATCTTTCTTAGTTCAAAAGTAGTTCTTGGACTACTCCCATATACAATTTGGAATGGTGATTTACTAGTGCTCTTGTTGACAGAATTGTTGTAAGTAAATTTTTCTTGTGGTATAATCAAATCCTATCCCTTGGGCTTATCTCCAACTAACCATCTTAGTAGCTTTCCCAAACTCATATTCACCACCTCTGTTTGTCCATCAGTTTGTGGATGGTGTGCAGAACTGAACTTCAAATCTGTCTTCAACTTCTTCCATAATGTCCTCCAGAAATAACCAACAAATTTGGTATCTCTGTTTGAAACTTACTCTTTGGTAGACCATGTAATCTCACCACCTCTCTTAAAAACAAGTCTACAACATAAACAAGATCACTAGTCTTATGACACAGAATGTAATGTGCCATCTTTGAAAATCTATCCACCACCACAAATATGGAATTATTCCCTCTCCGTGTCCTTGGAAAGCCAAGAACAAAATCCATGCTAATATCCTCGCATGGCCTCTCAGGTATAGGTAATGGCTGGTACAATCTAGTATTTTGATTTGTTCCTTTCACCATATGACATACTCTGAAACTTTGTACAAACTTCTTCACATCTTGTTGTAACTATGGCCAATACTAATTCTCACTAACAAGAGCAATGGTCTTATCTCAACCAAAATGTCCAACCAATCCTCCACTATGCTTCTCCTTGATTATATTCTCTCTCATAGAACTACTTGGAATGCACAATTGGCTTCCTCTAAACAACATCCCATCTTGGATTAAGAAATCCAACCACTTCATCCTATCCAATGTAACAGTTTCCAAAAAAGCCTTCTAAGATTTTGCAAAGTCTGGATCTTTTGGATAAAAAATCCTGAGTTCATTGAACCCAACAACCTCTATATTCATCTCTATCAAAATTTTTTTCCTTCTACTTAAGGCATCTACAACTCTGTTTGACCTTCCACTCCTGTGCTTCAAAAAAAAAGTATAACTCTATAAAAACTCAACCCATTTTAAGTGCCTTTGATTCAACTTTCCTTGACTATTGAGATACTACAAAGCTTGGTGATCAATATATAAAAAAATTTATTTTGGCAACAAATAGTGTCTCTATTTCTTCAAAGCCTGAACTATAGTATAAAATTCTGGATCATAGACAAAATATTTCTTCCTAGCATCATTTAACTGTGTTGGTGTGGAGCCTGATCAATCTCCAAGTGGGAGATTATTGGTATGTGGTGACTAATCATGCTATAGTATAAATTTTTCCCCTACTTTCTCGCGTCGTCACCGAAAAAGGAAAAATCAAAAAAAAGAAAAAACCCAACTTTGGAGAACCCTAATCTGGAAGCTTTTAAGCTTGTTAAAAATGGGTTCAGATGGGGGTTATAGTATGATGAAAAACGCGATTATTCGTAAGATTGTAATAGGTTTTTTTACTGGATAATAAAATCATTGGATGGCTACAGTTTGGTGGATGTAGCCTGGATTGGGTGAACCACATTAAATTCTTTGTGTTATAATTTATTCTGTGTGTTTTAGTTTCTCTGTTTATTAATTAAATCTACATTTAATTGTTACATATCTTCCTTTCTAACCCTAACATTAACTTCTCACTAAAATAGGAAATAGGCTTACCTTCTTGACTCAAAATAGCTCCTATGGCAGTGCCACTAGCATCAAAATCTACCTGAAAGACCTTATTGAAATTTGGAAGTGCCAAAACAGGTTGCTCTATAACTTTCTTCTTCAACATATCAAAAATTTTGGCTGCTCATATTGTCCACTTAAACTCTTTTATATCTTCTATCATTGCTTTAGTTAGAGGTGCAAAAATATTACTAAAATTCTTAATAAACTTTCTATAAAAGATTTCTAGACCATGAAATGATCTTACCTCTATAACACTCCTTGGGGCAGGCCATTCAATGATAGCTCTCACCTTTTTTGGGTCCATTTTTGGTGTAGGAGCACCTTGGGCATCAAATGCTTTTCAAATTTGTAAAATGTTAAACATTCAAAATTGCATTGTAAAGGTCATGAGGTCATGAGTCAATCACAAATGTAATGGAAAAAATGATGTAAAAAGTCTTATTTGAATGTATTTAAGGTCATGGGTAAGTTCTAGGGGATCAAAGTTGAAAAACAATGTAAAACTTGCAATAATGCAATGTTGTCAAGTTACTAAATTGATCAAAATAGGAAGATTAAGAGTTAAAGAGGTAGTTAAACCAATGGAGGAAGTTGGTAAGTCAGTTGCAAGGAGGGAAAAGTTATAAATATCATGCAAAGGTCGAGCAAAAGGATTCCATTGTATTCTTGAAGAGTTAGAGCAATAAAAAGTTCCCTGTTTTAGTATTTTTTCTGGTTTTTTTCAGCATTTTTGACTATTCCCGTGCTTGGTACAGATTGGTACTTAATTGTACGGACTCCCAATTGACATGGTTGGAAAGAGGGTAGAGTCTACTTTATTTTGGTGGTGATTTGACTTGTTTTCGTTAAGTATTAAGAAAGTTACATTAGTTTTAGTGAAAGAGGGTCTGCAATTTCTGAATCTTGAGTTTTGAGAGTCTAACAAGGTTTTCATCACTACTCCACCAATGTAGGTCAAGTAGATTGGTGGAGTAGGTTAGGGATAGGATTTTTGTTATGATTTTATGGTTGTGAGTGCAGGGAACAGCAAGAATACCTTGAAGGAATTGCTGCTACACAAGAAAAAATGGAAGATTTCCTCACACAGTTTGCTGCTACAGTCAAGATTCGTGAAGAAATAGAGCATGCAGGGGCTTGGAAATGATGTAGAAGGTGTGGAAAAGTGTATTTCAAGGTGATATAAGTGTTGGCTGTAGTGGAAGAGGTTTGTAAGTGTTTCTTTGATGAAACCCTCACTTGTTTTTGGTCTTTTCACCCTTAAACAAGGGTTTTGTGGATCAGCATGTTTCTATGGTTTATGGTCCTTAAAAATGGTGAAAACACGAGTTTTGTGATGTGTCTAATGACTTTTTTTTGGTTTTGAGTATTTTGGGAGTGATTGGAAGGGGTCTCCTTTGTAAATCAGGCCTCTTTTTGTAGCCTTTTGACAGTGTACAGTCTAAAATTTGATGATTTTCTTTATGGAAAAAGTCTAAGAAATTTGACATGTTGAGATGTGATGGAAGGTATCCCTAAATATGCATTGAGTTGGTGATAGGAATGTAATCACCCATTTTAATGTTTGACAAACCTATTAGAGGAATAAAGGCATTGTCTGATCCAAAACAGAGATGTTGCTTAAAACAATGAAAAGAATGATATTAAATGCTTGTTTACTGATATTTTGGCTAAGGGTCTATGAGTCTGGTTGGTTATTTTGTTGGGTGGATCAGGAATACTCTATGAACAATTGAACAATAATACAGAAGGTGCAAGGTTTGATAGAGTAGAGTTTGGGTGTAAATTCCTGGTTTGTTTCAGCATAATAATGATGTTTACCATGATTTAGTTGTCTGACAGAAAGTAAGAAGGAATGCTTGTTGATATCTTGCCTTCGAGAGTGAGAGATAAAGAGGAATGAATACTAGAATGTTGAATGGTTCAATGATTATGATCAAGTTGCTGCTTTGAAGTTTTTGTGTCTGATAAACATAAAGATTGCTGATTACTAATGGCTACCCTATGAATGGTTGAGGAAAATAAAGGATGTTGTTAAGTGGGTAGATGAAATTGAATTTTGATAAATAATTCTTAGAGTTTCATATTGATCTTCTGCTGATTCGATTTGGGATTGAAATCCCTTGAAGAAGTATGGTGTTGGTGTTTGTTAGGATGCTCTGCATCAATTTTAAGACCCTTTGTTGAGACAACAAATCCCAAATACACCAATTCTCTCTTCACAAAGCTACATTTCTTCAAATTAATCAACTTCTCCTCCCTTAGCTTCTCAAAAACCTTTCTGATATGCATCAAATGCTCCTCCAATTTCTTGCTAAAAATTAAAATGTCATCCAAAAAAATATTGACAATTTTTCCCAAAAACTCTTTCAGTACCTCATTCATGAGCCACATGAAGGTGCTCGGTGCATTGGTTAGCCCAAAGGGCATGACTAACCACTCGTACAAGCTCTCTTTGGTCTTGAATTCTATCTTCCATTCATCTCCTTCTCTAATCTGAATCTGGTGATAACCACTCTTGAGATCTATCTTTGTGAAGTACTCAACTCCACTCAAACAATCCATGATGTCATCCATCCTTGGCAAAGGAAATCTATACTTGATGGTGATCTTATTGATGGCCCTAGAATCTGTACACATCCACCATTCCCCATCCTTCTTTGGTGCTAGTAGTGCAAGTGTCGTATATGGACTCAAACTCTCTTTGATCAATCCCTTCCACAACAACTCTTGCACTTGTCTATTCAACTCTTCACTCTCTACTAGAGTCATATGATGAGCTTCATTATTTGGAAAATTGGCTCCAGGAATCAGGTCCATCTGATGACTAATCTTTCTTATGAGAGGAAAACCTTCAGGCACATTATAAAAAATAATGGCTTGAAACTCATTCAATAAATCTGAAACCTCTACGGGTGCCTTAGTAGTATCTTCTTTATCAACTCTAGGGATCAATGCAAAACACATATGCTCATGCTTCATACCTTAAAGGAATTTTCTTCCATCAACCAAACAAATTCTTGCATTACTACATACCTTTTCCTCTTCCTCTTTCAAGGGCTTCAACTTATGACAAACCCCATTCTTTTGTCAAAGAATAGGTGTTGGTATGTCCATCATGTATTGCTCACCGATCAAACTACCATGGTCTACCTAACAACATATGACAAACATCCATAGGCATAATATCACACAATACCTCATCATGGTAATTTCCAATCTTGAACCTTACCAGACATTGTTCATTTACCAAGGCTTTATGGTTCTTTTGCAACCAAGCAATCCGGTATGGGTTCAGATGCCTTCTTGTCTCCAATCGAAACTTACTAACCATTTCTTCTAAAACAGGGTTATCAGTACTACCTCCATCAATAATAACATTGCAAACTTTACCTTCACACTTACATCTGGTGCGAAAAAAATTCTTCCTTTGAGTTGGTTCATCCTCCTCATTCAACAAGGCTCTTCTAGTAACAAGAACCTATCCTCTTTGCATCCTCAAAATGTGAAGACTTAGCATCTTTGTCTACATGTGCAACTCGTGCATTACCCTCAAGTCTTCTATTTGTCCTTCCTTGATGTTGAGGACACTCATAGGCTCTATGCCCTTCTTCTTCACATTGGAAACAGGTTCCATGAAAGCCTCCTCTTCCCGGTCCTCATCCAGATCTTCCTCTTCCTCTTTGATCTCCATTATTCTGATAACAAGGACTGTAGGTGTTATCTCCTTTCTGGTTCTGGCCGATACTAGAGCCTTCACCCTTCTTTTGATCTTCATTTCGACCTCCATATGACCATCCACCAATATTTCCTCCATGGCCTCCACCTCATTGTTTGTTATCAAACCTTTTGTTTAGTCATTCTTCAACCTTTAGAGAAAGCTAATAAGTGTCCTCAATGGTGGTCATTCTTACCAGTGCCAATTCTTCCTGTATGCTTGGCTTCAACCTGTTAATATAATGAGCAACTTTCTCTTTATTTTCCTTCGAATTTTTTGTCTGAATTAGGACCTTGTGAAATTCCTCTGTGTATTCTTTCACTATCCTTGTTCCTTGCCTCAAGCTTTGCATCTTCTTGTGTAGCTCCAATTCGTATTCAACTGGAATAAATTGTTTCTTCAATTTTGATACCATTCTGTCCCATTTGGAAATTTTATCTTTCCCTCATCTTCCTCTTTCTAACTGGATTTCTTTCCACCATATACTGGCATGACATTTCAATTCTGTCTTTGCAAACCTCACTCTATGAGGATCTTCAATCTCCTTAAACTCCAAAAATTCCTCCATGTCATTGATCCAATCAATCAATTCTTCAGGATTCAGATTTCCACTAAAAGTTGAAACCTCCATTTTAGGTCTCTTCCCAATGCTTGAGATTGCTCGCGACAATCTTCTTTCCCTAGGATCCATTGGATCTAGCTCTTTCTCTTCCAATTCCTCTTTTGTTTCATCTTCACTGTCATCTCTGTCTTGTTGCACATCTCTTCTTTGAACCTCTTGTTGCAAGATTTCTAATTGCCTTCTAAGGGCTCTAATTTCATCTCTAGGTGGATCTCTTCCTCTACCAAATTGGCCTCTACCTCTGCCATATTGGGAAAGTCTTGGAGGCATCTTGAACTCAACCCACACTCACAGGTCCTACTGCAATTGCCTCATGTTCAATGCTCTGTTACAAAATCAAGAACTCCTGCTCTGATACCACTTGATGAGGGCCACACAACCCAAAACCCACATAAATCACAATAGATAACAACACAAAAGATGCGAGATAGAAAAATGGCTCACTTTCAATTATTTTTAGAAAATGAAATTATAGATTCAAAGCTTACATGCTACAACCTCATGGGCTTGATTCATTACTGTAGACATGCAAAATTCACATTATGCATTCGATCAGATTCGGTCAAATTAGCTCTTACACTAGGCAAATTCATCACTTTCATCCTTTCATTAAATAAGTTCATTTATCAAATAAATCTTAGCATTCAACCTTCACCTTCATCATCCATTTAATTAAATAAATCAAAAAGCCATTTAAATCAAATCCTAAATCATATTCCATCAATTTCCTGATTTAAATAAATCAATTATCAAAGTCCAAAATGTCAACTCACCTAATCAGCATTAAATCAGCATAATCTTCATCTAATCCTAATCTAATACCAATCACATCCCACTTGCATTATCTAGACCTAGCCACTTGCACAATAAATCAATTTTATTGATTTATTAAAATCTCATTTTCTCTCAACATGATAAGTCAAATAGGGCATTTATTGCTCTTCTTTCTTGTCCCCCTCTCAAAATTTATTGCAAATTTGAATTCAAAATTTCCCCCTCTTGGGCACTCTTCCCAAATCTTGCACATACATCCATCAATCACATGGTGACAAGTGTCCTCAATTCATTGGCTTGTTTTTGATCCCACATTGGTCCCTCTTCAACATTCAACATTTTGAAAATCTTTAAATACAAGCATCATCCTCAAGCAAATCCTTCACAATCTTCACAATTTCATGCAAGGTTACTCTCTTCATTTGAGATTTGATCTTGTTTATCATCACTCACCATATCCATTTGCATTTTATCATCTTAGCTTTGATCAAGGATTGGAAAAGGGTCACTAGCACATGTGACACCAATCCAACATGGAATAGGTAGCTTGCTTTTGTTTTCATAATGCTTTAGTCTTTATATTATCATTTGTTTGCATTTTTTGAAAGCATTTGCAATGTATTCCATGGAGGTATTTGCAGATTTGTGTGTTATACTAACCCTTCTAATGAGTTTTTGAGGTTGGTTTTGCATTGCAGATTTTGGATACTTCATCTTGGCACTAGAAGGAGGGCAAGCAATTTTAATTTCTTTAGTTGTTGAACCAAATTTCTTTGCTGCATATACACTTCTTTCATTAAAAATCTTGGGTTAAATTTTATGCTCTATTATGACAAAAATAAACAAGTAATTCGTCCAGGTTCCCATGTTTTATAGTCATGTCATAAAGAAAAAGAACATTTCAGACATACTGACTATTTTGTTTCAGTGGGTCTCCAGATATAATCTACCGAAAAGCCATTACGTAAATCTGTTTTGGATTTATGCCTGCTAGTTAAATCAAGTGTTGTGCTTGCGAACTTTACTTTGCTAGAGAATTTCTAAAAGTCTTTTTAGATGATATATCACTACAGTTTATGGAATTAAAATGAAGACTGAGAGGGGATACTCATAACTCTTGTTTCTGTTTTAATAAATTTTCAAATCTTTTGATAAAAATTGCTGGCTTTGTTTAACTCAGAATCATCAGTTATCATTACTTGCCCAAGTCATTTCTGATAAATCTTGGGTATCTTTGTTAAATTTTTCCGCTATGATTTAAAGCGGATGAGAGAAACACAAGCGCACCAGATTTATTGAAATAAGGAGATATAACTTTGTTTGTTTTTTTTTTGAGAGTCAAAAGATATTTGCTGCATTATTGGTAACATTTCTTTTGGTTGTGATACTCCAGCTACGCGCATCATTTGTCTGAGGAAAATCCAAGTATGAAGTTCAAATGTTGGCTCTTTCTATCTCACACGTTTTCTTTTTACACCAACTAGGGACTGTGGAGTGCATTTTTTTTTACTTTATATTCTTTTACATCTGTCAAATACCTTTGGAAAAACTTCTAAGTTGCCAGAATTTAACCTCACGCCTTTGGCTGGAGAGACTTCTTTTTTTGTGCCTGTTGATCATGGTTGTTTAAAAACAAGTTCCTGCTAGCGCTAGTAATTCATTACTTCGCTGTATACGCAAGTGAATGTTGTCAGTTAGGCATTTATTGAAGATGGTTAAGTATACCTGCAAATTAGATTGGCTTTTGATTTTCTTTATGGCGTAGCTTCTCTCTTCAAAATTCTGTTATCTGTAAAGGTAATAGCATTTATGTTTGCCCCAACCAGCAGTAAATTTGAAGGCGTTGCTCCTAAATTGTCTATGATATCAGACCTTAAGTCGCTGGTATAAGATTCTCTTGATCTGCAGTAGGCGGCTCAGTAGGCGGCTAACATTCACATCGTAATTAATTATCATGCTTTAAGTGGCTCGTACTTCATGTATCATCATACAAAAGTAAAAAATTTCTTCTATGATTCTGTCAGAAAAGAAAAAAACAACTAGAGGCAAAAACATAAAGCGTACTTTTTCTGTTTTGAAAATGGATTTGAAATTTTTCTTTTTTCAAAGGTTATTTTCTTGATAGATCTCAAATTTATTGTGTTTTATTTGTCATGATTTAGTGATGAAATTCAAAAGTAAAATACATTGACATTCATTAGTGAGTTATTATTCTATTATTTATGTTATTTGACTTTATTAAGTTCTTTACGAAGGAATAAATAAGTAGAATAATAACAATTCAATAATGAAGGTCAATGCATTTTTTTATTTTTCCTCTCTTTAAAGAAGATTACCTCATAAAGTTGACATGTCTTAATTTTTAAATTTTATTTGTGACAATCATAGGTACAAAAGCAAACGAAGGTACAAGCGAAGGTACAAACGAACAAAGGCGAAAAGATGCAAAGCAAAAGAGGAGGAGGATTCTTGTTTGAAAACACAATGTGTTTTTTAACACTTTGATTTTTTTGATCAATACTACTTCACGAAAGGAGGGAAATGTTTTTTTTTGAAAACACAATGTGTTCTTTAACACTTTAAGTGTTTAATCAACACTACACAAAATTGTTTTCCTTTTCGTTTTAGAACATTAGTTTTCAATTGGGGCTAAAACGAACAATTTCATTTTCATTGCAAAGGGCTTAAAACGAACCTTAGAACACACTTACTAGATTTCGTTTTGGGTTAAAAATTGAACAAGCAATCCTCATATTTCATTTGGTGCTTAAAACGAATTCACAAATTGCTTTGAAGGGTGTAAAACGAACAAGTGTTTGATTTGTGTGATTGTCTTTTGAGTACGTATCCTCTCCCCTTGCGCTTCGTGCGATCTAGGGTGCAAGAGAAACACTCAAAATACATTTTATTGCTTTAAAACACTTCATTTTGGACTTAAAAATTGAACATCTTGTGCGAGTGTGAGTAGGGGCATTTTCGTACATTCTAGATTTCTTTGTGCCATCAAAGATGGAAATCAAAATTCTGATTGTGTCTTTGCTCGCTTTTGTTTATCATAGGGCCTGCCTTGGGAAAAAGTACTCACCCAGCGGCTCAACATTAACACTCTAAAGCCAAAGTATTTCCAGCAGGAGATAATGAGATTTTGGTTAGCATATGTCTGGTAGCTCAGGCAGATGGATCCGAAAGAGCTCACACCCGTTAGGTCACTCCCTCTGACGGGGACTTTGGAACCTATGTGTTGGTGTAAAATCCTTAATCATTTATTGGTGCAAGAGCGGTGGTGCAAGCGCCGCCCCCTGGTACTACGACTTTTTAGTAGAGATGGAAAGCATGCCATGGGAGTTTCATAGGTGTTGATGGCAGCTGCCCGTATAAAAGTGAGTGCTGCCACGTGGAGGGCGGTGGGAACAAAGCATCTAACCATCCGCCTAAGTAAGTATGGACTTGTCCAAGTGGGGACTCAACAAACACTGTCTATCACATCCATAGGGCTTGTAATTATTTTTTGTTTGAAAACACAGTGGGTATTCGAAAACATTTTGCAAACAAACACTTAAACATGATCATGCAAATTTCAAACCCCTTTTGATAGAGCAAATACCTTTTGACAAATTTAAGTGTTGTTGCCTTCCCTTGGGATTATGTCCTTAGAGGTTTCTCATCACTTGAATTTATATCGTCATTTGCTCTAACTAGGGTTAACCTAGGAAATCCCTTTGCCTCAATTTCTTTGAACTCCCACACAACACTTTGTGGGAAGAAAAGGAATTTTGACATAGGACATCTTTAGTTTGAAACATAATCAAGAAAGTGTATTTGGTAAAAAGAAGTCATTAAAAGCAAAGATAAGCAATTGAGCCCCACACATGTCTTTTCAATGATTTCTCGCAAGGTCAAGATACAAAAACCCAAGAAAAAGAAACTTAGCCCAAAACAACATCAACAAAGACTCAAAAGGTTATATGATTTTAGAGAAAAGTTGTTGGCTAATTTTATAGACATGCTTCAAGAGACAACCCCACTTTATATTCATTTTACTACACACAAAATCCAAGATTGTTTCAAGGGATTGGATACCTTGCTTAGGGCATAACACGTTCTTCAATACCTTGGTCTTGTTAAGCAAAAGTCTAAACTAGGGTCATTCTAAGATCAAAACAAACATTCATCCATCAAAAACATCATCAACCATAAACATCTCACCAACATTTTGAGAAAATCTTGACACAACTATGCTAGGCTCCTTTGGTAGACATCAAAACTTTTCAAACATGAGACTTTGAATTCTTCAAACATCAAACTTGTTCAACTCAAGTGTGTGAATGAATCCCTTTGCACATGCTTAGTTGAATTATCACTTTGTTCAAATTAATGGTGGATAGATGCATCCTTCTCCCATCACTAATTTGGATTATCTTTTGGTTAGCTTGTGAGTAGACACATCCTATTCTCACTCCTAAATCAAATTATCCTTTATGAGCATTAGTTATCTTTTTTAGATCATCATCCAAACATCTTGGGGATATCTCTTGCTCAAACATCAACATTCAAAAGACAGAATTCAAAGTCTAAACATCAATCAAAGCAAACCCAAAGTACCTAGCATCACATCAAGATTTTCAATACAAATTCAAAACTTCCATTCTCACCCATATATCATACACCTTTCATCTTCACATCTTTGATCTTTTACACATCCTAGTTTGCTCTTTTATGGTTCAAACAAGATCACAACACAAGAGGAACATGGAGTTAAATCAAGAAACATCAACCACAAGTGATCTAAGCCAAAACATTCCAGAAATCCAAAACACACCACTTCCAGACCTCACTATCACTACACACGATCCACAAAAAGAGGTCTTGGTGGAAGACATCACACCAACAGAATTAAGTGAGGAAGAAGTTCTTGAGATGCTCAAACAACCAAAACTACAAAAGTTTCTTCGCGCAATGGCTAAAATAAATCCATCAATTCTCAACACTATTGAGGATGAGCTTCTTGTACCAAATGACCAAAACACCCTTCCACAATCAACCACTTCCATTACCACCATAGAACCTACTATCAATGAGGATGATACCCTCTTCAACACGCATCAAAATCCACTTTACAACCCACTTGGATTTATCGATACATCTGAGGTTCCTTACCATACCACCTCATCATTTTCCCTTGACACGCAAGTGTCTAGACCTTTGGTACAAGCAAGCTCATCCGAAATAGAGAGACCCTACGGATTTGTCTCTTCATTTGCACAAGAAAATTTTCCACCATTCAAACCATTCACACCTCCCACCACGTCAACACCATATTTTGGTTTAGGGATCCCCCCTTTACCTAAATTTCCACCTTTCCCTAACATAAATCACCCCATCCAAATCAATTCATCCAACCAAGGGGGTACATCGCATCTTTCAAACACACCATCCACATCAAACCAACACATGATAGCTAATCAAAATATGGTCTCTCAAATACCCACTATTTCGCTCATCTCTACCATTCCTACCACTTCACCTAGTCCCACCATTCCTATCACTTCACCCATCCCAAATGCACCTATCACCACATTCACTCCAACCACTACATCCACTATACCTCAAACTTCCACTACCCCCATCACACCCCTTACATCGCAACCTCCCACCATCGCTCTAAGCACATCTCAAACTTCCAACACAATTCCGATCCCACCAACACCACCACTGGACCAAGCCAAGTAAGCCATTACAATGCTCATTCAAAGCATACCAACAATTGCTCCAACAATATCAAACAATTCAGCAAGCACCTATAGCCACACACGCTTCTCAAGCTTCACGACAAAATCAAGCTCAAACATCGCTGCAACAACAACAAGCACAACAAGCAGCACAAGCCCAAGCTTTGTTGCAACAACAACAACGAGCTACACAAGCTGCACAAGCCGCACAAGCTGCTCAAGCTGCACAAGCTGCACAAGCTGCACAAGCCGCACAAGCTGCTCAAGCTACAAAAGATGCCCAAGATGCCCAAGCACGAGTGCAAGCACAAGCGCAGTACTTTGCACAACAACAAGCAGCCCAACAACTCGCATATCAGAAAGCGTTAGAGCAATACCAAGAGCAACAAGAAGCAGCCCAACAAGCCCTAGCTGACCAACAACAAGCATTGTTGGACCAACAACATCAAGCACAACAACAAGCTCTATTAGCGCAACAACAACAAGATCAACAACAAGCGTTGTTGAAAGCATACATGGCACAACAAGCAAACATTCCACCCATTCAAACACCCACTCCACCCCCCCAGAACACCTTCATTCCACCTCCTGATCCACAATTGGATGTCACCGCACAAATAAAATTTCTGTCACAACAAGTGCTTGACCTTCAATCAGGAAAGACACCAAAACCACAAAAAAACCTATGCCCTTATCCATTTGATAGGAGCGTAGAAATGAAACCATTCCCAAAAGGGTTTGAGATCCCTAAATTTGACAAATATCGCGGAACGGGTAACCCTGAAGATCACATCAGGGAATTTCAAGTACATTGCATGGAGTGGCTCACGACGAAACGTACTTGATGAGATTATTCCCAAGAAGCTTGGCTGGAAACGCTATTGATTGGTTTTCTTGACTTTCTGGAATCAAAAAATTCCAGGAAATCGTAGATGCCTTCATACATAATTATTCCTTCAACACTCCCATGGAGGTTAGCTTACAGGAATTATCATCTCTCAAACAAGGGAAAAATGAATCATTCGGTGCTTTCTTACAACGATGGCGATCCAAAGCTAATCAAAGCAAGTGGTCCATGCCTGAAGAACAACAAGTGGGAACTATCATTGCGAATCTTGATGGGCCCTTGGCCTTCCACCTCAAAATGCAAAACATCACCACTTACGACCAATTGATACCTAGGGCGCTCAATATCGAACAAGCCCTTGCCACGCAGGGAGAAACTTCATCATATCAAGAAGGCCGCTCATCATCCAATTATCATGACAAACCACGAACATGGGCAAAGAATCGTAATGTAACCAATGATGGTGTTGTTGACGCCAAAGTTGTCATTAGTGCCCCACGGAAGAACAATCCACCATCCCAACAACAACAACACCAAAATACCAATCAAAGCAATCGACAAGTCAATACTGTGGTCCAACCATCCCATAACCAAAACACAAACAACATTGATAATCAGGGAAGACCACAGCGAAACAAGTTCTTTCCCAAACGAAAATACACACTCCTTGGGGAACCTGCTGAAGCAATCATGAAAAGATTGGTAGATGAAAAATTGATAACGGTCCCTACACATAATAATTATCAAGAACCATCGGTCAAGCCACCATGGTATAATGAGAATTATCTTTGTGACTTCCACAAACTCAAGGGACACACGACAAACAACTGCATGAGGCTCAAAAATCTAATTCAAGACCTCATAGATGACAAAATCATAGATGTGGAAGCACCATCAGGAAACAAAGATCTCAAGATTTACACGAATCCGATGCCGAATCATGGCAACAAAGGAAACAAAGATCAAGACAAAGGAAAAGGGGCTTATAAAAATGTCAACCACACATACGAGGGTGTTGTTGCTTGTTTAGATGAGTTTTGTGGAGTCATCACCATCAAAGGGGCCCAAGCCGATTGTGGAGTCACCACAAGAGGTGGAAAGGTTACCATTGCAGCACCATCCCAACCAAGCAGAAATTCCACATCCAATCCAAGGTCTAACCCTAGTGGCTATAATGTCTTGGATCAATTGAAAAGAACCCCTGCACATATCTCCATCATGGAGTTACTCAAAATCTCATCTGCACACAAAAAGATTCTAGAAGAAGCTTTGGCGTCATCTACTGTCCCCGCAGATCTAGATGCAGAACAATTCCAAGCTATGGTCGCAAGTATCACCACACCTAACATTCTTACATTTTCTGAACAAGACTTCCCCACACAACCATCTCACAACCGTGCGCTTCATCTGGAGGTGTACGTAAATAAAAAGAAAGTCAAGAGAGTCTTGGTGGATGGAGGTGCAGGCTTAAATATTTGTTCCTTAAAGCTTCTAAAGAATTTGAACATTTCAGAGGATTCAATTGACAAAGGAAAAGGCATCACAATAAGAGCATACGATGACCAGGAAAGGGTATCCCAAGGCACCATTCAGCTTCCTGTCCAGGTTGGACCCGCCATCATGCAAACCAACTGTCAGGTCTTGGACCTCGATTTACCATACAACATTCTCCTAGGGCGACCATGGATACATGCAATGCAAGCTGTAGCTTCAACCTTTCATCAATGTGTGAAATTCACACATGAAGGTCAAGAGGTTACTATCCATGGAGATCCTGAGCCATTTGCCTACTGCAAAAATCTAGAGGCAAAATACTACAAGATCCCGCAAGTACCCAAGAACGATGAAGGCCCATCAACACCTTACGTGGATCCCGCCACTCTCACTTCTGTGACAGAGACACCCTCCACCCCCGCCATCCCCGCCTTTTCTGATATCAAAGTCATAATACAAGATGATGGTTGTGGAAACTATTCAATGCCTAAGAATGCTTTTGTAGTAGGAGAGCTACCACAATCTCCTAGATCAAGAGGACGACCACAATCACAAGAAGCTTCAACATCTCAAGGCTCCTATGAACGAAACCCTACCTTCACAAGTGCAGGAGATCTTGGTCAGGAAACATTAGAGGGGGACCTATCTCATCTCCTTTATCGAGATGATATACCGGCAGTTGAATTGCCTATGGACGAACGAAACAAAGGTATGAAGATGATGCTCTTGATGGGCTATAACCGGAACCAAGGGTTAGGCCAAGATAATAACGGGCGTGTAATACCCATTATACCTGAGAAGCAAATAAAAAATCTTGGCATTGGTCATCCTACTCCTAAGGTAACTGTACTTGGTCGAGGTGCCCATGATAGATGGAACCGAACGCCTCCTCAGGAATCCGTAGCTACTCCAAAATCCTCCATGACTTTAGGAATGCCCACTGATTTAACTGAGTCACCAGAAATAGGATTACCTTTGTTGTTTGAGGATACTAATGTCCTTATGATTAGCACCTTATCTTATGAGTCTGAAAACCAAAGCAATGAAATCCGATTAGTCTATCCCCAACTGATTGATTACGACCAACGAGGACCACCAATTCTTGACATGTTTGAAAACGATGAGGCGCTCTCAGAATTCATGGGACTTAGGGATGACATTCCATGTGGGGATCATAAGGCAGGTTTTATCATAGAGCTGGATACACATGCATACTATGGAGAAACGATTGAATCCCTCAGTCGCAAAAATAAAAAATTGAGAATAATCTCCAAGTCCTTGAGTGAAAACCACCTTGTGGCACTCTCCGACTCTGAAAAAGTAAAAAGAAAGGACGCATCCAATGGTGAAAACCTCTCTGAGGCGCCTGAGGATGGGGGATTCAATCTTCCTCTTACAACTATACACCAAGAAAAGTCAGCTATGCTAGCAGAAAAGTGCAACCCCATCAATCTGGGAACACAAGAAACTCCTCATATTACATTCTACGCTGAGTCATTATTATGCAAAGAACAAGAGGAGTTGGCTACCTTCTTAAAGGAGAGGAAGATAAACTTTGCATGGACCTATGCTGATATGCCAGGATTGGATCCAGAGGTAGTGGTTCATCACTTAGCAGTTTATCCTGAAGCTAAACCTGTAAAACAGAAGTTGAGAAAGATGCACCCACAGATTGCTCTATTAGTCAAGATGGAACTCCAGAAACTACTAGATGTGGGATTCATACGAACGATTGCCTACCCTGAGTGGGTCTCCAATCTAGTACCGGTTTCAAAACCAACTGGGGGCATAAGAATCTGTACGGACTTTAGGGACTTGAACAAGGCTTGCCCAAAAGATGATTTTCCGTTGCCTAACATTGATATGATTGTAGACATGACCGCGGGGCATGAGATGCTTTCCTTGATGGATGGATTTTCAGGCTATAATCAGATAAGAATTGCAGAGGAAGACCAACATAAAACATCTTTCACTTGTCCTTGGGGCACATACTGCTGGAACGTAATGCCATTCGGCTTAAAGAATGCCGGGGCCACATACCAAAGGGCCATGACACTAATATTCCATGACATGATCCACAAAACAGTTGAGGACTATGTCGATGACATCTTGGGCAAATCCAAAAAGAGGAAGGATCATATATCAGTCTTGAGTGCTATCTTTGACAGACTAGAAGAATACAAGGTTCGTTTGAATCCCAAGAAGTGTGTCTTTGGCGTACAATCAGGAAAGTTGTTGGGTTACATAGTGTCAATGAGAGGCATTGAGATTGATCCGGCAAAGGTGAAAGCAATACTTGAAATGGAAGCTCCTAGGACATTGAAACAACTGAGAGGTCTCCAAGGCAGGCTTCAGTCAATTCGCAGGTTCATAGCACAATTAGCAGACAAACAAATCCCTTACTCTCACCTACTCCACAAGGGGGTAACGTACAAATGGGATGACAAATGTGAACAAGCCTTCAACAAAATCAAGGAATATCTGTTAACACCTCCAGTACTAAGGCCTCCAATTCAGAACAAACCATTGATCCTTTATATCTCAGCAACTGCAGCAGCCCTTGGTGCTCTCCTAGCACAACATGATGAAAATGGAATAGAAAGAGCCATCTACTACATCAGCCGTACAATGGTGGGCCATGAGTTAAACTATACATTCATTGAAAAAGCTTGCCTAGCAGTGGTGTTTGCATCCCAAAAATTCAGACACTACATGTTGGCACACAAGATCAAACTCATAGCTAAAATTGATCCCTTAAAGTATCTTCTTTCAAAGGCAATGCTTACAGGAAGAATGGCTAAGTGGGTAATGATATTATCAGAATATGACATTGAGTATGTGGAGCGCAAGGCAATCAAGGGACAGGTCATTGCAGACCAACTGGCAGACGCACCTATCTATGCGGAGAACCCACTTGTTTCAGAATTTCCAGATGAATCCATTTTCAACATTGACATAGCTACTCATTGGAAGCTATACTTTGATGGATCCTACACACAACATGGGTCAGGAGCTGGTATCTTCTTCATCACTCCACAAGGGGATTGTATACCAAGATCATACAAACTAGCATTCCCTTGTACAAACAACATTGCAGAATATGAGGCTTTAACTATAGGTCTCAGGATAGCAGTACAGTGGAACATTATGGAATTGAAGGTATATGGAGATTCACAGCTTATCATAAATCAAGTGAACAATGAGTACCAAACAAAGGATGATAAGCTAACTCCATACAAAAGGCTGGTGGAAAATCTCAAGGAATCTTTTGTTGACATCACATTCGAGCAAGTACCAAGAACCAACAACAGAGCAGTAGACACAATGGCAACTATTGGATCACTCTTAGAGATCCCTCAAAATGTTCTGAAATATGACTTCTTGGTAGAGCAGCTTCTCGTACCAGCATTCAAGGTACCAAAGTCAGAATTTGTGGGCAAAATTGTTGGTCCAAATGATCAGTGGTACCAAGACATTTACACATACCTTAGGATAGGTATCATTCCCGCCGATTTGCGTTCAAGCCTTAGACGAACCTTTATCAAGAAAGCATCTCGTTTTGTCATTTTAGGAGAAACCCTTTATCGTAGAAGCATAGAAGGAACCTTACTAAGATGTCTTAACCCTGAGGAGGCTTCGGCTGCCCTAACTGAGGTGCACAACGGCATCTGTGGTTCTCATTCGAGTGGCATGACCTTGTCTAAGAAATTGCTGAGGAGTGGGTATTACTGGCCTACCATGGACAGAGAGGCACATGAATATGTCAAGAAGTGTCTACAGTGTCAGCAACACGGGGACCTCATCCATGCTCCAGCTCAAGAGCTTCATCCAATCATCACACCATGGCCCTTTTCACAGTGGGGACTCGATCTCATTGGGAAAATCACACCCACCTCATCCAACGGCCACAAATTCATTATAACTGCAACTGAGTACTTCACCAAGTGGGTTGAAGCCATACCTATGACCTACATAATAGGAAAGCAGATCTCAAAGTTCATCCTGAACTATCTCATATGCCGCTATGGTGTTCCACAAGCTATTATCTCAGATAATGGGACACCATTCAAAAATCAGGAAGTCCGTGACCTATGTGATAAGTTCAAAATCCAACATCGCTTTTCCACCCCATACTATCCCCAAGGCAATGGCCAAGCAGAAGCTACAAATAAAACCATCCTCAAAATCCTTAAGAAAACAGTCAATGACGCAGGTCGTGACTGGCATTTGCAGCTTAATCCTGCCCTTTGGGCTTACCGAACCAGCATCCGCACACCCACTGGTGCCACACCATTTTCCTTGGTCTACGGATCAGAGGCCATCTTGCCCATTGAGATCGAGTTACCATCCCTCAGAGTATCATTGCAAAACCTCATCACAGACGAAGAGTATCGAGTTTCAAGACTGAATGAGCTGGAACTGTTGGACGAGCGACGTTTGGATGCTTTAAACCATCTGCAAGTGTATCAGAATAGACTGAAAAGGAGCTACAACAAGAAAATCAGAAGCAGAACTTTCCAAGTTGGAGAATTGGTGCTAAAAGAGAATCAGAAGAATGTCTTGAACCCAAATGGCAAGGGCAAGTTTGAACCCAACTGGCTGGGACCCTTTGTCATCACAGCAAGCTACAAATCAGGGGCATATCAGTTATCAACACCCGAAGGGGAACCCCTACAGGAGCCAATGAATAGCTCCCATCTCAAAAAGTTTTATGCCTAAATCTTTCAAGGTATAGAACCAAAAAATCCAAAAAATCATAAAAAGTCCTGAAAAAATGGTTACTTCGGCGAAAACCTGGCAAACAGGCGTCTTGGTGACAACAAAAAATCAAAAAAATCAAGAAAACAGTAAAGAGAAAAAAAAAATCGTCCTCTAGTGAAAACCACTTCGGTGGCACTTTGGGCAAGTACCTTGGTGAAAACCTGGCAAATAGGCACCTTGTGTAAATAAGCACTCTCCATCCATCTTGGTCTCCGTGATTTGCTTTGCATCATTCACTCACTCATCGCATATCGTCGCATTTCACCCTTCCATCCGCATTTGCACCATAGCTTGGTCTTTCATTTGTGTCATGATTCCTCGTAGAGCTACTCGGCCCACCTAAAAGGTCAGTTTGTCCTGCCTATATCGGAGTAGTCTATCGCTTCACATTGGGGGCACGTTCTTATCGGATCGGATTCGTGTATGATCTTAAAATCCTCAAATATCAGAAAATCCAAAAACATCAGAAAATTTCAAAATCCAAAAACAAGGTCGTCTTGTCGAACTACGTTGTCTCTGAGCCTGAACGTAGGCAAGGTTGATCTTTGATCATCCCCCGAGACATTTAGGTCAGTCCTATAGGAGTCCTTCATAATAAACTGACATCTCATCATGTATATCTTCATCTGTAAATCGGTCAAGTTGTCAGTCGAACTACGTGGTCTCTGCGTGTATAACGTAGGCAAGGCTCATCTTGATCAGCCCCCGAGGCCCCTAGGATAGGTCTTTAGGTTAGTCTCTTGGTCAAAATCTTAGAAAATCTCAAAACATTGAAAATTGAAAATCAAAACATTTGAAAACATTTGAAAAAATACCAAAAACAGCCTCAAAACATTGCAAAACTCCAAAAACATCCAAATATTTGAAAAAAATCCATCCGCCTCATCTCGCTTACACTCGCAATAATCAATCATCCATAATAAATCGTCATCACCCTCAACCTTTGGTAAAACAGTCGGAAACAAGTCTAGCAGTCAAAGGTGAAAACCTAAACTGTCAAAATCTCAAGTATAGGTCAGTCAGCAAGCAAGTTGGTCAACTCTTTTCTTATCAATGGCATATAAATCATAAATCAATTTCATCATTGTTTGATAAAAGCTTGTCCTAGGATCCGTTCCGACAATGGGCACTTTTATCAAACCAACCACTTTGGGTAAACAAAACGACGTGTCATTAACATGTCCTAGGATCCGTTCCGACAATGGACATTATCTTTTGGCAATAAGTTTTGGCCCCCATCTTTCGAAACATCATTTCTCTTGGCTAACGGTACGAAGAACATTAGTTTGTTTGCTCACTTACTTTATCTTGTTTGATTTATCTCATTGTGCTCATTCCAAGGACCTCTCGATGATGTCCGAACGAAGGATTTAGAGAGATAGGAATGGGGCAACGATCATTATCTTTTGTCTGCTGTGCTTGTTGGATATCTTTGTAATATAACCTTGGTCATGCGTGCTTTTGTTTAGTCTATAGCAAGGGTGTTTTAAGTTTCTTGTTGACCACATAGAAAGGCTCGCCTTCCTATGTTTTGGTCCGAGATATTTGAAATATCTGAACTATTTTCTAGACAGGGTTCCGTATGTTAGGTGTGAACAAGAATACTCCTATGATTTGTCGAGTCAAAGTCCATCACACTAGGTACAATGCCATCCTGGTTCTCGATACCTTGATGCATCGTACTGCGTGTATTATCAAACATAAGGAAATCCGCCCTTTGAAAATCCCAACTCCACGGCAAGTAGTCATCACCATTTGCATGATCATCTCATTCTTTCATTCTTCTATCTTTACTAACATTTCTATCCCAATTGGTACATGAAGCTACCCACAGCTAATGAATGTCCATTCATCTACATCAACCACTCCTCTCGCATTTTATCGCGATCTTGATTGGCAATTGGCATTCCCATTCAACATCTCGAGGGGGCAATATACCAGTGCAATTCTTCTCACTGGGGCAATAGTGGGGCATCCGAAAAATCAGAATTTTTTTGATTTTGATCATGACAAGATCATTCTTTGAATCAACGCAACAAGTACATCGCTTCAAAGAGGGGCAAAATGTAGACACGCAAAATGTACAAGTTGACATTGCGCATCTCACTCTGATCTACTAACATCGTTTTTCCTAAATCATCCCTCACTAACTGCTTAATCAAATTCCCTTATTTGATTAAATTCATCAATATTCTCTCTTAATTAAATAAATTATTTTGTCTAATTAAGTCACTTTCCCTTGTTAATTAAATCAATTCATCGATCTAATTATCCCTATTTAATTAAATAATCAATTTATTTGATTAAATCTCTAAAGTCTATCTTAAATTAAATAAATTAAAACTTTATTTGATTTAATCTAACACCATCCCTTTTAATTAAATAAATCAAAATCTTTATTTAATTAGCCTCTTATCATATTCCTCTCTTTTGATTTAAATTAATCCAAAAATCTAAATCAAATTGTCAAATCGCTGAATATCCCTTAAATTAATCAAATCGATTAATTTAATCTTAATCCATCAAATCCTCTAGATTTTGCAACTTGCACATGAAAATAGACTTATTTGATTTATTAAATTTCTATTTTCCTTCAACAAGGCATCTTTTAAGGAATATTCCCCTAATTTGAATTCAAAATCCAAGAGGGAATAAGTCCTTCCAACAAGGCATTTAAGATCTCTTACATGTCCTTTGCCTTGAGCCAAGTGGCATTTAATGCAATTTTCTTTCCCCCTCTTACATGTCTTTTCTCAAAAATTCAAATTCAAAAATGCATTTATTGGCACATTTGTCAAAACTTGCTCATTCCTCACCCAATCACATGTTGACAAGTGGCATTATATCATTGGTTGAATCTTTGTCCCACATTGCTCCATTTTGGCTTTGTTTCCATTTCAACATTCTATAAATAGAATGCTTCACCATGCATTTTATCATCCACATTTCAAGCAAAGTTACCATGCTAAAATACTTAGCAATTCTCATTCATCTCATTGAATCATAGCTAGGTTTTTTGCAGATTTTAGCTTGGAGCATACATTCAAAGTCTTCATCAAGTGGATCAATCATCTTCAATCAACATTTGCATTCAAGGAGTTGGGAAAGGGCAAATCTCCACACACCTATTTGCACCAACTCCCTCAAGAGATCAAGAGTTTGCTTGCATTAGATAGGATTTAATTGTTTCATTTGTGTTCTTCATTTTCATTTCTTATCTTTTGCAAATTTCAAATGGATTTCTTGAGGAATCATTGGTTTCTAATCTTGTGTTTGATCTAATTGTTTGCTTGTTTATTGTGTTTGTGCAAGGTCTAGATTCAAATGGTTCACATATATCATAGAAATAACTAGTTCCTTAAAGCATGTCCTTTCACTCCTTATTATGTAATAGTTGTAGGATCATCGCATTCTCACTATTACATGTCTTACATTCATTGCAAATAATTTCAAAATGCAAGGAGCCCTTTCCCATCACCTATCTCGGCTCATTCTTGTCTTGCACATAGTGGGGAAAGAATTAGATAGCCCTATCCTAGTAACACATTTTTCGTTGTCCCTTTGGCTAGTTTTCCACCTTCCATATATGATGAACACAATTGGGATGAAAAAGACCTGCTAATAGGTTGAATCACATGTGCCTTACTAGTCTTTTGCATTGTTTCTTTTTCATGTTTCTTTATGCGATTACATGTGTGTAATTTGATCTCCTCGTACAGTTATGTTTGATGTATTTCTCTCTTTGTGTATTCCTCTATTTGTATATAAATTCTTCTATATGTCGTAAGAATTTTATCTTTTCATTTGTCTTGTTTTTTTCCTTTTGGGGATGACGCAAGGCATCAAGACATTTAGGTCTCTTCCATGTTGACCCAAAAGCTTTTCTTTGTTTTCGCTCTCTTTGTGTCATTCTTCCTATTCCATGAGTATTTGGGGAATGATGATGGTTTCAAGCTCTCTAAAAAACATTGTAGCAAAGACATACTAACCCAAAATCCATGGATCCCTTGTATGATTTTTTCGATTTCATTTTGGGGGAAACCCCTTCCTTGTCATGACGTAGCTTTATTTGGAAACCTATGACTTGGCATAGGTCTTTCCAAATAAGCTCTCATGTTCTCTTTATTATTAGCATTTATCATTTACTACTTTAAATTAATTTCTCATAGCATGGTGTTTAGCAATTTCTTTAAAGTGGGGGCATACATTGGCATTATTCTTTTACATTTCATGTTCCATGGTGTAGTCTTCTTACTTCATGTGATGTGTCTTTCACTTTGTGGTGACATTGGGTGTGATGTTCCTCAAGAGAGTGATCTCTCTTATCATATTATATTCCTCTTAATGGATTGATGTGACACACTGCATCCCCTAAGTTGTGAATCTTTTATTCTTTGATTGGTCCTCTCTTGGAGACATTAGGCATAATGTTCCCTAAGTTAAGACCTTACATGAGCTAAGAAAAACTCCTTTGAACATACCTTACACTCTTTTTACATTTTTGGTTATATGGCCACCTTGCATAACACACTTTGCTTGCTTGTGGTGTCATCCTGTTTGTTCATGAGTTTCAAACATACGAAGCTTTGCTTGCAACTCCTTTGAACATACCTTACACTCTTTTTACATTTTCAGTTATATGGCCACCTTTGCATAAAACACTTTGCTTGCTTGTGGTGTCATCCTGTTTGTTCATGAGTTTCAAACATACAAAGCTTTGCTTTCCTCAGCTCGAAGTTCATTGTTGTGTGGCACCTTATCAAATTTATCAAGAGGTATAGCTTTGGTCTGGTTGTACGTATGGGAGCCGAACTTAGGCATGACTTTTCCATAGCCACTTGCTTGTGAGTGCATACCGACTATGTATGTGTCTCACCCCATTTGGATACTCACCCAACAGACAGCCTAAAGTTTTGTTGCCTCAGAGTGAGATTTTTGGACAAACAACTTAGATCTGATCCACAGTGTGCGAGACAAATGGTCGAAGCTTGATCCACCCCTTTTATTTTATTTTTTTCTTTTCTCTATGTCTTTGGCAGTGTATGTTTGTGCCTTGTTGCTCCTTATATCATTTACATGTGTTCTTTTGTGCTTATGTTGGTTTTTCATGGGATCTTGATCCTGGGGGCTTGATCACCCCTCTTGATCATTGTTGTCCTATCTTACTATCATTGGTACACTTAGACCCCTCTTGATGCGATTTTTCTTCTTTATTGAGTTTGAAGCAAGTTCCTCCTCTCACTAAAGTGGGGGCTAAATGTAGTGTAGAAAAATGCATCCCTTTACATTTTCACACTTGTTTGGGCCCTTGTGAACTAAATGGACTTAATTGTTCCTTATTTAGGGTGTTGTAAGGTGTTTTCTTACACTTTCATACTAATCTATGGTTTTATTAATTAATTGGGTTTCTTTATGCTTTAATTGGCCTTATTTTGCATCCACAAGCCTTAATTAATGCATCTTTATGAGGATAATCCTGACATACATCAATTGACCAATAATAATTCAATGTTTTTGGATTGTATGGCCCATATTTAGTGATTTGGGACTCATACACCACCTTGGGCGTATGGGTCCCACCTAGGTTTCGGGGCCTAGATTTGAATTTAACATTAAACTAAGCATTTCTTGAAAAATGTGTCCCAAGCTTAGCCTAATGGACTCCTATGACATAATTGGTGTATGAGTCTTGCTTAGATTAGACCTAAATTAAATTCAAATTATTGGCAATATTTTATTCTCCTAGATTTGATGTCAGGTTGTAGTGTTGTAATTTTGGGAAATTTGGCATAAACAATTATAAATACAAGGTTATTTCGCTCATTTTTCACCTAGCATGTTGAACAAGCATCCTTATAGAAAATTTGAGTTCACAGGAGCATTCAAGAGTTGATTATCAAATGTTTTAGAGCATTATTCAAGTATCAAGCATCATGTCAAAGTCATCATGCATCATTTTTGTTTTTGAGCTAGCATTTGTAGGGTTTCATAGTTCAAGCAAGCATTCAAGTCAAGATCCATACCATTCAAGCTAGAGTCAAGATCCACATTCATGTTATCCATTTCATACATGTTTGCAGCATCTTATTCAAGGGTTTGGTGAGTTACAACATTGCATATTTGTTCATTCATCATTCCTTCTTTCTATTTGATTTAATTTTGAAAGGTTTGATTACCAAAATGGGGTTTGACCAAGGCAAACCCATTTCTACTAACAAAACAACATTTTTCCCTCTCTTTAGTGTGTGATTTTCATATCTAGGTTGAAGATGTTGAAGAGAAAGATTGGAAGAAGTTATCAAGTTGTCAAAGTTGTCACCTTGTTTACAAGATCACTAAGAGACACCTATAGAGCAAAATTCAGCATTTCAGGTCTAGAAATTAGGATTGGAAGGAAGAGCATAGATAGAAGAGAATATTCAAACTTTAACCCCCTGAAAAAGTTGAACATGACTGATACACCATTTTTTGCGTATGAGTCTCAATACATGGATTTTTCTAGATTTCAGGAGTTTCAGACTTGTCACTACCAATTTATGTTCCTTCTTAGAAACCCTAATCTGGGACTAAATCCACCATCATGGTGTATGAGTCCCAGTGAGCATTAAGATTAGCATTTTTTGCATTTTAGACCTTGTTTCGAGCTTCTACAAGTTTCCAAGTGCACCTCTATGTTTTCTCAATTTACTATTCTGATTTGCATTCATTTCTAGGTCATTCATTTGAGTTTTGCATAGCATTAGGTTTTATCATTAGATCTTACATGTTACTAGTCTTTCCAAGCCCTAACTTGGTGGTGAACCCCTTTTTGGTTTCTAAACATACCCTAGGACACCCTATTGCTAATCTCTTTCCCTCATTCTATCATTGGATTGAGATCTCTAAGGTATCCTTGAGTGAAACTTGAGTGAAATAGGTCCTCCTAGTTCCATCTCTCAAAAAGAAAGAACCCTTATTTTCCATGTTTCACATTTATGTACATTTTCCCTTCTTAGTGCGAATGAAACCTAGAAAGAGTTTCTTTTCTTACAAAAAAATACTAATTTTAAGACTATTTTCCCCAAATCTCCTTAAATGAATAAAATATTGTTATCAAAATTTATTAATACATGTTTTTTCTTCAATTTTTTAAAAAAAAAAATTTAAACAAATTTCACAATAAGTAACCAAAAAAATTTCCAAACATTAGTTCTCTATATATTAGTGTTATATATTAATAATATTATACTTGAAAAATTGAATAATATATTACAATATTAATAATATAATGTACAATGGGGTTGGGGCCCTAGCTCGGTTGGCTAAACCTTTCCTGTTGCAGGAGGTTGGTCACGAGGTCTAGTCTCCCCCACCCCTGTGGTACTGGAGGGCATGTTGCACCAGTGTCGCCGGTCACGTTAAAAATCTTACCAGGCACACTACAGTTTATAGGAGGTCGTGCTACCCAATTCTTGTAGTCTAATAAATAAATAAATAATATAATGTACAATTGATATATTCTTCAATTAAATCAATTGCACTAAGTATTAAATCAAATTTCATGCAATAAAAGAAAGATTCCATGCATTTTCTAAACTCTAACTTAAAACTAAAAAACTACAAAGAGAATAAATCATATTTCTCATGTAAAACTAAAGGTGACATGAGTACTTTTGAAATTTTCTCAAGTTTCTATTTGAACTTACCTAATAAAACTTCCATTTCAAATGTGAAAAAAAGTGACAACTCATTAATTAATATGTAATGAAAATTAGAACTCCAAATGAACAATTTAGGCAACTATATGTGAAACAAAGAAAATGCAAAATATGTATATTTGAAAGCTTGCTAGACATAGTATAAATATTTTTTCTTCAATTAAATTTTCTCAATTCATTTAAAAAAAAAAATCAAAACTAAGATGTGCTTAAATATTAGAAGAAATTTTAACAAAATACAAAAATACCAATACAAGTCAACTATTCACACCCCATATACCAACCAATTCCTAAAAAATTCTAAAAGAAAACCTAGATTTTGGTGCCACTGAAGCTTAAGATTTGTCTTCGAATATGGTGAACAAGGTAATAGTTTTGTGCTCGAGAATGTATTAAACTTGGAAGGCTAACCCTTTGAATAGACCCTCGTGCATATCCATGACTCTCCCCTCCAATCTCTTTAGAGCACTCAACCACCAAGTCAATATTTATCTCTAAATTAATCTTTGTTACTCTATTGATTTGTACCATTTAGAAAACCAATGAAACCACTAAACTCTAAAATAATTTTTTTTAATTTACCTCTTATAATTATGGGGTCAATGTGCCCCTCAAACCCCAATCTTTACTCTTGTTACAACTAAGAACTTGTACCTTGTGCTTATTATTTGCACATAGATACTAAGTATTTAGGATATAAATATGACACAATCTACATGAAACACATCATCTAATCATTCTAAATTCTAAAAGAAAACCATTCTCCCACATTATGAAATTTGACAACTTTTTAGATTTGACATCAACATGTCTTTCATGGGAATTTCCAGAAGTAATATCAGCCATTCCAACATTACTGTGTGCCCTATTTGTTTACAACTGTCACCATTGTCTACACCTGTCCAAAGACGTGTAAGCTCAGTTTGGAAGACATATTTTTAAGCTCAAAAATAGATTAAATTGTATTTTCAATATAATGTCACAGTCATAGGGAGAGTGGCTTTGGTTCGCCTCATTTTAGAAAACTACTTTCAAGCATAGAAACATTGCTTGAACCTAATGTTTGAAAAACAAATTTGATTTGAACTGGCAACCAATGTTTGAGTTTGTGCAGTCTGATTCATCAAAAACAAGAGAAGAAACATAGCTTGAGTACATCATTTCAGTCTTCTTAGGTGGTAGTGATGAGATGTTTGAGTCCCTAAGTGGATCATCTATGTAATTGCTAAAACAGTGCCTTTTTGACCTCATAGTGTCATAGTTTTTCATAGCATCTGTATTGCTATAGTAGTATTTTACTTCATTTCATGATGCGTATAATCATCATGTTTGCTACTCTTGTTTAGTGGAATTTCATACTCATCATCAAAATCGTGTACTTCACTTTCCCTGCTTATTTGTGCACTTACACTCCTGGACAAGTTTTTGTTTCCTACTTGACCTTCAACTTGTGCTCTTCTATTGTGATCATACCCATGAAAAGATTGCGATGATGTAAATATGGTTTTTTGTTCATTCTTAAGTTGCAGACATCATTTGTCTCATCATCACTTAAGCTAGGTGCTTGCTAACAATGACTTTGAAGAAAGTTGGGCAACAACCCGTGCAGTTGTGACTAATATCTTTGCAAAATCAATAGCTTCCTTAGTAGCAAAGGCTATATCTTTGAAATAATATTGTAATTTTTATCACTCCTTATACATATGCCAAATGATCATGTAGATGTGTGTGATGTATTTCTTTGCCTATTTGCATTTTTTTTCCTGGGAGTTGAAAATTTATTTTATTTTTTTGCAAGTCACTTGAACATTTGAAATAATTTTAAATAAGCTTGTTTCTAGATGACTCTTAGAGTTTTTTATCACTTGAACATTTGAAATAATTTTAAATAAGCTTGTTTCTAGATGACTCTTAGAGTTTTTTATCAAGTCTCAAAATTGTGATTCCAGATGCATATATTTATCCGTTTGGTGGTTGCAAAGCCTAAGTATTTTTTCCATTATTATTTATTTCTTTCAATGAAGGAAGAGGAGAGTTGAGAGTGTGCGTTGAAGATATTTCCAAAGGGCACAAAAATTATGAGTTCATGCCAAACTTACAATTAGGAATCAATTTGATTTATTTTATAGCTTAGTATTTTGCATTCTCAATAATAAAATACCTCAAATTGTTCAAATATGGTACAATTTATAGTTAGCTTAAGTGTGACATAATTCTCATGTGCTTACATCAAAGTATTGTCAGTGAAAATGTACTTTAACAAAATCAATGCAAGTTTTGTCACATGAATTTCAGATGTATGAGAAGAATCCTCCTTTGTTGTAACAACAAAAAATCAGTTGAAAAAAAATCAGTCATGGGCAATAAAGAAATCAATAGGCATCAACTGTATCAACAAAAAAGAAAAATATGCTTCTTACATAGAGATGCATCTAAATTTCAAAGATATAAAGTCTCACAAAATTATTCTCGAGTTCATCTTTTGTTTGTTGCCTAATCAACATAGGACCTTATAAAAGTAAAAATAAATAAAAGAATTCTTTGAGAATTTATCCAGGTTAAGTAATTAATTAAAGTAGTAAAGATACAAATAAATTAGATGAAACAAATATAGAAATATAGAAATAAATTCCCATGGTCACAGATATTAAATCACTTAAACAAATTCATAAACATTGGAACAAACATTAAATCCTTTTTATTGTGAACCTTGACAAAAAAAAAAAACAAACAAACACTCTCCAATTGCAAATTCCAAACCTATCCAAATGGAAAAAACTAAAATTAACTAAAACTCTTATTTTTGAAAAATCTGAACGATGCTAACCGAGAGAATACAGAGTCAGCCATGGGCAGAGGCTTTTTTTGGAATCTTCTAGAGATATGACCTTAAAGAAAATCGACGATTGAAAACCAGCAAATTATTTTGTAGTTTGATAGTTGATGTGATACATATTTATAGGAAACAACACATTGACGATGCTATGAAGATAAGGATCATATTGCAGCGAGTGGATTAGATTAGATTGTAATAGAAGAGATAAGGATAAAACAAAATCAAAATCTATTTTCAGGCGTGAGACCAAGACTTTCAACTATCTAGAGTTTTATTTCGACATGAGACATACTAAATTCCGGTGGGTTGTTGACGAGGGAGCAAACCCGAGACACAGAAATACACTCACAAAACAGAGAATAATATTTTATTCATAAATATTGAACTTCTTACATGCAGAGGATCTCAAATCCCCAAGCTCTGTATTACATGCAAATTACTAACTTACAGAAAATTACCCAGATCCCCTTTCACAGCATGCGAACTTCTTTCCCCAAAAAGTTACCCAAAAATCAGAAATAAGCCCCTAAATAGACCCATTTCCATTTGGAACCAAAAACAACCTTTGAGATAAGATTTTTGACGGTTTGGCGCCAAAATTACAATTTGAAATTCAAGTTTAAATTCACGGTTGAAAATTAGCACATTTCTAAAATATGCACCAACTTCTGGCAGCCATAACTTTTAATCCGACCGTCGGATCTTCAATGATAATACTTTTTCGGAAAGCTCTCGAAAAGACAATCATCCGCAAAGTAGGCCTTTGGTGGACTACTTTGGCGTTTCCGCAAATTTTCAGGCCCATCCGGGATCGTTTGGTGCCTCAAACTGAGCTCAGAAGGTTTTTCAAGGCAAAAAGAAGAAACTGGAACTTGAATAACTTTCAAGTCGTGAATGATCTTGACCTGATTCTTTCACCAGACTGTGTATTTTTTCATCCTGAACCTTCCCATAAATTTCTGTCTTCCCATGACTCAAATGCAAACCTGCTAAAAATAGCAGTTGAGCAGAAAAAGCAGAAAAACTGTTCTGAAAGTTGGAAACTCTTATTTGACGAAAAGGGTATCCAGAAATACAAAACATCTACAAAAAGAAAACAACAGGAACAAAAATGGAAATCATCTTTTGGGTGATGCAAGATCGCCCTCACACCACTGGATGCTC
>VDFB02047230.1:48044799-48196519 GCA_007258455.2 Sequoia sempervirens
ATACTTTCAAGCTAGGGTTTTCAACGTTTCGCTTTTTCGCCATAAGGTATGTCGTTTCTTCTCTTTCTTCATTGATTTCTCCTTGCCATTTGCTTCTTAGACACTGTAGTTTCTTTTTCAAGATGCTCGTGTATTTTTTGTGTTTGGGTCTGGATCTCTTTGTACGTCGTATTCTTTTCCCTCTTTCCTTATCGCGTCATCTCGTATTTTTGTTAAGGTTTTTGTTTTTCTTTAACAATTCGTCCTAGGTCCTTTTCTTCATACTCTTTCTTCGCCTTCTTGTGTTTCTTTTGACCTTCAAATGTCTCACTCATCGAGTGATGAAATTCTGAGTGTATGTGTTCGAAAAAGGGTAGATCTTCATGTTTTTTGCAAACCATCACTCGAGTTGTTCGAGCTGTGATTTTCACCGCTTGAACAAACTTTTCACCTTTCTCCAAACTGTTATGGCGGTGATTTTATCCACCTTTACACATTGAATACTTTCACAACTCCACCGAATCACCACTCCTACATGGAGTGATCTCTACTTCAAAATGTTGAAGCACTGAAAAAGAGCGCTTTTACACTTGCTCTACAAAATGGATGACATGCTCGAGCCTTGACTTTCAGTGCTCGAGCATAAACTTATACCTTCCTTTAATGCACTAGCGCTAATTTTTAGCGCCTTGACACTTGACCTCTTAAAGTGCAATGACATGTAGGAGTGCTGATTTTCAGCGCTCCTACACAAAAAACAATTTTCTTCCATAACACTCCGAAATCGAACCGTTTTTGCTTTAAACTCTATTTCTTTGCTCACGCTCTGTTTTTCGTGCCAAATTGCTCGTTTCACGCTTGCTCCATATTGCTTGCTTACCTCACGCTTCCCAATGCTACAGTTTTGACTAACATATGTTGATTCATCATCCTTGCAGTTTCTCTCCAGATCTTGTCAGGTGATATCCTTTGATCCTGATTCTTCTAGATGACAGCAAAGAAGCCTCCATTGTCTTCTAAAAAAGAAGGCAAAATGAAATAGAAGTACCAATGTGTGTTTCCGCCTATAGTGGTGATCTCAAAGGTGGAAAAAATCAAGGACATTGAAGTCGGTCATCGGGACCTTGAAGATTTTGTTAAAAGACCTGAACAAAAGCTCTTGGAAGACAGTTTGAGAGCTATTGTTCATAGCAATCTGCATCTGGTGTCCACATTCTCGACATTTGCTCATCATATAGAGTTCGTTCTACAGGTTGCATCCCGCTTCATCCGAGAGAGCAGAAGTGTAATAGATTCCTCTGGACAAGTGATGATGAGGCTAGACTCTGAATTTTTTGACATTGTTTTCAAAGTTCCACACATGGAAAAATACATTGAGATTTCAATGGAACAGGAATAGGAGGTTTTTGATGCAGATCCAACCAAGGCTAAAAATTTGATTAATAGCCAATGGTTGAAAACACCTAGGCCTACTATCTCAAGATGTTTGAAGGGGCTTCCACGAAGTGACTTCAAAGAGAATGTCAGGGACATGATTACTCTCCTGAGTAGGGTTAAATGATTCCCTGAATCATCTCATTTTCAAGAGTGGATGTATGAATACATTCGGATCATAAGGAGACAAAAAGCTCATATTGATTGGGGAACACAAATTAGTGACAAAATTCATGAACAACTGATAAATGTGTCAACCACTTTGAAGTTCTATATGACTTCTTACTTGGTGTATGCTGCAGTCGTGATGAGGCAATTCCCAGGGTTATCTACAAAGGGAAACCGACACTCTGTACCTGTGTACAATTATTTCTACTAGTTAGAGTTGAAGGAAAGCCTTCACTATTTCAGGAGGGTCACAGATGCCTTCTTTGCACCTCTGCTTTTCAGTTTTGACCCAACTCTCGAAAAGAAGAGAGTATCTGATGAGGCCTACAAAGTGGTGGAGTAAGGTCGGGTGTATCTTTTTGCAATTTCCAACTTTCACCTATATGAGGGTAGGTTGCTATACTAGGTGTCCTTACATGTTTCCCAGGTATCCCTCAGATAAGTGGATACTCATGGAGCTATGCAGACAGCTTATCATAGTTCACAAGGAACGAATGAGAATTCACAAACCGGGTTTCAAATTTCCACTAACGATTGGTAGATATACCATTCACAGTGTACAAAAGGCCAAATCAGTCTATGCGGAAATGTAGATCATGACAATAAGGACATACAAATACAGATTTGACTTTGATTACCGGAATGTGAATAGGAAATTGAAGAAGGGTCATAGACACAAGTACCGCTGCGAAGACATATGGGCTGAATGCAGAGATGAAGAGGACATCCGCAAAATGAATTATTGTAGGCTAATCATAGAGCAGATCAGGGATCTTGGTGTTGCTGACCTACCAGAGGGTTTCAAAGATCCTGGCGACATCATGAATGTTGCTTATGATGAAAATGAAATTTCTAGGAGACCTTTTCCTGTGATACAATGGTCTAAAAGGGAAAGTGTCTCCATCAGGGAAATGCTTGCTCCCATATTGGCCAACATAGCATAATGGTTGCACAAACATGGTTTCCAGATGAAAGCCTTCATAACAGAGTCGGAAGGAGAAGAACCTGGAGCAGAAGCTAGCCAACAGCAGGAACTCTGCACAAAAGACAAGCATGTGGCTACTCCCTCTTCTTCTCGAAGAGGCCCTAGAATAAAGTTCACTGTTTGCAAGAAGGATACACAGGCAGTTCAAGAAGAAGAGGCCACAAAATCTGAACCATCTCATTCAAAAGGAAAAGAGCCTGCTTTTGAAGAGGTAGATTCCGAAGAAGAAGGAAATGAAAGCGAGGAATCTGTTGAAGAAGAAGATTCTGAAGAAGTAGATTCTGATGAGGAAGAAGATTTCGTAGAAGAACAAGAGTCCGAAGAAGAAGAAGGTGAACAAGAAGGTGATAAATAGGAACTCGGGCATGATGAAGAACAATCTCTATCTCCACATGAGAATGTTGTCGAAGATCTTCCCCAAATGTCATTGCCCATAACTTCAAATGTTCCTCATACACCTCCTAATCCTAACACTCCTCCACCTCTTCTTCCCACATCACCTCCTCCCACATCTACCATACATGCAATGGACGTTTCTCATCCCCCTGCAGCATCAACCGTGCTTGCCACTTCTCCTACAATTTCAAATACACAAACTGTTGATATTTTGTCAAGCTCTCCATCATCCATCCTCAGCTTGTCATCTCCATCTTATGACATCACTTCTGAAGTTGAATTCAACATATTTATGAGTGAATCTTTGCAAAGTCAACTTGGTGTGCAATCTACTAGAGTAGTCATGACAGATACTACCCCAATTGTCACCATACTAGTCATTTCTACAGAAGTGGTTGTGACACAAGAGTGAATGGTCAATCAAGAAGTGTATACTTCCTCTCTTCCCCCTTGGTTGGTATCTTATCGAAGCGAAAGAAATAGATGATCTCTCCAAAAGAGCTCGATCTTGAAGAGATAGCCCCTCCAAAAGCCAAGGGGAAGAAAAAGGCCAAAGCACATTCAAGGCTTCATATTGACAAGACTGGTCATAAGTTTGCGGAGATTGGTATATCACCGCAAGAGGAAGGAGATGTAAACATGGAGGACTACACTGTCACTAGAGTCCAACTCGGCAAAGTGACAAATGAAAGTTCCAAGGCAAATGCACAAGTAGTCCTAGATGCGTTGGCAGGAAGGCTTGACAAGATGGAACAAGCCCGAGATATGTACTGGCAAAAGGTCGAGTGCTATGTAACTATTTTGAGGAGACTTGCAGGATCTTTAGGCAATGTACAACCTCTGACTATGATAAGTGCTAAGGACCTAGTTGTGAAAAAGGCAGAGAAGTTTTCCTCTAAAGGTAAAGTGTTGTATGATTTCATTGATGAAATAATAGAACATGGTTCTCAGGTCATAGTTGTTGTAGGTGAGAAAGCTACTCAGATAACCAAGCTCAAATCAAAGCTTGATAAAGAAGAAAGTATTCTTTCCCAAGAGAAAAGCTCTTGGGAAAGAATATTTTTCCTATCATTTTAGTCACAAATGAAATAGGCAAAGCTCAGTAAGTTGGTGGAAGTTGGGGTAATTCTCGACAAGGAGAAATATGTGGAGGTAAGAGAATCACTCAAGCACTGCATCCAAGTGATCAAGTCTTTGATCGAAGATCTCCAAGTGCAAGAAGATGTCGAAGGACATCGTACTATCCTTGAAAATGGAATTAAGGAGTTACCGGGTAAGCTCCTTGAAGATCATATTTTCCTCCCGGCCAGTGAACTTTCCCAGATCTACAAGGAAGCCATCATGAAGCAAGTGGAGGATGCAAAATTTTGAAAGACCTCCATGCATGTCATTTGTGATATACGGCTAACTCTTGATAATCTCAAGACGCATCTTGACAGATGCAAGAAGATTCACTCATCTGCTAAAAGATCAATCACCGGAGTTCACACCATTGTGGATTACATTGTTGGTCCAGATGAAGCATTCGTCCTGGAGACAAGAAAGAGATATGAAGACTTCCGCGCCCAAAGTAAGGAACCATGAAGGCTTCTTTTCTCTAGTGTTGAATATTTTTATGATTTCCTTTACGCATTTTGTAAAATAGTTTTTGACATCTTAAATGTCTTTTGAGCAAATGTAATTACATGTAAAATCTGAGATGTTTTCCCAAAAATATGGATAATATTTTTGACTAAGTGAAAGTTAGGTGAGATTTTCCTAATTTAGCTCACCTAACTTTCCTAATTTTGCTCATCTAATTTCCTAGATTTGCTCTTCCCTCTCTTTTCTAAATAAGAGGGAATTCCTTTGTAATATTTATCTTTTATCTCTTACAATGAAGTGCTGCTCATTTTGCAACAAATGTATGAAACTTTGTATTCATCTTTGTGAATCTGAATCGGATCAATAAAGAAGAAAGTTGCATCCCAGACTTTGTGTTGGAATCGATTGTCTTATGGTTTGATCAAATTGGTGGTGATTAGTGTGTGAGATCTAAGGGCTTTGAATAAATCTGTGTAGACTTTGTGTTACACTCTTTATTCGGATTTATGTTTATGTTTGGATAACTATTGGTGGATTATCTACAAGACTTGGTGCTTGTAATGGTTCATGCTGATCGTGGAATTGTTGTATCTAAGAAGACTTTGTGCTTCTAATACAACAAACGTTACATCTCTCAAGGATTCATCGGTGAAAAGCTAAGGAACGACTTTGTGCCTTCGTGAGCTTTTCTTTCTTATTTTATTGTTTATTATTATCATACCTGGTATCTCTAAGCTTTGCTTTGACAAGATAGAGATATTGGAATTACTGCTTTGTTTTTAGTTTAAAGTTGTATCGAATTAGAACTATCAACCGTGAAGCATTGTAAAACATATTCTCTATAAAAAGAGAGAAGTATGAATGTGACACACCCCCCATCTCATAATTGTAGTGTATATTTTGTGAATACTTAATTAGTTTTACTTTAGTTTTAGTAACAATAAGAAGGGCGCCTCCCCTTTTTGAGAGGAGAGATTACATCTCACACAACTGTGGTTGAAATCAAGGTTGTGTAATCTATTGAAAAGGTGATTACATAATTTTCACCCAAGAAAATCTCAGTCACGTGCTACATAATTCCAACAGGATTATTCTATCAGTGGGGTATCTTGGTAATTTGAGGGAAGCCTTATGGAAACCTACCACTTTGATGTATGAGAAAGTCTTGAATTGGATATACCAATTCCCCCAATTCTTTAGCTTTGCTATTGCTTCCAAGGAGATTCTCTTGGTAAATTCATTCTCCAACCCTCTGATAATGGCATAGATGAAATCATCATTTACCACACAGTAGTTTTTGTTGCTAGCATTTAGCTCCAACTATGGGTAATGCTCATATATCTTGACTTCTCCAAGTTGAAGGGATTCTATCTTGGTAATTCCTGGGAAAGTGGCTTGATAAGCCAACAACTATGCCAAATAAGAAGTCATGTAGAATTTGCTACTGTTTAGCACATCTTTCAATTGTGCATGGAGAGTGTTGTTGATTATTGTAACCCAACCAATCTTCTTGTCTTCTATGATGGTCAAAATGAAGACACATCCATGGGTAGAAATCCCTGGCATTTGGATAACCATAAATTTTGTTGAGTGTGATTTGATCTTTAATATCTTCCCAAAATTCACTCCTGTGTTCAACCTTGGCCATTTTGAGGGACAACTTCCTTGGGTTTAGTAACATTTGGTTGTTGATAACTTGAGACAACTTTCATTGTTCTTCTCAAAATAAGTGATTGATTTGTTCAATAAATGGTTTCACATTTGGAGAAGGAAGGGATCTTGAATACTTTCTCAATCATATATGGGCTTATATCAAGGACCACCTCTCCAAATGATCCTAGTATCCTGCTTTGTTTATGGTCATAATATTGAGCACATGTCGGTACTAGCTCAGGAGACTGCACTAAAACTGAGAAGGCAACTACCTCCACCAATTTGGAATTAGTCAAGGAGGTGGCTTTGACTAATCTTTGTTCTTCATTGTAGATTCTCCTATGGAACTCATCCATATCTACATGTCTTAGATCAGTATCTTTGATGTCTAAGTAGGGAGAAAACATCTTGGATGTAGGGTGGTATCTTTTGTATTGGTACTTCATTTCAACACCTTCCTTTGGCATGTTACTTGCACATGAAAACATCATCCATAAGAACATTGAAGGAAATAATTAAAAGGAGTGAACCAACACCCCTTATTGGGCGCCAAAGATAGGCCACTTTAAGGTGTGTTACCGCATAAGACCATTTTAAATCATTACTAAACCAAAATTCTGGTTTTCTGGGTGTCGAAGTTTGGGCATGTTGCTTGCTTCTTACTTTTTTTTTGAATCATAACTATTAAGAGAAATACCCGCTAGCCGATACTTGACAATTGTTTCAGCAAGGTAAATGGATTGTCATCGGGGATCAAAAATCGGAGTAACGATTATTTCTTACTCCTTTAAAATTTTAATAGCTAAGGCATACACCTGATTGTTGATACCTGATAACCTTTCACGAAGTAAAAGGAATTTCTATCAGGAGTCGGGTGTCGAGGACATCACTTATGTTTTAATAATTTCTTTTGACAATTGATAAAACGAAGTCCCAATGCTCGACTCTTGAAAATTCAAAATATTTGCTTTATCATTTTTCCCTAGGGATCGAAGGTTGGAAAGACTACTTGACGTTCTTTTGAATCCTTTTTTGATGTTAGGCAAGACATACTTCTGATTTTTGACAATAGGGAAACAATCTTAACAAAAGCATAAAGAATTTTAGACTTCGGAAGTCACGCTTCCGAGTTAACTCTTACCTAAAGTTTAAGATAAATGTTAAAGGATATCTCCGACATCTAGCATTTGAAATTTTCACTCCAATCTTTGAAAGGCATTTTTTATTGGACATCAGGTATCAAGAATTTGGCTTGAGGTTTATTGAATGATCTCTTAAGAGGTATTATTGATGTTTGACATTTGAAATCTAAGCCAAAATATGAAAACCCTAAGGCCAAAAGGCATTCATCGAGAACATGCCACCCCTCTTTCCAAAACAAGGTTGGAAAAGGTGACTTGGGACCTATTGTGACCTTTTCACACATCGCCCCATTGCAAATGGGGACCCCCAGTAGTTTGCTTCTTTTTAGGGTTTCGCCTTTGCGCAACGGTTTCACGAGGTCATTGCTTTAAGAGTTTCAAGTTAGAGTTTTGAGTAAACACCCAAGCCAACTGGAGAATTCAAGCCCGAAACAGTGCCTAAATGTCATGGAAGTGCTTAGAAGGTCCGGAAGATGAGGATTGCTTGTGCTTTGAGTCAATTCTGACACTTCCTATTTTTTAGGGATTTTTGCTTTTTCACTTTTTTCATTTTTGGGATTTTTGGACCAATTTGGGATCCCTATTTTTTAGGGATTTTGTTGTTTCTATTTTTAGAAATTTCTAGTTTTAGAAAGTCAACCCTGGTCATGGATTCAACATTTCCATTTTTAGAATCAAAATTAGGCCACCAGAGGGAAAATCAAGTAAAAAATCAAAAAAATAAAGCAAAAATCAATGAAAAGCATAAAAAAACAATGAAAAAATCAAGAGGAAAAAGTATGGAATCCATGGCGAAAATCATATAAGTTTGGAGATATTTTCCTAAGCCTTGAAGAAGGAATGGCAAGAAGTTTGGAAAGTCCGCCCAAGTTGTGTCAAGACAAGTAGGAAGTCCACCCCTCACATGAAAAGGGAATGGCATGAAGTCTTGAAAGTCTGCCCTTGACTTGGAAAGATCACCTCAAAGTCCGCCCTTGGACTAGGAAAAGAAAAAAAGGAAATGTCAAGACCCTCTCAAGGTCCGCCATCCTTTTGGAAAAGAGCTTTCCAAGTCCGCCATATGAAGAGGGGAAAATGGAAGGAAAAGCATGAAGTCTGCCACCATATGGAAAGAAAAGCATGAAGTCCGCCCTTGCAAGCAAAGTGGCAAGCATGACTCAAAGTCCAACCCACCTTGAATGGGCATGGAAAGAAATAATCAAAGTCTGCCTAGAGCCAAGAAGAAAGAAAATTCGCCTAGGGGAGATGGTTAAATGGCATGATGATGAGTTTCTAAGGCATGGAGAAAACGTGAATGGCAAAGGAGTTTGAAAGTCCGCCCTGGCTAAAGGGAAAGAACTAAAATGACATAAATTAAATAAATACTTAGCCATGGGTAAATTAAAGTGGCCAAAAATTAAACGGGTTGGAAATAATTAAAAAATTTGCCATTTTAATACTTTGGATAATTTATTCCGACACTTAGGAAAATAATATGCCTTGGACTAAAGCAAAATTTTCCACAGATGACTTGGAAGAAAATTCATGGAAGTAAATGAAGTACGCAAGAAAAAGAAAATCCATGAATAAATAAAATTTTGCCATGATTTGAAACTTGGAAAATCGAATTCAATTGAACATTTAATAGTTTTCCAAATGTTTGAAAGAAATAAAAATAAACACTTAGCTAAAATCAAACTTCAAAGAGAAAATCAAAGGATTTTGCTAAAGGTGGAGCCTGGATAAGCTTGCCATGAAGATTTAAAAAAAAAAATAGAAACTTGCCTTGATGAAGAGGAGAAAACAAATCGAAAATCAAGAAAAAAGATGAAATTACTAAAACAAATCGAATTCTTCAGTCTTATAATGAGTTTCAGCAACTCATTTTTCACAAATTCGATTGAAGAGAAATTGATCTCTCTCAAGATTGCAAGAATATTCAAGGCAAGGTCGATTTTTCTCAATGGAGGAGTAAATTTTTGTGCTAGAGGACGTGATTTTTGGAGAAGTGAATTAATTCTTGGCTGAAAGTCGTACTTGTTAGCAAGTTGGCGCATTCTTTCATTGGATTTTTGATTAAATTCTTTCAAGTTGAATTTGATTCGCAGCCAGAGGATATTTCCGAAGGTTTGAAGTTTGGTTGGCTAAGTTTCTCAATTCTTCTTCCATCTTCTTCATTCTGGCTAAGTTCTGGCAAAATTTTAATCAAGTTCGCCCACTTTCAGCTTGCTTTTTCGTAGAAATTCATCTTTTTAACAAGCTGAAAGTAAAATTTTTTGAATAAAGGCCTGGAAATAAACTATATTTAAAAGTCTCCATATTAATGTTAATTCCTTTTATTTACTGCAGGTTAATGACCACACCGGGAGAATCATCAAGAAAAGTGCCGATGAAGTTTGCCAGCAAAGGGTTGCAGCGAGAGTCAAAGATTAATTCTAAATGGAAAAATATTACAGACACCGATCTCGGGCATGTGGACTTCACGGAGTTCAAAAAGAGGATAGGGACGCACTCCCTTGAAAATAGCTCTAGACGCTACTTCACTCCTTGTTTACTCATTGTTTACTCATGATATTTTGGGAAACCCTAATTAGGGTTGATTTGTATTAATCTCGGCCATTAATGTTGTTTCAATCTTGGCCTTTCATTTGCTCTTGAAAACTCTAAAAAAACTCTTGATCTCTCATTTTCATTTGGTGAAGAAAGTGTATGAGATTGTTGCGTTTTGCTACTTCCGATAATAAAAGCTCTTATGCATGATTTGCTTTGAATCCCTTTTATTGTCAAGTGGTTTGCAAGGTTGCATAGCTTCTTCAACAATAGATTAGAATTAGATTAGAACATTAGATTAAAAGTAAGATAGAATTAGATTACAATTAAGATAGAATTTGCTTTAAATGTTGTTAAGTGAATGCAAGATTTGATAGTATAGATTTATGGTGAAACATTGCTCATACTTTCTTTCGATGGATGAATTTCATTCAATGCGTAAAGTTAGTCTGAACTTGTGATTGTGGATGCTTAACTTCAGTCTTATTCAAGACATGAACATTATAATCACACCCTTTGAAGATTGCACCCACTTTGTGTAGTTGTCCCAGGGAGGCGAAGCAAAGCATGGTTACTCATTTCACCCAATCTTTATCGTCTCTTGAATTCCTAGGGATAGATTAGAACCTCTAAACCCTTATCCTTTTTTAATACTTTTTTGAAATCTCAAAATGAAGGTCCCAACAGAATAAGCATTTAATGACAAATCCATCTAAGTCCCAAACTTGTGAAGAATTCCTTAACGTAAGTCCCTTTGTGTATTACCAGCATATCACAACACCCATTGAGCTTATCCACATGTCATGACCTGACGAAAGAAACCTTGGAGTCGCCATATGATCTTCTCGCAATCTTAGCATACGCGGTGATTTTGTTCAAGAGAGGATAGAGTGTCTTTGGACATTTTATTCTGTGTGCGGTGGATGATAAAACGTACACCAACAAGACCCAATTGGATGGTGTCATAAACATCATTGATTGAAGCACCCAAGGGAAACATGATTTGACAAGTCGAACAACTAAAAACACAACTAAAAAGAAATTAGAGAGAAAAAATGAAAAATGGTTAAACAAAATAAAAAAATAAAACAAAAGATGATGACCTAGCCAAATCAACATGACAATAAAACGATGCAATAAACAAGGAAAGAACCATAAAACAAAGTGAAATTCACCAAGTTTTAAAGCCTACTTGGAAAAGTTACGGGGAAGAAAAGGGTGAGGAAATGAAATATGGGTAGTGACGAGGAAACAAAATGTACCACTAACAACTCAAGTAGAGGCAACACGACAACATCACCACAGACTGAGCACAAGAAATTACGAGAAATGTGGGTTTTAATCATGAGGAAGGCTTGAGGAGATTGCAAAGCTCGTTGGTAACCTGCTTGATAATTCTCAAATGATAATTGAAAAAATCAGTTAACCTCACTTTTAAAACCTCTTAAATGATGTATTAATGTTCAATAAATGTGAGGCGGCATAATTGAATGCTTTGACATACAGTATAATGAGATGACAAGGAACCAACACCATCGAGCCTCAGGAGTCAAAAATGTCGCAAGACAAGCATGCTGACTACAAGAACACAGTTGATCAAAACTTGAACATAGAGAACAAGTGAAACAAAAGACGTCGGGGATCAGGCCTAATAAAGATGGCATACCATCCTTATGAACTCTGAAACTCCGACAAGATAGAGAAAAAGGGAAAGAAAAAAGTAAGAAACCAAGAGAAACAAAGGAAGGAAAGGGGAGGGAAAAAACAAAGGGAAGAAAGGGAAGAAAAGAAAAAGAGGGGGACCCCATTTTTCTATAAAACAAAATGGGGTGTGGATGTAAGGTACAACACAAACTATATAGAATTTTCAAGTCTTCACATTGAAGCCCTCTTTAGACTACAAAAATTATCCAAAATTCTAACGTTGGCTGAAAATGTCCCTGCAAAAAAGAATGGGATCCCCAATTTATAGAGAAACATGTAGAAGGTGGTGCCCACCCCATGTCTTGACGTGATGGGACACATGTCAAGCCTTTATTCGCTCCTAGGATCTGCATACAAGTCATTTCATCTATTTATCGCTTTTCTAGACATTCTAGAGTGGTTGTAAAAATCCAAGGAGTATTAGGATCTATCTAGTTGCACTAGGAAATTCCACTGTTGATGAGCTTGTGGAGAAATTGGGCTTGAAGGGACACTATGGGAATTTGAGGGTACGTAGATAATATCTGGTGTCATAGGGAAGTTTGACTATTCTTCGTTCTGCAGAGAAATATAGGCCAACATGAAATTTTGGGGAATCAAGGTATAATAGGATAAGATTTGATATCGCATGGAAATTTCATAGTGTGATGGTGAGAAAAGGCTTCGGTAGGGGATTAAAGTCCTTTAGGGCTTCGTAGGGATTCAAAGGCATCTAAGATGGGTCAAAAGTTTCATGGATCTAAATACATGCCAAAGTTCTACAATCTATATAGGGGTTAAAACTCCAATACTCTTGAAATTTCTCTATTTTAATTAGAACTTCACAAAACTTGAAAGGTGAGTACCCATTTGGCTTCTTAACAAGGTGAATTCAACACTTGGTTGAGATTGCACAAAAATTGTTAAAATCTTGATCATCCGCTCTTGTAGGGAAAAGAAGGAAGAAAGCAAGCAAACATAAAGCAAGGAATTTTTTTTGTTAATGTAGGATTGCAAGTAAATGTATATCCTCCTACATTGGAAATTTTGAGTAATTGAAATATTATTCCTTGAGTTAGAAACCCATGAATATTTTGGCAAGTCTAGAATTGGAATTCCATTCTTGGCCAGTTCTGCAACATTCAACCAAGAGGCTTCATCTGTAACCCTACTCATCCAATGGACCAGGTATTCCATGTATTCCTTCCCTTTAGTTCTCTTAGCCACTCTGGAATCAATCACCTTCTCTATTTCTTCAAATCTCTTCTCAGGTAACTGATGTATCCATCATTGTGCTTCCTTCAAATTTGAGTATGTGTCCCCGTGTGAAATAGTTGTCACTCCATGAAACTTGTACATATCAGCAACATTGAAAATGCGAGAGATGTCTATACCTTTCGGAAGCTCAATTTCATAGGCATTGGATGAGAACTTCCTCAACACCTTGCATGGGTATGTGTCTTCCATTTTAACTTATTATATGTTCCTTGTGGGAACCTCTCTTTCTTCAAATGTGTCAAAACCATATCTCTCTCCATCCTTTGTAAATCAGCATGCTCTTTGTATTTGAGGGCACTCTTCTCCAAATTTTCCTTCACCTCCTTGTGTAACTCATGAAGGTATCCAAAAAAGTCTTCTACTACCACACTCTTCATGTTCAAATATATACTATCCTTCAACTCAACAAACATCCCTAGGGCTATACCCATAGACTATTAGGAATGGACTCCTTGCACTCTTGTTCATTGAGTTGTAAGAAAATTCTACCTGATCCAAGATAAGGTCTTATTATTGTGGCTTGTCTCCCACCAAACATCTCAATAAGTTTCCTAAACTTATGTTCACAACTTTTGTCTGCTCGTCAGTTTGGGGATGATAGGCTAAGTTGAATCCTAACTTAGTGTCTATCTTCTTCCATAATGTACATCAAAAATAGCCAACAAACTTGGTCTCTATCTAATACAATTCCTTTGGGAAATCCATGCATCCTAACTATATCTTTGAAAAATAATGTAGCTATGTGGGATGCATCACTAGTCTTTTGGCATGGTATGTAATGAACCATCTTTGAAAACTTATCCACTACAACAAAAATTGAATCATTACCTCTGTGTGTACAAGGCAATACATAAACAAAATCCATGCTTATGTGCTCCCATGGACTCTCTAGTATAGGCAATGGCTAATACAGTCCTGTGTTTTGTCTTACTCCTTTAGCATGTTGGAAAACTCTGCAACCTTGAACCAACCTGTTCACATCTATACTCATTCCAAGCAAAAAAATACCCTTCATTTAGTTGTGCCAACGTCTTGCCCATTCTAGAATTTTCACTCAAATCTCGACTATGCTTTTCTTTTATTTGGTTCTCTCTCATTGAACCCCTATGCATACATAATTTATGCCCTTTGAATAACAAGCCATCTTAAATGAAATACGCCAACCATGGATTCCTGCCCTTTTATACTATAATTTTACTAGTTATCGATGCTTCCTTGAAATCAAGATCATTTGCATACAACTCCTTCATTGCATCAAATACAACAATATTGACTCTTAATTCACTCATCAACAAACTTCTTTTGATAAGTGCATCTACTACCTTGTTTGAATTACCAAGTTCCTATGTTTCAAAAAAAGAGTAACTTTGCAAGAAATCCACCCACTTCATATGCCTTTGGTTTAACTTACCTTGATTGTTGATGTATTGCAAGGCATTGTGGTTTGTGTACAAAACAAACTCCTTTAGTAGCAGGTAATGCCTCCACTTCTTCAAGGCCTACACTATAGCATACAATTCTCGGACATAAATTGAGTACTCCCTCTTTGCTTCATTTAGCTTCTCAATGAAGCAGGAAATGGGTCTACTTCTTGACTTAACACCCCCAATTGCACTACCACTGGCATCACAATTCACATGAAACACTTTACCAAAGTTTGGTAATGCTAATACTAGTTGTTCCATCACCTTTTTCTTTAACAACTAAAAGATCTTTTCTATTGTAGTTGTTTACTGAAACTCTTCCCTAACACCCTTTATTATTTTTGTGATAGGTGCACATATCCCACTAAAATTTCTTATTAACTTCCTGTAGAAGCTTACCAAGCCATGAAAACTTCTAGTGTCAAACATGCTCTTAGGTGAAGGCCAATCTATTATTGGCTTAACTCTTTAGGTCCATATTTAACCCTTCTTCTTATACTACAAAACCTAGGTACACTAGTTCTCTCCTCATGAAACTACACTTCTTTAGGTTTGCCAACAATTTTTCTTCTCTTGACCTTTGCAATACTGCTTTAATGTGCAGCAGGTATTCCTCCTTTGTTTTACTAAAATCTAAAATATTGAATCCAAATAAACAATAATAAATTTACCAAGAAAAGGTTTTAGTACCTCATTCCTCAATCTCATGGAATTTTTGGGTGCATTTGTCAACCCAAATGGCATCACTAGCCACTCATATCACCCATCCTTGGCCTTAAATGTTGTCTTCCATCCATCACCTTCTCTAATCCTAATTTGATTATAATCACTCTTCAAGTCAATCTTAGTGAAGTACTTTTCCCCACTTAAACAATCCATCAAGTCATCCATTAGAGGCAATGGAAACTTGTAATTAACGATGATCTTATTTATAGCCCTTGAATCAATACACGTTATCCATTCTTCATCTTTCTTTGGTGCCAATATAGCAGGTACATCACATAGATTGAGACTCTCCCTAATCAGCCCTTTATCTAATCAATCTGGTACTTGCTTGTTTACTTCTTTATTCTTTATGGATGTCATGATGTATGGTTCCTTATTTGGTAGGCTAGCACTCGGTATTTTTCCATGCAATGGCTTATATTTCACATTAGAGGTAACCCATCAAGCAAGTCCATCAAAAATTTCATCAATTCATTTAAAATTTCTTGGACTTCCATGTAAACTTCTTCCCCTTTCTTTGTTGTCCTAACCTTTGTAGGCTTAGGTAGGAAGGAAAACATACCTTCTCCTTTCTAGTATCCTTAAGTAATTGTCTTCCAATCACTAGAAAAACCCTACTAGTTTTCTCAATCTCATCATCCTTATCCTTCAAGGGATTCGACACATTCATTTCCATCTTTCTTGATTTTAATATAATTATTCTTGCTATAATGAATGGCCTTCCTATCATATTTCCAAGCTTTACCTAACATAATATGGCATGCATCCATTGGTATTATATCATAAATGATCTCATCTCTATAATTTCCAATGCAAAAATTAACAAGGCATTGTTCACCTACCAATAATTGATGTCCCCTCTATAGCCAAGAAACCTTGTAGGGAGTTGGATGCTTCAACCTCTTCAGCTTCAATTTCTCCTTCTCTTTTGACACTAAGTTGTCAATGATACCACTATCCACAATAACTTTACAACATTTTCCTCCCGGCTTACATCTAGTTCTAAACAAATTTCTTCTCTATTCTAGCTCTCCTTGTACCTTTTATGGTTTTAGAAGAACTCTCCTCAACATCAAGGATTCTCCATCCTTAGGATCTTCTCCACATTTTGTTGAGGCCACACTTGCCACACTATCCTCCTTAGCTTGCGCTATATGGACCCTTGTTTCCCTTCCTCTTCCATTGCTCACTTGCACTTGAGGTTATTCAAATGCTCTATGTCTAGGATGTCCATACTAGAAACATGTTCCACTAAATTCTCTTTTTGTTCCAAAATTTCCTCTGCCTCTAGAGTAATCACTCCTTCCTCTACCTCCTTGGGTACTGGTCTAACAAGTACTTGCTTCTCTTATCTTGATAACCATGTCCAGGATTTGAATTTCCTCTTCCTCTTGAGGATTTACCTTGTCTCCTAGAATTGTTCTATCTTTTCGAGATCTTTTCCTCTACCTTCAATGCAAATTGATAGGCTTCTTATACACTAGTAAGTCTTACCATGCTAATTTCATCTAAGATAGAATAATGTAAACCATTTACATACCTGGAAACTTTCTCAACCATCTTCAATGTGACCCACTCTAATGTTTAGATTTGTGTACTCTTGCACACTCTTCTCCTTCTACTTAAGGTTCTACAACTTCTTGAACATGGCGATCTGATGGTCTATCGATAAGAACTTTTCCTACAACTTAGTTACCATTCTCTCCCAAGCATAGCAGCATTAATCGTTCGGGGAAAAAATCGGCAAACCAAAAGTTCGGGATTTTTTGAAAAAATCGGATTTACAAAAAAAGGCAAAAAATTGAAGAAAAATAGTCAGAAAGTAATTTTTTTAAAAATTTAATGGCATTTCCATAGCATACAGACATTGAGAGCAAATAAAATATAGAGTTCAATCCATGAATTATAGAAAATAGATTTTCGTTGGTTATACTCATATCGTTGATTTGTAATTACATTGCACAAAACATACTACAACTGCATAAATATTAGATGGTGATAGTTGTCAAAATGTCTATTCCAATATAGTTTGTGACTTTGTACAAAGTAAACCTATAAACTAAGTAAAAAGTTCCAAAAAAATCAATTGTAGAAAATGACGTGCTAGAGGGCAGAAGCTTCCGCTCCCGATGTTGAAGCTGCTAGGTGACCGGTTGCCTGCTGAGCTTCTTCAAGTATATCAAGAGGCACGCTGGCCTCCGCCATGATATCTACATCTTCAGGCTCAAGACAATATTCAAATTCATCCTCAAGAACATCATCATCAGATCCAGCAATCCACTCAGACTCGGGATCAATCTCGTCGAGGTCAATTGGGGTATCTTCCTCAATAGTTCCTATTTTTGTCCATGTAGAAATTAGTATTTGCTCTACAAGTGAAAAACATAATGACAACAATTGAAATTGATTACAAGTGTATTAAAAGTCTCACCTTGAGCTTTCTTTAGCTTCAGGCAGAGGTTGTGGTGAACAAACACCAAGTCATTCATCTGTTTTTGTGTTAAGTGGTTGCGTTTCTTGGAATGTATGTGTTCAAAATTACTCCAATCACGCTCACAAGCGGATGAGCTGCATGGCTGGGTCAAAATGCGTATTGCCATCCCCCTTAGATTTTTACATTTGTGGCCAAAAAAATCCCACCATTGAGCTGAAAGTTCAAAGAACATTATATGGAGATGAGTATCATGTAAGAATATCTTAAAATCTAAGACACATTTAATGATCATGTGACATGAAAAATCAAAAGATTATCAAAATTTTATAGTTTGCCTAGTTGGAAGGTCTTTCGGCCTTCCACGACAACCCTTGAAGAGAGAAAACCCCTTCCCTGCCTGTACAATTGCAACTCTGACATAGCTTCATGCAATTGTTCTTGGTTTGGAAACATTTTGTCCATGCACTTTAACAATCCTTGTGTGATCTCAGCATCAATTTGTTTGAATGAAGAGTTGTAGAACAATGATGGATTGAGAAAGTATCCTGCAACATGGAGAGGAGAGTGCATCTGTCCATCCCATCTCCTATCTATTATGTCCCACAATGGCATATACCTATCCCTGTCATTTTCCAGCCTACCTCTCATCACTTCCTTGGCCCTATCCATGGCCTCATACAAGTATCCCATGGGGGATTTATCCCCATCCACTAGCCTTAAGACTTTTACTAGAGGCTCCGAAAATGATACAACTTGTTCAGCTGCATTCCAAAAACTAGTAGAATGCATGTAATCTGCGACTACCATGCCATCAATTTGATTCCCAAAGCCATACTCCGTCCACTCTCTTGAAACAAACATTCGTTTCAAATTCATTTTGTGATCATGGTCTCAATCTGTCAGATGTGGTCAATGGAATCAGTCAGTGTCAATGCCTGTGTCAGTGTGTAATCCATTGAGTCTAGCCAATGGTGCACCCACTATTAGCCCACTCTGATCGATGCTCTTTAATAACATCTTTGACATCGTTTACTGCCTCATTGAGCATACTAGTCCTCAATGTCTGATAAGATGGGGCTCGAAACCCAGGATCTGCAGCTGCAAGAGCATCAACCATAGCTTGCCAATATGGAGATCTGGCAGCATGGAATGGCAAGCTCGAGGAGTACCAAAAATTTGCAATGGCCTTCTTCGCTTGATCGTGGACATTCTTCCTCCATCCTGTACTCTCCAAAGTGGTATGTGATCCTGGTGTAGTACAAGGTTGGAAGAAAGCATCAATGTTTCCTCCACCTGTGTTTGGGCCACGTGATGTAGAAGAAGGTGTTGATCTGGATTCCCTAAAACCCCCTACCCACCATCCTCCTCATCCAAGTTATTCCTCCTCAAACCTGCAGAACTAGAACCTGTTTCAACTCTGGTTCTTGCTTTTTTGGCCTTACCCTCAGCGATACCATCAAGAGCTTGTTTTGCTTGATATGTGACATCTGGAGGGCATGATCCGCAAATGGTGATGTTATTACCTGGTTCTTTTGACAAATGCCATTTGAACTGATAAATTCCACCACTGATTTCAGGCTGGCAACAATTGCATTTAATCTTTGAACTACCGTCAATTGGTGTGCAATGTGTCCACGCAAAGTCTTTTTGATGTGGCATTGTGATCACTGATCAAGAATGAAATTTGCAAAAGCATTTTATTTCTCTAAGATAAAATTGAAATTTGATAAAATTTAAAATAACCAACTAATTTCTTATGAACTATTGATTATATTTAGTTTTACTATTTAGTAATTTACTATATTTTTTAATACACTAAATATTTTTAAAATGATATAATAATAATAATTAATTAAAATTAATTAATGATATTTGTAAAATAATTAATTAGAAAATAGTAATACAGTAATTTGAAAATACAGTAAATATTTTTAAAATAATATAATAATCGTGATTATTATAAAATAATAATTGTATTTTAAAATTATATTTTATACAGTAATTTTAAAATAAAAAATAATACAATATTAATTAAATACTAAATAATAATAAAACTAAATAAATATATTTAAAAATAATACAGTATTTTTTATTTAGTATATTATTGATTTTGAAAAAATAATACAGTAATACTAAATTACTGTATTGTAAATCTTAGTTTTATTAGTATTAAAATTAATCAATAGAAATAAATAGTAATACAATATTTAATTAGTATTATTTAGTATATTAGTATTTAAATTAATAAATAGAAAAAAAATTATAAATTTATAATAGTAAAACTGTAAATCTTTAACAATAAAATTAATATGCATTTACGGAAAAATGTGAGCCTACCTCAGACACAGAACTTTGAAGGAGCCAAAATCTACAACAAGCAATGGCGTTGCTGGAAGAAATGGTGAAGTCGGCCACTTTCAAATTCGCCTTTGAAGACCCTGTACTCTGAAGTCTGCCGCTTTCATCTGATGTCTGTCGCATTTTCACTGCAACTTATACAATTTCATGTTGTTTTAGGGTTTTTTTTTTTTTTGCGGGAATTTAATGGGGGGTAGGTGAGATGATTAATCGCGATTTTTTCTAGATTTAAACGTGATTTAAACGGTGAATGAGTCGTTGACTATTTACAACGATTTTCTGAAAAAAAATCAAGAAAAAAAACGTGTTGGGTGCAGACTAAATCAAAATCGCGATTTTTTCCAGATTTATGCTTCTTTGCTCCCAGGTATTAATCTTCTCCTTTCCTTTTATCTATCTCTTAACTTGCACATGAACTCATCATAGATATGCATGTCCTCTCAATATTATAGCTACAATCTTCACTCTCTTAGGGTCTTCATTGAATTCCACCTATAATGTCCCCAATTTTGAGTCAACATTACAATTAAATAATTAATTTAATGTTGTTGAAAAGGGCTAAATTAAAAGAGGCAACTTAAATTAATTATTTAGGTGAGTAAAAGTAACTTAAAGTTAGGAAAGTTTAATAAATTAATTAATTATTTAGGTGAGCAAAAATAACTTAAGTTAGAAAGGTTTAATAAATTAATTAAGTTGCTTTTTAAAAGTGAATTTTCAATAGAATTGAAATATAAAGTAAAAAAAGAAAAAAGAATGGGAATTTGAAGAGTCACTTGGGAGTTACAAGGAGGAAAGAATAAAAGAATTGAGAGAGCTCATGGCAAGTGGGTTGGATTTGGTTTTATGAAAACAGATATTTGGCTGGAGTTCATCTAGAACTTTGTGAATACATAATCCTATCATCTTTGGCGTTGGAAGATACACCCTGGGTGGTGGCTAACAGCTTTATTTAAGAAGTTGTGTTGGTGCTTATTGTGGTAAATTTAATGAAGTTTGTGAAGCTTAATTTGAAGACATTAAGAATTTTAGTATTTGAATAAATTGTTTACAATTAGTGCTGGAAGTTTTAGCTGATGAATTGTATTGGAGTTTGAATATTAATAAAGATTGAATTTTAAAAGATTCCTATATTTCAATTTGTTATCTGGTGCTATTAAATTTTCAAATTATTATTTTTTTTTTTATAACAGTTGATATTTGTATATTCTGAAAGTGTGATTTCTCCTTCAACTGCAACTGTGGATAACAGTTGTAGGACTTGAACTCTCCTTCACCATTACCAACTACCCCTTTGCAAATTAGACCAACATATCTATAGGTTCTAGCAAGCAAATATATGACATAGGAACTCATGGAAGGTTTTGGTTCTCTCCAGGTTGACCAACTGCTCGTGGAGACTGTCATTGATCATCCTTGACCAGTTGAACATCTTTACCTTGGAAGTTATTTCATCGATGAAATAATACATCCAAGTTTCAAAGGGCGCACCTTGAGGATTGCCCACTATTCTATTCAGCAGTAAAACAATGTTTCTATATTCTTCCTTAAAATCAATTCTAGACAACTTCTTGGGCATCTTTTTGGCAGTGGGTGTAGGCTTCACCAACCATGACTTGTTCATATTTGATGCATAGAGGTCTTGTTGATTTTCATAAAGTTTTCGTGCATCATCCTTGGTTCGGTAAGATGTTCTGTGGTAGGTAGGGATTCCAAATGCCTCTTGTATAGCAGGCTCAGTCAAGTATGTCAGTATTCTTCCATCAGGTGCTTCAATCTGTCTTTCATGTGCATTATAATGCAATGCACATTCTACCATGAGTTCCGGACATTCTTTTGCTAGTGGAAAACCAGTTGCCTGGACAATACCGTTTCGTATCATCTGGTGTGCATTTGGTGTAGGCAAGAATTTATCACTTCCATACATCCTCTTTTTAAAATCATCCAAGTCTACATGGCCGAGGTCGGTGTCCACAATGTTTTTCCACTTAAAGTTGATCTTGGACTCCAGCTGCGAACCCTTGCTAGCGAACTTCATTTGTAATTCCTTGAAGATAAATCTGCAAAATACACAAAGAGAATATTAAAATTCAGAAATTAAATTTAATTTACTTGAAAAATATTCCAGCCTACTAATAAATTAAATTTTCGTGAAATATCATGCTGGAAATGAAAGAATTTATCCGATAGATGAATGAAGTTTTTTTTTTTGCTGCCAGAATGAGGTGAAGAATGTAAATCTGCTTGATATTCTGGAAAAAATAAAATGGACAAGATCACTGTGTTGGCTGGTTAAGTTCACCTTTCTTCCTTCTGCTTCAAACTTCACAACTTTCTTGCCTTAGCCAAAATTACTTCTCACAACTTTGCTTTCGAAAGATGAATGATTTAAAAAAAAATGAGAAGTAAAGCCCATTTAAAGATGAAAAGTTCGATTTATTTAGCAAAATCTAGTTGTTTCCATTAAATCAAGTTCAATCTTGGCTTGCACTCCTCTCTCGAATGGAAATTTTTATCTCGAGCACCAGTTTTTGGGAAAGCTTCTAAGTCTGGTGCCACTTCAGTGAAGTCCCTTTTGTCTTTTTCCAAAATTTAAGTCTAAGAGAGAAATTTGAATTTCATATCTTTGGTGTTGGAAAATTAAAATTAAAATAATTAAAATAATCATTTTCATGTGTTATTTTCCAACCCCTTTATTTTAATTATGGCACTTTTATTTTTATCCTAAGGCAAATTTGATTTTTCTAAGTTTTTTCATTGTCTCTGCCTAAGGAGAATTTTCTTTTCCAGTGAATTTTGCCATAATTTCTCATGACTCCTTATGTCTTTGGCGAATTTTGCCAACATCTAGACATGTCGTTTGATATTTCAATGTTTCAATGTCTTGACTTAGGTAAAGATTTCGATTTTCTCCATTTCTCTAAGTATGGCGGACTTAGCTAGTGTTTTTTCCATTCATTTTATGTTGGGCGGACTTTCCACTATGTTATGCCATTAACTCTTCATGGTGGGCGGACTTGGCAAGGCATTGAGCCATCTCTTTAGAGGGGCAGACTTTGTTCTTTCTTGTGCCATCTTCATGTTTAATGGGGCGGACTTGACTCTTTCTCATTCCATTCATCATGAGGCGGACTTTACCAAGTGTTTGGCCATTGTTATTTGTTGAGCTAGGCGGACTTGGCCTAGAGTCAAGCCATCTATCATTCTAGCAAGGGCGAACATTACACTAGTTCATGTCATTATCATTTTCCTATGGCGGACTTGGCTAAATGTTGAGACATCTTCTCTAGGGTGGACTTATCCAATATCCAAGCCATTCACAATCTCCATATGGCGGACTTGTCAATTGTTTAGGCCATCTACTTGGGGCGGACTTTGCTCATGTCCAAGCCACTTTCTTTTCCATATGGCGGACTTCACCTTGTGACAAGCCATCTCTCTTAGGCGGACTTGACTTATGTTTATTCCATTCTTTCCATGGGCGGACTTAGCCTAGGCTCATGCCATTGCTTCTTAGCTTGAGGCGGACTTAACACATGCCCATGCCATTGCTTATTTCCTTGGGCGGACTTGGCTTAAGATCAAGCCATTCCACATGGGCGGACTTTCCATTGTGCCAAGCCATTGTCCTCTTCCTATGGCGGACTTGCTCATTGCCCATGCCATTGTCTTGGCATCATTTTCCATACTTAGGCAAATTTTTCCATGGATTTCATGCCAGTTACTTTGCCATATGCCATTTTCTCATGCTTTTTGTATGCTTTTTCATTGATTTTCATGATTTTCCATTGATTTTGACTGATTTTGACTGATTTTTGATTGATTTTTCTTGATTTTTCATGAAAACATTAATCCCTTAATCAGTGGGTCCCTGGCACTTTCTAAAGATGGAAACCCTGCCAAAAATAGAAACTTTTCCAAAAATAGCAACTTTCCAAATATAGCCCCTAAAAAATAGGGAGTCCAAAATAGGCCAAAAGTGCCAAAAATAAAGTCCCTAAAAAATAGGGGTTCCACAGGGGAAATCCCCAAAAAGCAAGAGATGTCAAAATTGACTCAAACGGTAGTCGATCTTCGTCCCTTGGGCCTCCTAAGCATCGTGATGATGTTTGCACATTGATTTGGGCTCAAATTCTTAACTTGAGTCGGGTGACCATCAAAAGACTCAAACTCTAAACTCCCGAACAAAGACCAGATGAAACCGAGATGCACAACGGCAAAACCCCAAAAAGAAAACTACTAGGGTCCCCATTTGTAATGGGGCGATGTGTCATAAGGTCACAACACGTCCATGTGCCCATTTGCATTGTTAAACACCCCTGTAACTCATTCATTGCCTTGAGGAAAGCATTAGCCTCCTCCTGATTGTGATGATGGGCATTCCCACACCTCACCTCTTCTCTGAAGACTGTCACTAAGCCCTCTCTGAACAACCTCAAGAACTTTGCCATGGACATCTCCAAGTGAACAGTCACCTGCAAAACAATGCTACAGAATGTGAGACTTTTTAGTTTTTAAAGACTCAGTAAGCACCCTTCTGCACCCTTGAAATTTATCCACATTCTTGCTTTCCATAAGTGCCATAGTATTTCAGTAGTCAAGCAATCCCAAAACATATGATATTCCTTATTTAACTTTCTAGTATTGAGCAAAACATCTTTCCAGCAAATTTTATCATTTTTATCCCAAATCATTAAATTATTACAAAAGAGTTCTGAAATTTTCTTTGCGTAAAAACAATTAAAAAAATATGCATTATTATTTCCGGAGTTCTACAAATATTACATATATCAACATCAACATGATTAATTTTGAATGGTAATTTATGCAATAAAAGGAGCCATCTAAAACAAGCCTTCTTGGGCTCTTTGATATTATGCCAGATATAGCCAAAAAATTTAAACAACATATCATCAATAGATCAGTCCCCCAACAAAGATTAACATGATCATAATAGAAATCTGACTGGTTAGTTCCTTATAGTCTGACTTTGCTTTGACCTCAGTAATCCTGATGTCGTCTTTCCAGACAAGGTCACAGGTTAAGTCCAGGTCCTTTTCAATATTTAAAGGGAAACGTGCCCCTTTATAGGCTTCAAAAAGAGTATTATAAGTTCTTAAATTGGAATCAGGAAGGTTGAAGTTGTAGACAAGACTGTCCCAACTCTTTATTTGACCATTAATAAGAATATCTTTAAAAATTTGAATGCCCATTAGACTCCACTTTTTAGCTGAACACCCTTCCAACAAAGCCAAGGGCTTGTTGTTATGAACCAAGTTCCACCAAATGGAACTACAGGAAGGACAATTAATATAACTATTTAATGAGACATTGTTCACTTTGGAAGAAACTTTGGATTTAACCAACTCCCAAGCCTTCCAAGGTCTCTTGAACACTTAAGAACTAGTTGGGGACATAAGGTATTTATTTATGAGAATATCACAGACTGGTAGTCCTTTCCATGCCTTAGCCTATTTGGGGGCAACCATCCCCCCAAATATTGTTCCTAACTAGAACCTTCCAAGTTTCATTGCCATTCACAGCTTTGGCAATCCATTTTGCTGTCAATGCAATGCCATGTAACCTTAAATCCTTCAAGCCAATCCCATCATGAAGTTTGTCAATGCAACACCATTCCCACTTAACCAAGTTCTTTTTCCTTTTGCTCTTACCATCAGACCAAAGAAAGTTTTGAATTCTTTTTTGAATTTCATTAACTAGGTAGCTACTAAAAAGCCAAACTGAGGCAAAGTAGATGTTGTAGGATGAAAGGATCTTTTAACAGACCTATATTCTACCAGCTAGGGATAGATATTGTCTATTCCACCCTTCAATCTTCTTTTCAATTTTTTTACTAATCCACAACCACATTTCTTTTAAGTTAGGATTGATTGCAAAGGGTATCCCAATATACCTTACTTTTTTGGTGGGGCCACCCTACTGGAAGTCATATTTCTTGATCCAATCTAGAGGTGACTCCTCCCATCCAAGAATACTAGATTTGGCAGTGGAAATTTTTGCACCAGAAGCTTGGAAAAAAATGTTGATCTTGCTCATCAGAGCTTCCATATTATTTTCTTCCATTTATAAGAGAATGACAATATCATCTGCAAATTGTATATTGATTAACTCGTTTTGGTTAGGGAGCCTAATGCCTCTTACCCTTGGAGAGTGAGATTGCTCCCTAAGTAGGTAATGAAGAGTGTTTGAAGCTATAACAAAGAGGGTAGGAGCTAAGGGACATCCCTGCCTGATGGACCTTTCCAAATCAAATTCATTTGAGAGTGAACCGTTTACATCCACTTGAGCAGCTGCATCCTTCAATAGGGTATCCACTATGCTACAAAACTTTGCAGGGAATCCAAAAGTTTCAAGGGTTGCCCTTAAAAAGGGCCATTCAACCCTATCATAGGCTTTCTCAAAGTCTAGCAATATCATTGTAGCATTCTGGTTAGAGCATCTTGACCATTCCATAGCTTCCCAGCTTGTTATCAAGTTTTCCAATATGTATCTACCTTTAATAAACCTAGTTTGGGTGTTGTTGATGAATTTGGGTAGAATATTAACCAACCTTAAAGCCATCACATTGGCCAGAATTTTGTAAGACATGTTCAAAAGGGTGATTGGTCTTTGGTTTTTGATAAGTGTCTTATCTCCCCCTTTGGGCAACAGCTTGATGAGGCCTTTATTGATACTTTGTCCTAAAGAACCTCTATTTAGAGCCTCTAGGTAAACTTGTAGCAAGTCATCACAAATCCAATCCATGAACGTTTTATAGAATTCCATGGGCAGCCCATCAGTACTGGGGATTTGTCGTTGTTCATGGAGAGGATGACCTTTCTCATTTCTTCTTTGGTTAGGCTTGCAAATAGTTTGGTTGCATCCTCCTTAGATATCTTTCTTTTAATAATACCCTTAATGAACTCTCTAGCATTAAGATTGCCTTCAACATTCTTCTCTGAGGTGAAGAGATTTTTGAAATAGTTTTGGAATTGTTTTAAGATTTCCTCTTGGGAGGTGAACAGATGATCATTGTCCCAAATTTGTTCAATTTGATCTTTGAATCTTATTTGAAGAAGAATTTTGACCCTTTGTCTCCACTGTTCAACCAATTTAGCTTGGCCCTCACCTTTAATCCTTGAATCATGTGGTTTTGGATCCTTCTAAGTTTGTTTTTGGAAAGAACAAGCTCCTCTCCCAGTCTTTCATTTGTTGGGTCTGCTTGGATATTGGACTCAGCTGCCAAGAGATGTTCCTAGAGCTCATTGTCCTCCCTTCTATTGTCCATAGCTTTCTTTTTTCCATTGGTTTGGAACATTTTTTTCCATGCCTCAACATTTTTATTCCACCTTTCCGAGGCACTTGCATTTTTTAGCATCCACCTATTGATTTCTCTAATGGAGGTAATGGAATCTTTACAATCATTATCCTTAAGTAAGTGTGTGTTGAGGATAAAGCTATCTTTTCATAGATTGACCTCAGTCCTACCATGGTTCATGCCCAGCATTGCTTTAATAGGGCAATGATCAAACATAGTATAAGGATAGACACAAATTTTAAGACCATCATCATTTGGCACAAAGCTGAAGTAATCTTTGTTTACATAGAACCTATCCAACTTGCAATATATCATCTTGTCCCCTTTTTGGGCATTACACCAAGTAAACCACACTCCTTTGAAGTCTTTCTTTCCCTTCTCCAGTGGGTCTACTAGGTTTAGCTTGTTTTTTAACCTCTTCCAAAAATCTTTCATTACCTTTCCAAGTCATATCTATACCACCCCATTTGTCCTCCAAGTGCTCAACCATGTCGAAATCCCCTCCCAAGATCCAAGGAACCTTGGGTAAGTTGGAAAGCCATTGTAATGTCCCCATTTTAGCTATATGCCCTTCAGTGACTGATAGCCTATTTCCGAAAGCTCGTAGGCTCGTCAGAGGTAAAATTAGGGTTTCCTATCTTGTAGGGGTTTTGAAGCTTTTTTGAAGGTTTGCACGTTAGAGTATTTGATGCATGTCTGGTGGAGTTTTCTGGGTTTTCAGAGAGCTTCGCAGTGGTATGTCATGCAAAGGCTTTGGGCAACTTTTCAGAATTTACTATTTTTAGTAAGTTCTATTTCTGGCAGTGTCATCTCAGACGGTAGTATTTTGCAACTCAGTTTGGCTTTCCGGTGGATTTGAAGTTAACTTACTATTTTTGGCATTCGCTATTTTTAGTAAGTCCATTTATGGCAGTGGCATCATCATCAGCTTGGTTCAACTTGGCAAATGTAAGTTTGCTAATTTTAGCAGTTTGTCAGTTGCAGCTTGGGTGTTGCTCTTGGCTACCTCTTTGGACTGAGTTCTATACTTAGTCAATTTTATGTTATGAAGTTGTACCCATGCCTAGGCTTGATGACTTCAAGTTTTTTTTTAAAAAGGGGACATAAAGGGGTTGATTTGAGCATTTAATATTTATATTAAATGTTTTATTGTGCAACTTGTAAATGGACACCTAGAGGGAGATGATTAATGTTTTAATAATTCAAATAAAGTGCAACATAAGAGGTGGCGTCCCTTGGAGGAAGCTAAAGAGTTTCTTGTGTGAGTTTCAAGTTGATTCATTTTCCAGCTGAAGAGTCTATTTATTGATGCATTGCTCATTCATTTCTCATCTTTTGAAAATTATAACAAAATGCTGCTGGATTGAATTCAGAACCCGGCTAACGGGAATCTTAGCAATTTGACTCCATTCTTTGGGCCTGAAACTATGGTTCCCTAGATGGTGGACTGAGAATGTGCTTCATTCAGAAGTGCACATTGAGCTTCATTGTTGGAGAATTTGATGTTTTTTTTCAGTTTTTGGTGTTGCTGGTTCACACATGGCTGAATGGTGAATTTCGTATACAGCTTCAAGGGTGATTTTAATTTGCACATGGGTATTGATTCCTTCAATTAGTATGCTAGAGGTGCCCCTTTGGTGCAATATCAAAATTTAATATTAATTGGCTGATTTATAAGAGAGGTCGACCCTCTCCTAGGGCCGTACCATTCATCATTGCCTTTGAAATTGTGCTAGTTGTATTTGCTGAGTTTGAAGGTTGGAAATTGATTGTATCATGGTCGCCTTGCTCTTTAAGTGCAACACTTATAGTTTGGTTCGAGTTTTTGAAGTGTGATAAGAGATTTATCAATTCTGGTGTGTTGATGTTTGTTGGTTCAAACTTTCAGTTTGCAGATTTTATATCAGAATTATTTCAGTCTTTGATTTTAGTTCATTACTTCAATAATTGAGAGAATTCTAGAGTGGGAGATCATCTATTTCTTTGTGCTTTGATTCTATTGTAAACACTTGTAATTTGCAGTGATTCTTTATATTGTAAGACCGAAAACAGTAGTACTATTTCAGTCATTCTTTACTGCTTTACTTGTGCTTAATTTCTCACATTTGTAACCCCTAGATGGTTTACCGCCTGTGTGGAAAAAGAACTCAATTAATTCTCTCATATTATACCCATTGCAAAATTGGTGAATTCCCACTCACGAGTGGATGCCTGCCGCAGCGGATGAATTAGTTTGTTTTGTAATTTCTTCCTCCCACTGAATTAGTGGAAGTGTGGAATACTTTTATGGTTGGTTTACTGCCTCTTTACATTCAGCTGTAATTTACTTTCAGTTATTGATCATTTACCTCCGCCATATGCTATCACCTCGCCTCTTGAAGGATCTTGGTGAACATTCTTGGCGTTGAGTGTATTCATTTTGCTTATCATTGTTGAAGCTAACACTAAACAGTGTGCGTAGTGTTGGTTGTGTTGTGAGAATTCAAAGGAAAAAATTGGTAGGCATATTTCAGCCATTGCCAAAGTATAGCCCTCTCCTTGTGATTGTTGGGAGCATATATGGAATAAACTCCCATTTTAATTCCATATTTTTCCATAGTTATCCATACTTCCCTATTGCAGGGGGATATGCATTGGTTAGTGACAAACTGATACCATTTGTTGTAGAGGAGAATAGCAACCCCTCCCCTTCCCTTTTCATGCTTGGTAGTAAAAAAGGAAGAGTCTTTCCAGATGAATTTCAAATTGGTGTCCAATATGAAATCTGTTTCTTTGGTTTCCTGTGGGAGAACGATTCCTTTTTGTTTCTCCAGATTCAAAAATCTCCTTACAATATATTTTTTGTCAAGGGACTCAAGCCCCCTGCTATTCCATGATATACAATTAAAGTTCATTTTCAATGTTCATGGGGGATACCTCTTGGTCATTTTTTAATTGCTCAAAACATTTGGGCAGTCTTTCATTAGTCTCTAGCCTTTTTGCAGTAGGTGATTGAATTATTACACTTGTTTTCTTCCTCTTATTTTTGGATGGCTACATGATTTTTTCCCAGACGAATAGATTTGCTATTCTTTCTTGGTCTTCTAGGACCTGCCCTGGGCTTAGGAGTTTTCTCAAACTGTTTAGTAGTGATATTCTCATGTTTTACATGCCCTATGACCTCAGATTGTTCTTCTTTGCTTTTGGAATTCACATAATCTTTCCCGCCCTTCTTAGGAGAGTCAGGTTTTTTAGCAATAGTCTCTTTATTTTAATTATGATTATGATCATAGACCTTCAAGGTCTCTCAAATAGGAGCTTCAGGCCTTATTGACCTTGCAGGGTTAGTTTTTTAAATACATTGCATTGGTATTTTAATGGAGACTCCCTCTTTGGAGGCAGGACCAAGGTTTTTCTCAAGGCCAATGTTGCTTGTTTGGTTGGGCAGCCCTAGGGCACCATCTTCAAGTGACGAAGGCCTATGCGAAGCACATTCCCTAGAGTTAGTGGACTCGTCCACTACCCAGGTTTCCATTTGTTGCTCTTTATTAATTGGAGCAATGTTAGCAGCATTAGGGTGCTTTTCTTCAATGTCAGCCATGAGGCTCTTCACCATGGATGTTACCCTATCACCCCCAGCTAAGCTAGCAACCTCGTTCTTGTGAGTGCCTTGATTAATTTTTACCAACCTTATTTGGTGACCATCTTTTTTAATATTATATTCATGGACCATGGGAGAGGAAGGTTTTTTACCACCTGCATTATTTAAAAAATTTCTTTTTATTCTTTCCTTTATTTCCTGCACGGCTATTTGCTAAGTGTTTAATTTTCCCCTTAGAAATTTATCCCCAGTGATATCTGATTTGAAGAGGGGCCTGAGACAATCAACAATAACCCTAGGATAACCAATAGTGACAACGAGGCCACCCTTGGGCCAACTTCTGCCAAAACACCATCTTCTGAAAGAACCTCGAAAGAATTCCTAAGTTTGGCACCACTGGAACTAGTTTCGGGGGCGAGGGGGGTTAGATTTCCCGGCCACGACCCCTTCAACAAAGTTTAAAACTGGTAAATTCACATGCTCGAATTCACACCTTTCACAACATTGATTACTATTCAAACCCGTGATGGGCTCGGGGTTACAAGTCACCTCCTCCTATGTTAGCAAGGATTCATGCTCAGAATGAGGGTTTTGAATTAGGGTTAGAGTCAACAAAGCTTGTGATTGATTCCTCATTAGGGTTCATATCAGACTTTTCAACAGACATTTCCACACTAGGGTTTGAATTAGAGATTCTAGGAGAAACCGTCCCACTAGGCTTCACATTAGGGTTTCCTACAGAAAGTTCCATGGTAGGGTTCGAGCCAAAGTGCATCTTTGATTTCCTCTTTCCTTGACTTCTCTGAATTATGGGATAATTCTTTCGAATGTGTCCCTCTTTCTGATAGAGATAGCAAGTATTAATGCCCCCTAATACTTCTAGAGGAAAAACAAAGATATTTTCCTCATCTTCAACCTCAAGATTATTAGGGATTTCGACCCCAAGCTCCATAGACACCAGGGTGTGAGCGTCTAGATGTGGGAGTGTCACCTTGGTTTCATCAAGACGCATCACACTCCCAAATGGGGCCAACAGGTGTGGAATAATTCTCCAATACTCAAGAGGAAGATTCTTCACGACTATCCACCTAGGGCAAGATAGGGTGAGTACTTTATCTGCAATGGCTGCTAGAGACCAAGCCAATGCCCTAAACATGCAACCACCTAGGTTCTAATAGGACTTACATAATGCTTTTTCCTGCATAGAATGGTTTTTAAGGAAAATGGCAAATAATCTTCACTGAAGCATTCTACAAAAACTTAAATGAATTCCAAATTTATTAGCCCATACATTAGAAAACCATGAATCCAAAAATTTCCTTGCAGGCACTTTATTAGTATCAACAGTGGCTAGAAAAATAGTCGTATCCTTAATTGAGACCTTTTATTAGCAATTACCTTCTTCATGTCCGAGTTCAGAGTGAGTTTGCAATTCAAGGGGGTCTGAGGAGGATGCTTACCTTTCTCTATTCCATTGTGGTTGAAATCGTCCTCCTTGTGCTCAGCTACAACTAGAAACTTAGCATCATCTGGGATTGAAACCCCACTATCAGTAACCACTTCTTTAAACGACTTATTCACATTAGCCGGGGGCCCAAAAGAATTAACAATATTGGCATTATGGTCAGGGGGTTCTATACCCCCTCCATAAATTTCTAAAGGGTCGAAAACCCCTTAGAAGCACGGTGTAAAAAAGGCTTAAAGAAATGAATAAGTCACTGAGAGTATAAATAGATATGAAACAAGATAACCCCACTTTCAAACACTATGGCACACGACCAGCAATTAAGATGATTAAATTCCAAGCTTGGGAGAGTACCTATAGACTACAAACCTGTGTGGGGGAGGGAACAGCCTCCCCCACCCACCACTTGCAGGGGCACACAATGCGACATGAAACCCTACGCACACCACAAAGTTCCAATGCAATCTATATCCTCCCCAAAAAAGAGTTTAGATTCATGATTAAATATTATTTTGATAAGATCTAAGTTAAATATTAAAACTCAATAGTGTTGTTATACGAATAATAAGCTTTTGTGGGAGGTTAAGAATTAGGTTTGCATTATTATTTTTCCAAGGATATTACAGTTAGAGCAATGATTGGCTTGATTTGTTAGAGGGATGCCTCTTTTAGAGTGTTCAAGTGATTGAATTTTTAGCTACACTAAGAGTGTTGTTATTTTCTTAAAGTTCAAGATCTATGATAGAGATCATTGCTTGTTCATCTCAATTGGAGATAGAAAATTTCAATGGGACATTTTTTTATCTTTGGAAGTTAAAGATGGAGGATCTCTTGGAGGAAAGAGATCAATGGGTTGTTATGAATACTAAAACTATACAATAAAAATATCAAATGAAGAATTATTGAAAGTCGATTAAAAAAGCCCATGGTACCATATGGTTGTGATTATCTAACTATATTTTATTGAATGTTTATAGTGAGGCCATTATATATAAATTATAGAATAGAATAGGGTATATATAAATTATAGAATAGAATAGGGGAGACATATCAAAGAAAGAGTCTCATTAACAATTTATTTCTAAAAAAAATGTATTCTCTTAAAATGATGGATGGGGACTTAGTTGTAGAATATTTAAATGGATTTAATATAATCTTGAGATAGTTGCACTCTATTGATGTGAAGATAGAATAAGAGGGTGAATGTGTCCTATTATTTTTATTTCCTAAATATTAGGATAATATAATATTTTCTATTAGTGATTCTTTGTCACATGATCCAAAGCTAGGTGTCATTGTTGTCACCTTTCTTACAAATGAAATGAGGAGAAATTCTCTAGATGGGTTGAAAGATGCATTGCATGTGTAGGGTAGGTCTAGAGGGAGAGGCAAGGAAAAGAGAAAAGGGTGTTAAAGACAAGCCTAAGGCTAGATATAAGTCCAAGGGAAATTCTAAGACACCTAGTAAGTCTAGGTTGAGGTGTTGGAACTATGGCAAATGAGGGAATCTTAAAAAGGAATGTTAAAATGAAAATAAAAATAATGATGGTTCCTCTAAAAAAATCTTCTAATGATGAAGGTGTCAGTTCTTTTATTATTTCTACTAACACAAATTCTAATGACTCTTGGTTAATAGTTTCAAGTGCATCCTAACACATGATTCTTCACAAGGAATGATTTACAACATATATAGCTTATGATGGTGGGGAATTTTTCCTTGGGGATAATAGAACATTAAATTTTTGGGCCAAAGGGAGGTAATGTTAATTTTTTTGATGGTAGGGTTAAAACCATTATAGATGTATTGCATTTCCTTGGTCTAGCTATGAACTTGTTTTATCTATCAAAAATGAATGATTTAGGTGTGTATGTTAATTTTGAGAAGAGTGGTTGTAGGTTGAGCAAAGGGAATTTGGTGTTGTTGAGGAATACTTGATGTGGCTCCTTATTTAGGTCGGAAGCTTCTAGTTTTTATAATTTTATGTGTAATTAATAACTTTGTATCTTTTAAATTATGGCACCACAGGATGGGTCGCATTGGTGAGAAGGGTTTTAAAACCCTCATTAATAAAAAAACGGTCAATAGTTTATCTATTTATTCTCCTAACTTTGATTCTATGAACACTATGTATACGGTAAACAACACATGGTTTCATTTAAATCTAGTTGTACTAGATTTAAAAAAAAATTGAACGTTATTCATAGTGATGTATTTGGTCTTGTGAATGTACCTTTGATTAGATAATCTTGAGGAAAAGTTTCATTTACTAATGATTTCTTTAGATATACATGACTTTATTTTATGAATTTTAATTCTACTATGTTTTATACTTTTAAAGAGTCTAAAGCCATGCAAGCAAAATATCTTGATTGTAGCACTTCCAATCGTATTTTCACCATCTCTAATCCTCCTCGTGGTTCCATAATGTGGAATTTTTTGTTAGATTGCTGAAAAATAATTGTTCAGTATTTATCTTGAGAAATTCATAATGGTGGAAATGCAGATTTTTGACAAGATTCATGGAATGGGCTCCCTCCAGTGCAAACTTTGTTTGATTTTAGGGAAGCAATTGTCCATACCACTCAACATTGGGGTTCAACAGTGAAATATTACATCTAGGACATAGATGCACAAACAGGAAAAGTAATTTGGAAACAATTGTTACTTTCAAATATTCCTTTGGCTCAGCAAGTAGAGTTTAACAAGCTTTTAAGTAATAGAAGTAGAATTGTATTCATTGGGAAGGCTGAAGACAAACTGATTTGGGCTCCTTCGAAAATAGGTAGTTATAGAGTTAAAATGGGATACAAGGCACTAATGAATGCACAAGCACAAGGTGTCAAGCAAAGAGCCTTGACATTATGTTGGAATCCAATGGTTCTCCCAAAAGCAAGTTGTTTCTCATGGATGGCATTAAAGCATAAGATTTTAACAAGTGAAAGGTTGGAGAAACTTGGAATTGTTGCACCTTTTCAATGTGTTCTTTGTGAATTAGAGATTGTGAATTAGAGATGGAGGAAGTTGATCACTTATTTTTGAACTGTCTGTTTGCAAACTCATGTTGGGCTTTTGTACAATCTAAGATAGGTTGGTCTTCCCCTTTACCCCAAAATTTATGGGATGTGTTTACAAGCTGGCCAGTATTGCTTAAATCTTGACTCTTTGTAAGCATATGGTCAATTATACCCTCTTCTGTTGTATGGTGTATTTGGTGGGAAAGAAACAAAAGGATCTTTCGTAAAGAAAAATCTAATTTAGCATCAGTGTTGTCAAAGCTGGACAAATCTATATGTGAACTAACAAATGCATACATGCAAAATTCAAAGCATGTAAGTTCTATATTTTATGAATGGGATGCAAAGCAGTTGAAGGAGTGGTATTCATTGGTTATTCCTTTCAGAGGTAGCAAAATGTCAAATGTCAATATCAAAATTGATAGGAAAAAGGTAAAATGGTAGCCTCCTCCTGAGAATTTTGTAAAATTAAATTTTGATGGAGCGTCTCGTGGCAATCCTGGAGTTTCAGGAGCAAGAGTAGTGTTAAGAAATCAGGAGGGCTTCGTTATCTATGCAAATTCTATTCGTCTGTCAAATGGTACAAATAATCAAGCAGAAGTGCTTGCACTTCTACATGGTTTGCAATTGGCAATTCAACAAAACATTACAAAGCTGGTTATTGAAGGGATTTATTGCTTGTTATCAATGCATGCAAAGATAGAGGTTCAAGTAATTGGCAAATAAATTATGTAATGGGTCAAATTTTTCTTTTGTTGGACATGCTTGAATCTTTCCAATTGAAGCACATTTATAGAGAAGGGAATCAAGAAGCAAATGTTTTAGCAAATATTGGGTGTGAACAAGGTCAAATAGAGCAATCGTATGGTCCTCAAGTATTGTAGGATTTGGTTATTTTGGAAAAAAGCAAGGTCAATATAAAGTAATGGTGGCATGGTTGGGAAGAATGTTGGTTTTAATAAGGGAATCTATAGCATTAGTTCATAAGGAAAAAAGGCAGAACAGTAATGAAGATCAATAGCAAGGAAAACACATCCTATAAGTTAATTTTAACTGGCAAGTTGAATATAAGTCTTACTAGCAGAAAGCAAAAAGGGGAATTTTGTAGGTGTAATGCCCAAAATTTTACACTACTACTGGTATTGTTGCTTCATCTCTTTCTTTCTTTTTTTCCAATCAAGCTGTGGAATGACATCATCCATTTTCTACTCTATCCCCACTGCTCGTTATAAAACATATGCCAATTCCCCCTATTTCATGTAGCTCCTACCGTTCTTAACTAGAGTAGCTCATTAATGTTTTACTGGCATCTACCTACCCGGAGTAATCTACACCCCCCCTTCCTTAATGGCATGGAAGGCAGTATTTTTGTTTACAATTCCCCAATTAATTGTCTGCCGAACTCCCAACCTTGCCCATAAATTTCGACCCATATAAAAGGTGGCCAATTCCTCTACGCCCGTACACAACTCAGAAAATATTATCTATAATTAATTTTGATACTGGCTTCATGATGTTTTCTATCAACTACTTCATTACTATATCTTTTTCTATTACCTTCAGTGATCGGGTGGGGTTGGCATGGAACTAAATTAAAGATGGTCAGACATTTCATTTACCAAAATGATTCAATGCTTCTGACCTTTAGCATTTATTCCAAATGTCATGTATCATGGTTGTTTTAAAAGCTAGCCTTCCCAACACTCAACTCTGCAGAATTATGCACCCCATCCCATGCATTTAAGCTAGTTATATTTATTCAATGCTTTAAGAATTTTTACAAACTACCATGGGAACAAAAATCTCTATATAACAACATATTTTAATCAAATTTTATGCGTGGTAGAATTTGGATGGCTTGACAACTAGAAGATCCTCTCAGTAATTATTTGCAAATAAAAGATCTTCGTTGGGTTTCTGTCCCGTCATATTATTATTTGGCAGTTAACAAAGGGTATGCAACAAGTTAAATCATTGGAAAAATTAAATACAAGCGCTTCACAAAATATTTACAAGAATAACAATGGATAATTTCTACTTCCCTTACACGTCACTATAATATCATTTATGTGAGAGTTTAAATAAAAATATCCCAGTGGGAAGAAAAGGAGGCTACTATTTTCTTAATGATATTTGTTATATTATGAAGATCCATACTTTTCGCTGAACATTATTCCACTCCCCATTTATAATTCAATGCATACTCCCCAATTTACGACTACATAATCACATTTATGGTGAAGGCAATGAAACTTAAAGTAAGGAAATGATATACAATATTGTTGTCACAAAAATCACCTTATTTATTGCTTGTAATACATCCAACTATCTATTTAGGTAAAGTATGTAGCAATTTAGGGCTATGTTAATCACATGCAGGATAGGGCCTTACATCCCCCTCCCCTTAGCTTAGACTTCCTCCTGGAAGTCATTAAGGTCTGAAACATAATCTCAATATAGAAACACATTAATCTATTACACATACTAATTACTTTACTTTCATGGTGAAATATTCAAAGCATTCAACTATAAGTACGCATTATAGACAATCCCTTCCTTGAAGTAAACATTCAAATACTTAGAACGAAATTTCTCATGATAGAACATTTATCTGATATGCTTATTTTAATCAATGCTAACAACCATCCATGTAGCTCTAATTTATTAACAATGTACCCAACTTCAATTAGTTTACACATATTATACCTAAAATAATTCATAACCTTGATACACCTCAAAATTTCTTTGCACCATAGACATCACTCATGATGTTAGAATTTTTTTTTTTTTCAATGGCCAATCATGTCTTAGAAATATTAGCTTCACATTTTGTTCAAATATGTCCTTAAGAGAACATTTAGCTTTTAATCGTGGCACTCATACCATGTCCCAAGGAATATTAACTTGCATTAATTGTTACTATCTTTCTCACATAGTTCACAGGTATATCACATCACATTTACTTACAATTTCACATGTACACAAAACAATAGCTAGAATGCTCTTCCCAATTGGATGCGCTTGTCCTCACACAAAAGATGCTCTTCCCAATGGGTGCGCTTGTCCCCATACAATCACATAATTTACAACATAAGGCTCACACAATGGGGTTTACAAGGATGGATATTCCTGGATACCATAGCAAATTAGGAAAGATGATCTCGAGGCCCTTCTCTAAGAACTCCTCCATACAGATAAGAACAAACATAGAACGAGGGGAAGAATGGATTAACAACCGTCCCATTTACAACTCCTTTCAAAATAATTCCCTAGCGCATCTACTCCCCTATACACCCTGCCAAGGAACCCCCTAGGATGTGGCAGTTTACAAATTTCACATTACACTACACATGCCAGCAATTTGCAAACAATGTTACATCCCTTACTTTAAATCTCTTTTATTTTTTACTTTTGAAGTAATTAGTAGATGATTACACATGATTCAATGATTAGATGTTTAGGAAAATGTCTAGAAAAATCAACGTATCTTAAGTTATGTTTATTTCACTAAAATTGGCATGTGTTTAAAAGTTGTCAAGATGTGATGACTTCATGAGGATTATGAAATGATTATTAATACACTAATCTTTAGTTGGTGATGGAAAGTTGCATTCAGGAATCAGGTTTCCGCCCTTCGAGAAAAGGAGGGAGAGCATCATTGGAGAGAAGGATATAGATACAAGGAATAACAGGTTGTCGCTATCTTAGGTCTAGTGTTGATGCAGGAATGGTGAACCTAGTTGAGTCGGGTAAGGGATACTCGACCCTTTTGGTCTAAGTTTATTCCTTGATTCGACAAGTTTTTGATGTCGTTTAAGTCTAGTTCTTGTTGTATATCGTGCTTAGAAGATTGTCGTTAGTAACTGATTATTTGACCCTTGTGTTGATATGATTCTCTTAAGGGTTATTAACTCTCTTTTATTATAAAACAAATGAATATATGAATATAGGTATACCTTGTCAATAAGGTAAGCATATGTACTCGTACACGTATAGATGGGTGCATGGATGCATATGTGTGTACAAAGACATAAATACTATCAACATACAATATGTACGTTGAAGTATGTATGCATACATGCGAATATGCATAAGCTATTGCAATGAAAAATGACTCTCATTGGGATATTGCATAAGGACGTCGATCATGAGGATAATTTTGAAAGTGCATATTTCGGGGGGTTACTCCACTTGTGTGTCAATTAATAGCGAACGTCATCGATTTTGTATGATAACATTGATATTAATCTTGAAAGTTTTAATATATCTATATAATATGGGATTATTCTAAATGGCTAATCTAGCCGTAGAGCTTATTGTTTAGCTCAACTCTAACGTGAGGAGCACATTTTGAATTCAAAGGATATCATCTTGTTTCTAATGCCAACATGAGCCTTGAAAGGCCATGGCTCACTAATTTATCGTTGGAAATAGATTTTCAAGCTTTTAAAATGATATAGTGGACATCATAATTAATGGGAGCTTGGAGCTCCCCATAGTCTTGCAAGTGTCATGCTTGTGCGAGCTTTGATTGTGGTAGTTGGACGAGTGGGAGAAACCACTCACGCCATCTTTGTAAAGGGAGGTAGTTTCCTCGAAAATAGGCATGCAAATTAAGATGGGAAATAATGCCTAAGTCTTCGGAAAGAACCATCAAGATAATCCTCGATCTTGAGAGGAAAGTTAGGATAAATAAATGTTTTGTGGAGCCCAAATTCGTCGTGGTATAGCATATCGAAGTGGCAAGGTTTTAATATATATATTTATATTGTTTAACATGCTAGGGAATTTGTTTAAGGCGGTAGCTATTCTACCTAAGAGGACACAATAATAAGTGTGGAGTTAAACGTGGATTTCGACGATGGAAAACGTGGCTATCATTATGAATGCCATGAGCTACTCGTATCTGCTTTTAAACCGTTTCTTTCAAAATTTATGGGAGAAAATTTGGAAGCGACAGATGGGAATGTTAACCGAATATTGTAACTGATTGTTAAAATCAGAGGGGGGGCTAGCTTGCTTAAAAAAAAAACACCGATGGTTTCAGGGAAGAGAACAAGTATTCCTCACCGACGACGAGGGATTACACCTTCATTGTTTTTCTTTCACCATCTGTCCACGACCTCCTCTTCTCTGGATTGGAATGGTAGGCGCATTTAGGGTAGACGGTGGGCCGGAAGTACCCTCGACGCAGGTCTTTCACTTGAATCCTATTCTTTGTCTCTTGAATACATAGGTTGTTAAAGGTTGTTCCAGTTTGGTACCAGCTATTTGGGAAAGACCTTGTGTGGGTAAGAGCAAAGAAAGAAGCTGACACCAGAGATCTAAAGATTGGTTGCGCCAATATTATTTGATGAATATATACGGGTCTTGAAAGAAAAGTATAAAAATAAAAGAGCATGGATGAGGCCATGAGCGACCCATACAATATAGATGCCACATTTCCAAGAGTTGAGACTCTTAGTTGGAGTAAGAACATATAGACATTTGATTTTGGCGAATGAAGAAACAACCATAAATTGTGGCTACGTGCATATCGCTGGGCCAACCTTATTTATCTAAAACCAAATAAAGGTAAGTGGACTTTGTTCTTGATATTGGAAATTGTCCATTCCTATCTTATAAATATACATACATATTCTGGATGTTGTTGATGCATTAAAATTAGAAAGGGGGTAGTTTGTCTAAAATCCATTCCTTGGATCTTTAATTGTTTCTTTGAAATACCCCTGCTGAGATAGATTATCTCTTGATTTGTCACCAAAAAGTATAGGTTCCATAAAACTTCCATTGATTAATGGAAGACTCTTTTCATTATGATCTTATTTGATGAACATTCTAAAATAGTGCTTAACACTAAAAGCTCTCACGGGTGAATATGAGTTGTCAGCTATTATTAACCATCCTTTCGGTTTGAGGCAAGGTATGCCTAGTAAGTAAAGATTATGATTCTTACTTTCAAGGTTGATAAAATCAAACTTGTGAACCATAAAGGACCTTGGGTGGTGTTTATGGTCGCTTTTGTAAAAGTTATAAGAAAGTGGAATAAGGTGACAGGGAGTCACGATTTCCCATTACTATAGTAACTCAAATGGTCGAAACAAAACCCAAGATTAGGCATCACTAGAATGATTTTTCCTCAAGGTAGGACATAAAGAGAGATTCGTAGCTCAATTCAATATGATGATAGTAAATTATTATGATTGATAAGGGTCTATGTGACAAGGAAGGTGTTTATGAGTTCATAACTTAATCTCTGTTGAAAGTCAGCAGACTCAAGTAGACCAAGGGGTCAAAAGTAGATTATCATCTTTTAAATCAACCCCTTTAGGGTAGAAATATTGGCTCAATATCTAAGCAATTGATATAAATGGTGATATTCATTTAAATATTATGTTAGTAAGGAAACACGTCAAATGCTATGGTTAATCATGATACGTGAAACCTAAACTCGAACAATGCCAAGTGGTCTAGGAAAGACTAGAAGCACATGTTCTTAAGATTTGTTATACTCATGTTATTACCTTGGGAGAATCAAGGATGTTGATATTTCCATGCGTTTGGTTAGAGAAGCTAAACCCTAGCATTGAAACAAGGAGGATATAGAACATCTATAACTCTTATGTCGGATATGAAATTGAACTTATATATTGATTGATAGTGAAAGGTCGAAGAAAACCATAGATCAAGACAAGAAGTCTTTATAATACCTTAAGAGATTCTACGATAATGTCGAAACTCGATTTAATGCATCAAGATGTTGGGTATTGAATCTTGAGAGTAAAATGACAGGAAGTCATAAACCCTAGATATTGCAAGGATGCAATAAGGGACTTTTAAAAGGGTTGAAATACCTAAATCTTTACATTGAATGAATATCCTAGATTAAGGATTAGTTCTAAGTCAGATTGGCTAGAATGGATTTTCTATAATGACTAGTTTGAGTCTAGAGTACTAAATAAAGTAAGAAAAACTATAGGATGAGATAGTTTCTAAGACGAGTCAGAGGTGTGTGTCTAGATGGAACGACCAATCAGAATGATCATACTTAGCTAGAAGGGATCTAGAGTTGTATGGTCGATTGAGTTTTGTAGTACACATCACTAGGACTCAGATGGTGAAACTTGGCAGTTCCTTATATCTATACTCTTCGAGAAGGGCCGGGTTACTTCTAGTTTGGAAGTGCGCGGGGGACCACTTGAGTCCGTGGTTGGAGGAAAAGCACTCGGATGATGCTCTCCCTCTGTAGCAGTAGACTCTCTGAGGCTTGTGAAGATAGAGATCGACATTCCAGATGCAGTGAACTCCATGTTCTGGCTTATGATAGTCAAAACCCATGAGGTAAAACTATTCTTTATGTTAAGTGTATCTTATGTGATATAAATGAATATTGTAAGGAATTAAATTGATTCTAGTTATGAATACATGTGAATTCAAGTTTGAATTTTATATGGAAAAGTTATACTTTATTCTTGTGCTTATGCAAATGATTTAAAAAAAAAAAAATTCTCTCTCATGTTTACTAAATTTATTTACCTTCTAGTAAATTCTTGAATTTACTTGTGTATTAAGAGGATGGATGTTACAAACAAGGAGAAAGCCTCAAACTGAGTAACATGGGATCATACACCAAAATTTTAATAAAAATTCCAAAAAGGAACTATAAATTCAAGAGAGGAGCAGAATAAAGATCAATTATAGCTACATTGCAACATTTCAATCTTAATTCAAAAACAAAATTAAACAAGTCCTTGAGGCAAATCGGACTATAACAACCTTCAAATGGCTAAATAGCCAAATTAAATAAATTTAAAACTTCACATTGCTAGCGCGTAATAAAATAAAACATCAATCAAGAATTACGAATAATTTATATTTCAACAATAAAATTTGCACATTATGAGCACCACGTGACTTGATAAGCCACCTAAGGGGAGGAGGGGAATGGTGGTTCTCTAACCACATAAGTATAATAGCATGCAATAACTGGTGGTCCCTGACCACATAAATATAAACAACTAGTGATCCCTGACCACATAAACATGCATCACTGGTGGTCCCTGACCACATGAATATGAATAATCGGTGGTCCCTGACCACATAATATGAATCACTGGTGGTCCCTGACCACATAAATAGGAATCACTGGTGGTCCATGTAATTCCATCCTTTACCCATGGGTTATAAACATCAAGGAATAGGTTTGCACTATGAACCAACAAGTGTGGCTCTCATATGTGGGGGAGTAGAGCATGGTCAACATCCATGGGAGGATTGCAATGACTCAACATAGATCCTTTATTAGGATTAGGGGCAATGCCCTGAGCTCATAATTTCCCGATGGGAGAACATGTGCCTCTCAACCCCTATTTACACTAGTTGGCATCACACTCCCATAAGGGGGGAACCAAACACTAGGGATACACAATTAACATAAAAATAAGACTAACACAAGGGAATACATCACCTTTCCTTTAATAACAACACTTACACACTTAACACGTTTACATAAACTCACAACTAGCTAGGTTACATAAAGACCATCACAAAGGGTACATATAGGGGATCGTACTAGACGTCTACCACCCTTATCCCAAGTCGGATACCATGTATCTCGTACTTGGGGCACAACACATATACTGGTTTCCACATGCCAAATCACATCAACCATCAATAATTTTATCATTCCATTCCATATGAGTCAAAGATGCACAACATACACTTACTTTTATGATTTGGTCTATCCACAAAAATTGTCTTAGTATATAACAAAAGAACCATTATGAGGTATTCACATCCACAGATAAAACAAAATAACTTCATTTCCAACTTTCATCTTTTAAAGAAACAAACCATTTTCTTACACATAATTAAATTGCAAAATATTCTATTATATCATTTACATACACATCCATTATAAAACATCTTCTCAACAAGACTACCCAATACTCACACACGATGAGGAAGGCATAGTCCAATTTGTTAGCACCACAAGCACAACATTCTTTCCACTAAAAAAAAATTAGTCATGTAGTTAGTATTTGCATCTCTAAATATGATATAATGAGTTAACATTCATATGATGTTCTATCACTACTATTGCAATTGGGAACCTAAGTGTCGCCAATGTAAGGCTACTATAATGCACACGAAATTTTACTTCTCAGGTATACCATGCAATGAAAGAAGAGCTTAGATTTGAGACTTAACAACGCAAGGCTCACTAATGCATTTGTTTCATTACTATCGTTATTATTTATTTATTATTTATTTACTATGCACATGGTTCCACTATTCCCTTTTTATCTTTAAACTTTTACTCAATGCTAATTGATTCTATATTCCAGTTCATGCATATATCCTAAGGTAAGAATACAGTTTTGGGACCAAGGTCTTCCCCCCCAAAGATTCATCCTAATCAAACACCTTTGTTTCATATCTACAAAATAACCTTGCACAAACATGCGTTCAATTGGTTCCATGGAAACATGCGTTTTTAGGAAGTACTTCAGTTATTCACTTACAAGAAAGGAAATGCATTTTGAAATCATTTTCAGACACATAGAGAAAGATCTCATGACCCCAAACATAGTTAAATCACTACTTTTTCTTTTCAATTTTAGGGAATAAGTTATATGATTCTCTTAAGAAGTATCACTATTTCACTCATTTTTACCACATGAAGCATATGAACATAGTATCATTTATTTCGCAATCAAATGGATCACTCACAATGGGGTGCACAATACTCAATCAAATCTAGCAGTAAAAATCAAGAAGGAAAAGACATTGTAAGGTCATTTCAACTACCCATCACAACCAGAAGATAAGCACAAAGGAAAATTTGCACGACGAACACCACATGGCAACCACACCAACCGGAGATCCCAGTGTTGCAACTGGGCTCTGATACCAAATGTAATGCCCAAAATTTTACACTACTACTAGTATTGTTGCTTCATCTCTTTCTTTCTTTTTTCCAATCAAGCTGTGGAATGACATCATCCATTTTCTGCTCTATCCCCACTGCTCGTTATAAAACATATGCCAATTCCCCCTATTTCATTTAGCTCCTACCGTTCTTAACAAGAGTAGCTCATTAATGTTTTACTGGCATCTACCTACCCGGAGTAATCTACACCCCCCTTTAATGGCATGGAAGGCAGTATTGTTGTTTACAATTCCCCAATTAATTGTCTGCCGAACTCCCAACCTTGCCCATAAATTTCGACCCATATAAAAGGTGGCCAACTCCTCTACTGCCCTTATACAACTCAGAAAATATTATCTATACTTAATTTTGATACTGGCGCTTCATGATGTTTTCTATCAACTACTTCATTACTATATCTTTTTCTATTACCTTCAGCGATCGGGTGGGGTTGGCATGGAACTAAATTAAAGATGGTCAGACATTTCATTTACCAAAACGATTCAATGCTTCTGACCTTTAGCATTTATTCCAAATGTATCATGGCTGTTTTAAAAGCTAGCCTTCCTGAACACTCAACTCTGCAGAATTCGATGCACCCCATCCCATGCATTTAAGCTAGTTATATTTATTCAACGCTTTAAGAATTTTTACAAACTACCACGGGAACAAAAATCTCTATATAACAACATACTTTAATCAAATTTTATGCGTGGTAGAATTTGGATGGCTTGACAACTAGAAGATCCTCTCAGTAATTATTTGCAAATAAAAGATCTTTGTTGGGTTTCTGTCCCGTCATATTATTATTTGGCAGTTAACAAAGGGTATGCAACAAGTTAAATCATTGGAAAAATTAAATACAAGCGCTTCACAAAATATTTACAGGAATAAAAATGGATAATTTCTACTTCCCTTACACGTCACTATAATATCATTTATGTGAGAGTTTAAATAAAAATAATCCAGTGGGAAGAAAGGGAGGCTACTATTTTCTTAATGATATTTGTTATATTATGAAGATCCATACTTTTCGCTGAACATTATTCCACATTTTATCCTATATATATACCCTCTTTCACTCCCCATTTATAATTCAATGCATACTCCTCAATTTACGACTGTATAATCACGTTTATGGTGAAGGCAATGAAACTTAAAGTAAGAAAATGATATGCAATATTGTTGTCACAAAAATCACCTTATTTATTGCTTGTAATACATCCAACTATCTATTTAGGTAAAGTATGTAGCAATTTAGGGCTATATTAATCACATGCGGGACAGGGCCTTACAGTAGGGTTTGTATAAATTTGGAGGAGGAAGTATGGGCGTATGGTCGCAAAGGTGGAAATGTTTTAGCGGAGGTTCCAAAGATAGTGCTACCTAAAAGTTTATGTTTTTTTTAGGAATATTTTAAAGGAAGGGCTAACACGTTTCACTATGATGGGTGATGGTATTGAAGGATAGAGTGTTTGTTGCAAGCTGACGTAACAAGAGGGATGTTGGTAATCGTAAGCACGACATACAAGGGGCAGCAATCATAATTCTTATTGCACTCCAAATGGCAAGGAGTGCGAGTATTTTGATCATAAGAAAATGTGTGAATTCATACATGGCAGTGAAGGATGAACAACCATTTACTCAAGGAGAATTAAAAATCTGTTTGTCAAGATATGCCAAATATTTCCTACAAGTTTCAAGCGGGCGATATCTTCAAATTGCATGTGTTTTGAGAAGAAGGAATTTAATGGCAATGCAAATTAATGATGGAGCTTCAGGAATTAAGTACAGCCATCACTCTTTAAAAAGCCTTGGTTTGCTTTGCATTCAGCAATGTTTGGGTAATGTGTCATATGCTAAAAAATGGGCTGCCTGTAGGGAAAGGCATGAAATAGATTATGTGCTTTCGCTCATTGCTATACGGTTTTCTCACTCTATTCTGGTGTTTAACTTAATGAATTGCTTCCTGTTCTCGCATCTAGTGAGATTGATTCTGTGTAATAGTGTTGTCAATTATACTGGGTAAAGTCAAGTTCTCTTGTAGCTTTGTTCGCGGGTTCGGGCTCGCACCTAGGTGGCTCTTGAAGATGGGTGAATCAATGTGTAAAGTTTTTTGTTTCAGGGATATTCGGCCTTTGTTGGTTGGTGGGAAAAGGTAGTTGCTTCTTGTTTTTTCAAATGCCCATGGAGTACAACACTAAAAATTTTAGGATCCCCGTGCAAATAAAAGAGAACAAGTTTCCATTCTTGGAGGAAGTCACAAAGGAAGAAATGTCACAGGTATTTCGCATGGTTTGTCCAAGCCTTGTTGATTGCATCAAATCTGTAATTGGTGAAGAGATAATTCGCCCAGAATCACCCAGGTTACTGTTTCCATCTGATTTGCTTTCAATTTTCTTATCAAGTGCCATGGACTTCTTACAATCCTATGAGTCACTTAAAATAGTGTATAAGGAATCAATTTTACCATAAGCACTAGGGGAAGATGATCTCCTCAAGTCTGTCCAATGTTATTATTTGGACAAGGGCGAGGCTTATGTGGCAGGGTTATTTCCAAAATGCTATCTCAAGCATAGGCGTGGATTTGCAGCTGTTTATGGGGCAGTGAAGAAGGGTTTAAGGGATGATGACCTGTGGCCATTATATAGGACAATTCCAATGCATTCACAAGAATTGGGTTTACAAATGGTAGACATGATAAAAGAGAAATATTTTGCCCTGTAATTCATCCTTGGTCACTAGGTACGGCATGGTCAAAGGCAAATTGTAGTGGCTCGAATTGTTCCATCAGGGAGAAAAGCAACAGACATGAATGAAGGTCAAGGTGACAATATGCTGGACTTGAATGCAGTTGATCAAAACATAAATGAAGATGATATGGAAGAATGAAATGAGTTGTTTTAGATTTCATGAAGTTAATTTTGTATTGTAAAAACTATGCTTAAAATACTGGTCCTTGATAGTTCTGTTATACTGCAATTAAGATACTGAACCAGCTGATGAAGTTTGCTTACCAGTATTATAATTCTGGTAAATTTTGTAATTTTGCTTTTAAATATTAATATAAATACTTAGGCTTATGCCTTTTACCGAGAAAAAAAAAACACATAATGGTGGTGAGATTTTTTTAAGAGATTTTGATGATTATTGCAAGCATACAAGGATTGTTAGGTAGAAAAAATTCCATATAGTACACATCAAAATGAAGTGGTAGAACTTAGGATGAATAAGACTTTGATGGATAGAGCTAGAAGCATGCTAAGTAGTGTAAATCTTGAACAACATTTCTAGGATGAATTTGTATGCATTATTTGTTAATTGATTAACAAATCTCTCACTTCTTCTCTAGTTGAAAACCATCCAATGAGATGTGGATAGGTAAGAGATCATAAATTTCATATTTTATAGTTTTTTTTGTAGTAAGGAAATGTTCATATTCCTAAGGAAAAATTATCTAAGCTTGATTTCAAGGCTAGAGAGTGTGTTCTCATGGGATATGATGAGAACATTAATGGTCATAATTTTTGGGATCTTGTAGTTTTAAAAATATTACATTTTAAGGATGCTATTTTTAGAGAGCTTAGGGAATTTAAAAATGATGAACAACCTCATAAGAAGTCTAAAAAAATAGTGCATTGTGATATTAAAGCTAATAATTAGGAAGTTGCATGGGCAAGATAACAATAGTATAGGTAGAATGAGGAAGAAGAAAGTTCAAATTCAAGTTTCAATGAGGAATAAGAAGAACCTCTTGTTACACCTCTTAAAAGGTTTGAGGCAACATAATCTAACTTATAAAGGTATAATCCTTTTAATTATAATTATGTATCTAATTTATCATGTGCTGAAAATGAACCTAGATCTATTAACAAGGCTTTGTCTTCAAAAGAGCATGAGTCCTAGTTGGAGGCCATGAAAGATGAAATAAAGGCTTTAGATAAATGTGACATGTGGGATATAGTTGACTTTCTAAGGGGAGGAAAGCCATATGATATAAATGGTTATTGAAAAATAAATTCAAAGCAGATGGTAATTTGGAGTGATACAAGGCCTGGTTAGTGGCAATAGGTTACTCTTAGATTGAGGGAGTGGATTTTGGTAATATTTTTTCTCTTGTGGATAAAATATCCTCTATTATATTCCTTTTATCTATTGCTCCTACTTTTGGTTTAGAGGTAGTGAAAATGGATGTAAACATAACTTTCCTACACGGGGATTTTATTGAGGAAATATTTATGAAACAACTTAACAATTTTGTAAAGAGATAGGAAGACTTAGTGCAAGTTAAAGCAATTTCAATATAGTCTGAAGTAGTCATTGAAAGTTTGGTATCAAAAATTAAATTCTTTTGCATTGGATTATGATTTTATTATAAGTAAAGTTGATCACTATGTTTATTCAAATTAATTGATGATTGGTTACTAATCATTGTCCTATATGTGATGATATGTTATTTATTGACAATGATAAGGGAATGATTAGGGAACTTGAGGGTCAATTATTTGGTTCTTTTAATATGAAATATTTAGGGGTTTGCACAATATATGTTGGGTATGGAAATCTTTATGAATTAGGTTAACAAAAAATTATGGTTAAGTTAGAAGAAGTGTATTGGCACTTTTTTGTAATGTTTTGTCATGTAGGATTGCAAAATAGTTAGTATTCCTTTTCCAATTGGAACTAGGCTATCTCTAGAGAAATTTCCTTAAATAGATGATGATCATGAAGAAATGCATAAAATTTCGAGAATGGTGTAGATTCTCTTACTAAGCTAGTGAACACAAAGAAGTTTGGTTGGTGCAAGGAGGTCATATGTCTCTCATCTTTGAGACATTGATTGACTATGTTTTCTAACTATTTCATTGCAATGTAAATGTCAAGTGAGAATTTTTTGATTAGGTGGCATGCACCTTGTAAATCCTAAACAAGTTATAATAGTTTTATATAACATTGTCAAAAAATAATTGTTATGTTTCCAAGGAACATGGAGATGGTAGACAAACCCCTCTATGTGGTAGAAAAAATTATTTATTAATTATTTATCCTCACATGTAATTGTAGTTGTATTTAAGTCAAGAGTTACTTTGGGTGAGATACGAAAATTATAATAAAGATTAGGATGAGCAAGAAGGCATAAGAGCACATTCTATGTTGGATCTTATGATAGATTTGGTCAATCTTACCATGGAATGCCTAGGTTTGAGATCTTGGTCAATTTGACAGTTATGATAAAATCTTTGTGTATAAGAGGAGTTACCTTTTTAGTGAGGTGTGAGATATCCCATGAGGATTTGGATGACTAGTTTTGGTTGTGTGATATTGGCCACTTGTTTTGGAATGTCATTAATGATATCTTGTATTCATCTCTTCTCTATATATGTACCTTGAGATGATATTAGGATCAAGTTATTTCTGAGGTCATTTGAGCACCATCATGCTATCAAAATTCAAAGGAATAAGTTGATGTTGGTGTACGTTTTATCATCCACCGAACACATAGAATAAAATGTCCAAAGACACCCTATCCTCTCTTGAGAAACCGTCATGTATGCTAAGATTGCAAGAAGATCATATGGCGATTCCAAGGTTTCTTTTGTCAGGTCTTGACATGTGGATAAGCTCAATGGGCATTGTGATGTGTTGGTAATACACAAAGGGACTTACGTTAAGGAATTCTTCACAAGTTTGGAACTTAGACGGATTTATCATTAAGGGATTCTTCTCTTGGGATTTTCAATTTGAGATCTCTAAAAAGTGCAAAAAGGATAAGGGTTTAGGGGTTCTAATCTATCCCTAGGAATTCAAGAGACAGTAAAGATCGGGTGAAACGAGTAACCACGCTTTGTTTTGCCTCCCTAGGACAACTACACAAAGTGGGTGCAATCTTCAAATGGTGTGATTATAATTTTCATGTCTCGAATAAGACTGAAGTTAAGCATCCACAATCACAAGCTCAGGCTAACTTTATGCATTGAATGAAAATCATCCATCCAAAGAAAGTATGAGCAATGTTTCACCATAAATCTATACTATCAAATCTTGCATTCACTTAACAAACATTCAAAGCAAATTCTATTTTAATTGTAATCTAAAGTTCTATCTAATTCTAATCTATGGTTGAAGAAGTTATGCAACCTCGCAAACCACTTGACATTAAAAGTGATTCAAAGCAAATCATGCATAAGAGCTTTTATTATCGGAAGTAGCAAAATGCAACAATTTCATATACTTTCTTCACACAAATGAAAATGAGAGTTCATGAGTTTATATAGTGTTTTCAAGAACAAATGAAAGGCCAAGATTAAAACAACATCAACGGCCAAGATTAATACAAATCAACCCTAATTAGGGTTACCCAAAATAACATCAGTAAACAACCAGTAAACAAAGAGTGAGGTGGCGTTTGGAGCTATCTTCAAGGGAGTTCGTCCCTATCCTCCTGAGTAGCAGTGTGCTCGACGAACCTAGACATGATCTGGATGACTTCCTCCATCGTGACTGGCGGCATCATGCTTATTCTGAATTCAAGCCCATCCAAGTCCTCAGCGTATCTGGCAATGGCACTCTCCCATTCCAGCTTTTGTTTCAGGAAGGCATCTCAGATAGATAAGAGGTTCGCCACTTTTGTGAAGTCCTGCCTCAGAATCGCCCCTGTGGTAGAGAAAAAGATTTCCTGAACTTTGCTCTTCAGTCTTTCTAGCTGCATGTCATTTTCCCGGACAATCTCTATATCAAACACGTCCGCAGCTATGAGGTAAATCTTTCTCTGGATTTCTCTGATTTGTTCCTCCACTCTGAGCCCATCAGCCTTTGCCTTGTCCAAAACCTTGCTCTGTATAGTCAATGCCCAAAACCAATGATGAAAGTCATAAGCGGCTCTCGCAACAATTACCTTTTCCTCAACCAATTCCTACTTTGGGACACCCTTCAGTACTCTGAGGCATGGAATGAGCCTCTCCTGAATATCTGGGAGGTTGTCCCAAACTTCTGTCATGTCAGCCAATCTGGAAAGGAAAGAGGAAGTATGTCTGTAGGCAAGTGTCAATCTCTCCATGAACGAAGCTGCTTCTATGCCCTTGTCATCCAGTCCTTGGCCTCCTTGGCTGTGACCATACCTTCTTCCACATCCTTGGCCATCTCCTGTGAGGAATTGAGAAGAGGAGGAGCTATTGCATCACCCTGATTGAGTGGTTGGGTCAGATGTTGAATATACTCCTTCAAGCACTCGACCTCCCTTTTGTACTCTTTCTTTTTCGCCACTTCCTTTTCCAATCTCGCCTTGATAGTTGAGACTGAGTTATCCAATTCTTCTACCTCCTGGCCTTTTGTTGTTGGGCCCAGGTCTATAGTGGTAATTGCGTATTCCTGGGGAGTGATTTCATCTTGTGCTTTGTCAATTGTTGGTACTACAATCTGTATGGAACGACCGCTAGCCTCGTCCCTCTGAATCGTGGAAAATTTCTTGGCAGGTTTCTTCACAGCAACTTGTTCCAACCTTGCCAAGAAATCTACAATATCATCTTCTTCCTGGATCTCAATTGGTGCCTGAATCTTCATTCTCTCCTTCAACCAGTCAGGAATGGTTGTTCAATACTATCTTCGTCCTAAACATTTTTTGCACTTGGTACGTCCAAAACTCCTTTGAGAGAGGAAATCATCCCCTCTTGGAATTCATCATTTTGGACATCCATTTCATCTTCTGAACCCAGTACTTTTGTGCCCATAGGAGATGGGGGCTCATCGTCATCCAACTGGATTGGCTCATTGTTACCCTCTTGAATTGGAGAAGGCATTATCATCTCAGCCAAGGATTCGTCTGCAGTGGCCACTAGTTCATCAATGTTTCTAGATGCAATGGAATGAGACGGCTCCATCCTCTGTCTCTTTTGGGCAGGCTCTATGTTTGTAACCACTTCTTTCCTCTTCTCAATAATCTCAACCAAATCATCATTGTGGGATGCGCCAACATTGGAGGAGTATGACTCTGTATCACTTAGCAAGTCATAAGTGAGCGTCATTCTTTTTTGCCTCAACTCCTAGACCTATTGGTCAACCCACCACTGATAATACTTAACCACTGGCCTCATCAACGTAGCCAAATTTGAATGCTTAGGCTCTGACCACTTCACAGCAGGAAGAGGCCAACTCTCATCGAAGCATGGCTGGACATATTTTCCATCATCCTGCAACTGATCGGGCACCCGGCAAAGTTTGGTTGCCCTCATCAAATCCACCGGCACTCTAGACCATAACCTTCTCCTGACTTCATACTCGTCAACAGCATTCACCCAGAAGTCCTCCAGATCTACTTTGTGTTTATATCTTTTACCATCCACGGTTCGAATGTGATGATGAGGGTCAAAATTGGCCCTGGACCGATAAGTTGTGAATGGATACCATTGAATTTCCAGCCTGGTGCTTTCAGCTGCTTGTGCTGATGGACAAGACTCCAACATATTCCCAATAAAGAATGGGAAAGTGATGGCTGCCTTCTGTTTTGGCCTCTGGATGCTCTGATAGGTCTCTAGCTATCTTAGGACTTCTAGCAAAATCATCCGATTTGTAGGATAGATAGGCAGCCTGTAAGGATTTCCAGTGAATCCCCGGATCCTAATATACGTGAACCTTGGAAACTGGATAAACAAGGATCCATATCTACTGATTAAGCTCTTGGCTTCATGACTCAGCCTCTAGTGAGTTCCTCCTTGAAGTATTCTGGTAATGTACATGAGGAAGGCATCGTGCGCCCGCCTGAAGTGAGACTTCTCCCTGAGTTGAAGTTGTGGGTAACAGTCATAGGACTTGAGTTTGTTCTCACCATTTCCTACTTTGCCTTTGCATATAAGTCTTGAGTATCTGTACGTTCTGGCCAACAAATAGACAATGTATGAGCTCATGTGGAAAGACTTTGTCTTCTCCAGATTGACTAACTGCTCGTGGAGACTGTCACTAATCATCTAAGACCAGTTGAACATCTTCATGCCGGAGGTGATTTCATTGATAAAATAATACATCCACGTCTCAAAATATGTGCCTTGTGGATTGTCAGCTATCCTGTTCAACATCAGAATGATATCTCCATAATCCTCCTTGAAGTCTATCTGACGTAGGTTCTTGGGCATTTTCTTGGTAGATGGTCTAGGTTTCTCCAACCATGATTTATTAATATTTGTGGCACACAATTCAGATTGGCCATCATACAACCTTTTAGCGTCCTCCTTGGTCTTATAGATGGTCTGATGGTGTGTCAGGATGCCAAATGCCTCCTGGATTGCCACTTCGCCAAGGTGAGCTAGAATCCTTCTGTCAGGTGCAACAATTTGTCTCTTTTGCGTATCATAATGAATGGCGCATTCTACCATCAACTCGACACATTCTATTGTTGGCGGTAATTCGGCTGCTTAGAAGATGCCATTCCTCACCATCCGTTTGGCAATTGGTGTCGGTAATCCATTGTGTCCATATACCCTCTTTTTGAACTCCGTGAAGTCCACATGCCTAAGATCAGTGTCTGCAATATTTTTCCATTTAGAATTGATCTTTGACTCTTGCTGCAACCCTTTACTGGCAAACTTCATCAGCACCTTTTTTGATGATTCTCCCGGTGTGGTCATTAACCTACAGTAAAAAAAAGAATTTACATTAATACGGAGACTTTAAAATATAATTTATTTTCGGGCCTTTTATTTGAAAATTCCACTTTCAGCTTATTAAAGAGATTGAATTTCTGCGAAAAAGCAAGCTGAAAGTAGGCGAATTTGATTGAAATTTTGCCAGAACTTAGCCAAAATGACAGAATAAGACGAAAGAAGAATAAAATCTTGGCCAACCCAATTTCAAACCTCTGGATGCGAATAAAATTCAGCTTATGAGAATTCAATCAAAAATCCAATGATAAAGTGCGCCAACTTGTTGAGAAGTTTGACTTTCAGCCAAGAATTATTTTATTTCTCCAAAATTTACTTCCTCCAACATAAAAATTTACTCCTTCTACTTAGAAAATCGACCTTGCCTTCAGAAGAATCAATCTTGCCTCAATTTGCTTGCAACTTTGAGAGATTAACTTATCTTCAGCTGAGCTTGTGAAAAATGAGTTGTTGAAACTCATTATAATGAAGAATTCAATTTGTTTTAGCAACTTCATCTTTTTCTCTCGATTTCGATTTGTTTCCTTCTCTTCAATCAGGCAAGTTTCTATTCTTTTCGAAAAAAACTTATGGCAATCTTATCCAAGCCCCATCTTTAGCAAAATCCTTTTGATTTTCTCTGAGTTCAAAAATTCGATTTTTGGCTAAATGTTTATCTTTATTTTTGAATATTTTGGAAAAATATTAAATGTTCAATTAAATTAAATTCGATTTTTCCAAGTTTCAATTCATGGCGAAATTTTATTTATTTTCTCCTTTCCTGGCGTAATGAATTTTCTTCCAAGACACCTGTGGTGAATTTCATTTTTGTCCGAGGCATTTTACATTCCTAAGTGTCGGAAATAAATTATCCAAAGTGTTAAAATGTCAAATTTTAATTTATTTCCAACCCATTCAATTTTGACCCATGGCTAAGTATTTATTAAATTTACATCATTTTGATCTTTAGTAGGGCAAACTTAGGAAAATTTCCATCCATTTGGCCTAGGGCGGACTTTACTAGCCTTTGGACATCCTTCTCTGGCAGAAGTCGGAATTTATCATGTGTTTGGACGTCTTGATATTTCCAAGTTTTGGCATTTTTCCCATGGTGGAGGCGTCAAATACTTAGTCAATTTTATGAATATTCTCCTCCCAAGGTAATACTACATAGGCAAGATGTTTATACTTAGCCAAATTTTCAATTTTCTTCATTGCTCTAGGTTGGGCAGACCTCGTCAACTTCTCAAACTTAGGCGAATTTTCTCCATGATTTGCATGCTTTTTCCTCTTGATTTTCTCTAATTTTCTTGATTTTCTCATTCCATAGGTCTAATTTTTCATGATTTTTGCATTGATTTTCCCAGATTTCTATCTTGCTTTTCCATGCTTTTCTTGATTTTTGCTTGATTTTTCGTTGATTTTTCAATTTTTTGGCTTAATTTTTGGTTCTTAAAAATGGAAACGTTGACTCACTAACCAGGGTTGACTTTCTAAAAATAGAAATTTCTAAAAATAGCAAAAGAGAAATCCCTAAAAAATAGGGAACCCAAACTGGTCCAAAAATGCCAAAAATGAAAAAGCAAAAAAGCAAAAATTCCTAAAAAATAGGAAGTGTCAGAATTGACTCAAAGCACAGGCGATCCTCGTCTCCCGGACCTTCTAAGCACTTCCGTGACGTTTAGGCACTGTTTCGGGCTTGTATTCTCAACTTGGCTCGGATGACTCTCAGAAGACTGACTTAGAACTCTCAAAATGATGACCTCATGAAACCGTTGTGCAAAAGCAAAACCCCAAAAAGAAGCAAACTACTGGGGATCCCCATTTGCAATGGGGCGATGTGTGAAAAAGTCACAATAGGTCTCTTTGGGTGTGGGTTTTTTCTCAAAAGAGTTTCTCCATTTAAATCTTCATTTTTGGTTTTCATCTACTTTATGATTCATTTTCATTTCCATTTATGATCTACCATTTATTATTGAATTTGGTTGCTTTAAGATAAATATATCTCATTGTATAGTTATATTATGTTTCAATAATTTATGCCCTCCCTACAAGGCATATCCTCACTGGATATGTACTCATCACTATGATAATCCATATAACATCATAAAAATCATGGATAAATGACATTGGTGAATCTAATATGCATGAATGAGTACTAATCAACTCTATGAAGGAAGGAAAAAATGAGACATGATAGAACTCAATCTCCATAGATTGCACCTATGTATACTTTGTAAGATGATATATAAGTTGAATGGTAAGTGACAAAGACATTTGTACACTGTACAAGAGGTACAAGTTTAATTCAAAATGAGGGATTTGACCTATGTATACTTTGTAGGATAATATATAAGGTAAATAGGAAATGATTCTCCATGTAGGCATCCACCACTTAAGGGTTTTATACATCAAATTCATGTGTCACTTGGCGATGATAAGAAAAAAATTACCTTTTGTCACCTTTTTTATATTTTTAACATAAAGGTTGATAGATAAACGATTGCAACTTGATAACACTACATAGGAATTTTTTATTTTGATAGGTAGATAAGTGAAGGGTGAATAATTATATTTCTAGTTTCTTATGGTTTACATATGTACAAATATTAACTTATTTTCTTGGTTCAAACATGTAAGGGAAGTAAAAATGACCATGTATTCAAATCAAATGATTATTTTTTCAATTATATTTTTCATTCTAGAGATTGATGTAAAATTATTGTAGTACAAAAATATTTGTAATGTATTTTATTTTCATTATCTCTTATAAAAAATTATTCAATAATTTTCATATGTGATAGTTGTGGAAATGATATATTTAGTTACACACGTAGAGGTGTAAATAAATAGAGATATGATAAATGTCGTTAAAAAATAGATACCTAAGATACATGGTAAAAATGTAATATTTTAATAGGAAGGGGTATAAAAAATTCAAGATATAGATGTAGAAACGAAATTAGGATATTATTTAAGATGCAATAATTGTAGGTGACTTTTTAGGATAAGTTTTCTAATTGAATCCCCAAGAGTATTCTATTTCACTATTTTGGGATGACTATGGAGATAAGGGATGAGTTTGTAGCTGCGGACTTGTCTTATACCCATGAACTTGTATTGTATAATATGCAACCTTTTGTTCTTTGCTTGTCTTAATGTCTTTTTGAATCTTTTTCTTTGTTTGAATATATAAGGGTTGGTGGTATAATTTATAACAAACTTGGTAAGGCTATGGGTATGTCACATGAGGACATGTTCTCCTCGGTTAGCCTATATAAATGTGTATGAATGATTGAAAACAATAATTTTTAGTTATGCATATGTTCCTATAAATACTTGTGATCTAGATTCCTTTTAGTATGACAATTAACGTATGAACATGTAAATGATATGTGAATATAGCTTGGAGTTGTCAAATAATTAAATGAATGTATTCAATGCCTTTAAATGCAAGGACACAGAAATAAATCACTCAAACTTTGGAGGGAAATATTCAAAATTGATTTTTTTGTTTTGAAATTAAAAATATGTGCATTGGTAAAGGTGATCAGGACACCAATAAGGAGATGTGTGAATCATAAAAATGAGGTAGAGATAAATTTATAACAATGTGTATAGATGACATAAGACAAGGAATCTAATTTTATACAAAATAATGTAAATTGTCAATTTATCTATATATAAATACTCTCAAACATAAATACAATTAAATAAAAAATGATATAAATATACAAATTTCACTGTGATTTCTACACAATTTTGTCAAAAACTCTTATCTCTGATCCATCCATGCAGCTATGTATCTTATGCATTCTTTTATACATGTGTCATTATATTATATTACTTGGAGATGCACTATTGAAAGTTATGGTGTAATACTGGTTTCCTTTTGTCTGCAGACTATGGTTTTGCCATAAATTGTGGAGGACAGAAGTTGAAATCTTTTGGTACCGAATTCGATGCTGACGATATTGATCTTGTTACTCGTCCATTCTTCCAAAGTCCGAAGGCAAAGTGGGTAGTAAGTGGTACAGGATATTTTTTGGATCCCGAGGCTCAGCCAAATTTCACGGCCACGAGTAACGCTAACTTTTCTATTAGTCCACAAAATAACACCATAGCTAGCTCTCATGCATTAGATCCAGAACTGTACAGGACGGCACGCATTTCTCCCACCTCTCTGAGGTACTATGGCCTTGATCTCCATAATGGATTATACACTGTAGAGCTCCACTTTTCAGAGATACAATATCTAGATACGCCAGCCTCAAAAAGAGCACGTATCTTTGATGTCTATGTTCAGGTACATCAATTTGCTTTAGCAATTTCTGTCTTTAAATGTCTGAATCAATGCAATCTGATTTTTCTTCGTATAAAATAACCAAATATGGGATAAAAGTTTTGGAAGCTTAAAATTAGAGGCTTCTTCTCCAATCTTTAATATGAAAGAAAAATTTGAAAACTTTGCAAAAGCTTGAGTGTTTCAAAATTTCTCTCATATTCAATTAAGTTTGTTTGTAATTTTTTGGGATGTTTATTTTAAAGTCTAAAATTGCCAAAACAGACCATTTTTCCTTTATTAACCACCCCGATCATCATACGGGGTGGAATTGCTCAAAATTTATGCAGGGAGATAGAAAGTTGAAAGATTTCAATATTAAAGAGGCCGCTGGAGACAAAAATCTGGCAGTTATTATGAACTACACCATAAATGTTACAGAAAACTTCTTGGAGATTCACTTCTTTTGGGCTGGGAAAGGGGCATGTTGTGAACAAGAAGATATGTATGGACCTTTGGTATCGGCCATTAGGGTATCTCCTCGTAAGTCAGATCTTTATGCCATTATCCTTATACTGTGTTCTAACTGTTTAGAATAGATCTACTTAAGTATCACATAAGCTTGAAATTTTTTGAAATATCAGGTGGACAAAAAAAAATCAGATGGCTTGCTGAGTTAACAGTCGACCACTCTTTCACTGTCTATGGGTATTTCAATTTTGAAAAAAAAATCTAACTTGTGTTATCAATAATGCAATGCTGTTCAAAATATATTTTTTTATTAAAAGGTAAATAGATTTTACAGGGCAAATTTAGAAAGGCAGCTCCAATTTTGAAAGATGAGCCTGTCGCCCTCAAGATAATCAGTGTTCCCCAATCCTAAATCTATTTTCCCACATGATCATCTTTATATCCCATCTGTTGATTTCAACCACAAAACCACATTCTTTGAGCTTGAATAGTGTTCAAAATATAATGTTCAATTCAAGGGGAATAATCCATTTTTTGACCATTAGCAGTGCATGAATTATGGGCTGTTTGTTTTGAGATAAATCCTTGGGTACGTTTCCTTTTTCCACTGATATGTAATTGTATTGAATTTTCTTGTGGCAGAATTCAATGTTCCAAAGAACAATAAGACAGTCGTAATTATTGTTGTCGTGGTGATCATTTTGGGCGTTCTGCTGATATTATCTATGGTCTTAATCAAGAAAAGGAAAAGGGTAGCCAACATATTATCTTGTCTCAGTGACGACAAAGGTTTTTAAACTTACCTCATCTAAATCATTTTGTTTTTCTAATTCACCAGTTTCATGTTTAATTTTTTTCTCATGTGCATGCTCCGAGGGTTAACAGAGCCGAAGACTATGGAGAGCAATTCTTTCAGCTTAAGAATGATGAAAATTGCAACAAAAAATTTTAATCCCAAAAATAAGATAGGAGAAGGTGGATTTGGTGCTGTTTACAAGGTACATTGATCTGCATCCTGAAATTCCAATTAAGCCTATATGGCTGAAATCTAATATTGCAATTTAATAGAGGATTTACTAGATCACTGTCATACACATATTTTTACTTTACAGGGCATAATGCCAGATGGGAGGAAGGTAGCAATAAAGCAGTTATCAGCTTACTCCAAACAAGGGAGTAGAGAATTTCTGAATGAAGTAGGACTAATCTCTACAGCCCAACATCCAGATCTTGTTAAGCTTTATGGTTGCTGCGTAGAGGGAGATGAGCTTCTTTTGGTTTATGAATACATGGAAAATGGCAACCTTGCTCAAGCTTTGTTTGGTAAAGCTGCATTTTTATAATTAATATATAAATATAAAATGTCCCTTTAGCAAATTTATCTGTTAGGAGATCATTGCCATTTATATCAAATTGATCCATAGAACCTTTGAAAAGTATCATTAAATTATACGGTTTCCTATGTGTTTCGACTTGGTGTATGATCCAATATTAAAGTGCTCTTGTTGTTATTGTCATTGTCTTAAACACCATGTCCTAAACTCTTCATAAGTGGAACTTGGAAGTGTCAATGTGCCATAATGGGTTGCGTTGTAAATGTTTATTTGTTCCAAAGAAGTCATTGCAGAAAGCAAAAGGGGTCCAATTTTTCTCACTGAATTCTAATTCTTATTTGCAGATCGTAATGAATCCCAGATTAAGCTCGATTGGCCCACGCGATATAAGATCTGCTTAGGAATTGCACGGGGACTTGCATATCTTCATGAGGAATCACTGCTAAAAGTTATACACCGGGACATTAAATCTACAAACATTCTTCTAGATAAAGATTTAAATCCCAAAGTAGCAGATTTTGGCTTGGCAAGGCTGTTTGATGAGGAAAGCACTCATGTCAGTACAAGGGTAGCTGGAACAATGTAAGTTGGAAAAAACAAAAGAGCTTACAAGTTAACAAGTTTGTAATCTTTTGGAAAATTCTAGTAGGGTTGCCAGTCAATGTGTAACAACCATGCTTTGGTTACTATTAATTTTTTTTTAATTCAATTTACAACAATTATCAGCATAATCTATCAATCATCTTTCATTTAATTTAGAAGTGCTGACTTCATAACTTCTTCAATCATCGTGGTGGCAACAACTCTATGCCATCACTTATATGCTTACACTCGAAAATGGTAAGCTCCCAATACTAGGGTCATCCCTAGATCCAAACCTAGATCTCGAGGGTTCATTTGTGATCACTTTTCCTATATATCTTTTTTTTTTAAATTAGAGGCTTTGTAGTTCATACACCAATGATAGAGAAAGAGTTCATCCTCTTCTCTGATCTCTCTTTTAAATCATGACTATTAATTAAGCTTATGTTTATCATTATCCAATTACACTAGAATGATAACAACTTGCCATCAAATGTTGGTTTCATACCAATCAATACCATTCATTAATGTACAAAAAACATAAATTCACATAGGGGTCACATCATTCCATAATCCCAAGTTCACACAATGATTGGCTCAAGCATACATCACCTATACACAAGTTGACTAGTTCATATACATATCACATGTACAACAATGACTAGCTCAAACATACATCACATGTTTACATGAAGAATAATTGACACTATGAAAGTGGAAGCAACCTACTGTATGCATCATCTAGCTACCTGGTCTACTAAGATATAAGCCCATAAGTAGATCTCATCTAGAAAAGAAATGTCAGTGCATCCCATACTACACTACGGGTCCCATCCTTTTCCCAAATCCACTAACATCTATGATGACAATCAAGCATCTCATACTACTTGATGTCATCACTAGCAAGGGCATTAGTATAACAATGTGCATGATACCCAAGGCTATTTACATAAGTACACAGTGAGTGAATAGTATATAAACAATGAGATCGACACATCCACAATGAGTGACTGACACCTATCCTTTTAGTGCATCCTAGATAGAAAATGAATGTCGTTGCATCCCATAAATTACACCATGGGTCCAATCCTTTTTTAAGTCATCTACACCAATGGTGATGATGGGAAAGTAACCCATATTACTTCAATCATCACTGAATAAAGAGTAAGTGTAACAAACACATCACATAAAGCCCTTATTAAGATTCCCATAGCGCACTGAATCATTGATTTGTTGGATTATGATGTATATTGCTCTTAGGCCACCAACAACAAGTATGTCCACCCAAGAAGGAGTAGTATCTAACATATAGCACCTAGTGACCTTGGTGATATTGTTAACTAACCCCTTCATAATATGGGTGGCACTTGGCATCAATCACCTTCATGCTATAGGTGACTATCTGTTAACCCTCTTGATACAACGGTCAACTTCATTTTCCATTACCTACATGATAGGGGTAACAACCAACTCAACCACTCCAATATCAATTTAGTATAGCCCCTAGCAATCTTTTGCCTCCATGATACAAGTGAATATTGGCTAGTCCATAAAATACAATAGTAGTTCTAGGCATCTATCATTAGCACAATCCAATGACAACTTACTACTGTTCCAATATCAAACTCGGTTCTGACATGTGGGGGTCTTATAGCCATGAACACCTAGTCTACAAATCACAAGGGTTCACAAGTACTGGTCAAGTGGACCTCAATATGTCTATCGCAATCAAGTGATTCAACAACCTATACATAGATTCCTATAGGTTTGGAGTTAAATTTTACAAACACATAAGAGTAAAACTAAACCCACATGAGTTGACCTCTACTCAACATGTATACCTAAATAAATACTAATTTATAAAGTCATCAAATACACTCATTTCATTCAAATTGTTAACCAAATCACACTATTTAGAAACACATACTTTATCAGAAAGATACAAAGGAAAAGTATCCAACCATACTCAATAATACTTACGGTTTTTGCCTACAAATGACATAGGCCATATTAGGGAATGTCATTCCAAACTCAACCCAAAATTAGACACATAGCTACCACAAATAGACCATTCATACCCAATAAGAATACCCATTGTTCACCCCATTATATCCTATTAGAAAAATTCAAAAAAATCACATCATTTTTAAATACGAGTTATCAAGTTTGCTTAACTCATTCATAGCCGTCTAATATAAATTCCAACCTCAGACTGAAACATATTGAAGAGGGAAGGTTGGACACATTTAAGAACAATGCCAAACCTTGGAGTTATCCCCCTAACCCTCCCCTATGGACTTGAGGTCACAGAAGCATCCTTCACCCAAGAACTGCCTACATACCCACTTCCAAATGGGATTAAAGTCACATGTTATCTCCCTAGGTCTCTCTCAAGGAACATACACCTAGAATTCCTACATAGAAAACCCTTTGTCCAAAAAAAATAAATAAAGGTAATATGATTTTTCACCTAAGTTGAGTTAATTAAATCTTAGTAAAGTAACATTGATTCTTTCTTGCAAACCCACCAAGGTCCTATACACATTAAGATTGTCTCATGCTAGAGAATAAGGATTAACTAGGGTCAAAAATATTGTTATCCAAGATATATCTCTTCAGGCATGGAGATCCAAACATATCTAGGTACAAGTTTGCTAGGCAATCCTAACTCAATTTAGGATTAGGACATTGGTAAAAAGTGTATGTCCCTATAAAGTAGTAGTAAAATATCACTAGCTTGCATCAATTATGCAAAAACCTCAACTTGGATCCAAGTGAGGTCTCACTACAATATGGTTCTATAAAATCAAGTATCATAATTGATTATGACTTCCTCCTAAGTGGAACCCAACATGCATCAAGGCCACATAGAATTATCTGAGACCTCAAAGGCTTACAACAATACTTATAAACTTGCCTTAAACATAATCAATACCTATGTCAGACTAAAGAGAGTGGAACTAGTGTGTCTATTAAATTATCATATGAAGATATACACCTAATGATTTTATGAATAGTAATATTCTTAACCTTCTAGTTTTGTTTGCCTTAAGGTGTGACCCAATATTCTCATAATAGTCTAGTTCACTAGATAGACATTATTTGTACTTGTTACTCATGAATAAATAGCATCTCAATGGTCAGTAATAAATGGTTCCATATTGTAGTAATAAGTTTGCAAATCAATCTTCTATAAGCATATTTCAATGCTTATAAGATGTAGAAACATCACAAACTCACAACACATTGTTCAAAATATCACATCATATAATTAACAAGCAACTGAATACAACAACAGTATAGATACAAGGTATTTAAACTCAAAAAACAGTCCTCATAATTTAATACCTACTGTTTTGTTGAAGAATCACCACAAATTAATAACATCCACAACTAATTGTAAACAACATTCTCAGATTGTGGGACACAATCACCTTTTATCAGATTTAAATTAAATGAAAACATAGAACATTTAGAGGAAAAAGATAAAACTCTCTTTGGTGTCTGATTACCTCTCTTTAATCACCACTTGTTACAATGTAATAATAGACAAATCACAAATTACATGGAGTAAATGTATTGGTCAAAACTATGACCCACAAGTATTGATTGTCATCAAATTCAAAAAGAATTATCTCGTTGTTCCGAGGAATCGAGTAGGAATAAAATAAGCATCCCAAATCACATTTTGAGCCATTAAAATGGTTGGTTTCTGAAAAGAAGCATCTATGAGAGTTTGAGATACTTGAAGAGGTTGCAACTTCCTCACTGGTAGCTTCAGCACCTCCACATAAACACTGTGCAAAGTTACGTCCTAACCCAATTCACAAAGAACAAACAAAAGGAACTACTCTCCCAGTAGGTCACATCGTGTCAAGAAAACACTAAAATCTTCTCGAGTGTAAAAGTAGTTCTCCTCAGTGGCGCCTTTCCCACGATCTGATTCGTCATTAGTGCAGGCCTTAACTGTTAAACGATCATCAGGGTAAATATTATGTCCCCAGTGACATCCCAATCAAGGCTAAGAACAATCCCATCTTCACCTTCAAACCAGAAGGCCCTTTTAGTACACAATACAAAGGCCCCTTTCCTGGCACCATACCCCTCTTCAAATGCGATTGCAGGTCCTCCTGCCCATCCACACTCTCTTCTCCCGCGCGCCCTGTCATTTGTCCCTCTTTTCACGTAAAATTTGGACGAAAATGGTGAGGATACCGTGCCTTATTAATTGCATGGCACCTCCTTCACCCCTGGTCAACATTCAATCCATATGCACATGGTCTCCTGTCCTCTTTGAATGACATTTTAATTGCATTTGTTTGTTTGTTTTTTTCCACAGTCATCCACCATAGAGGCAGCTGACTTGGGGATGTGACACAATGGATGGTCACTCTTTACCACTCAAATACTGAATATTCAGCTATTGATAAAATTTAGAGAAATAATAGCAGTACAAAGATAAGAGACCCATATATGAAATTGTTTATTATATTCTATTTTAAAAGATTACATGTTTGAGGTAAATTTGATAGCTAATTGAAATTAAATTGTCACTTCTTAATGCTTATACATTTATTTATTAATTCCAACACTTCCTCTTAATGAAGAAATTAAGTTTATAATATCTAGCATATTCCTACATACTAGAAACTCTCTCTTTTATTCTTATAGCTGTTAGTTTTTATGATCAGATTATATAAGCAGAATTTAACTCAAAATCAGACACATAAACACAGAAAATACCCTGGGAAAACCCTCCACTTGAGGGAGAAAAACCCAGCAACAAAGATCTCTTTTATATATATAATAATGGCAACAATTCACTTTACAATGAGGCCAATATCCAGCACCAACACTAGATGCAATAACAGATAATAATCTGCCCTTCCTTAAACTCAAATCTGCACTTGAAGGAATTCGCAATCTGCTCTTGGAGAAATTCACACTTGAATGAAGGAGAGAATCAAACTTGCTTGATGATAAAATGGAGTGGAAATGACCTTGTATATATACAATAGAGAGAGAGGTCGCACCTCTTCAAGAGCAAGGTCGGCCACAATAAGAAAATATAATTACAAATAATAAATGCGAATTACAAGGAAGGTCGGCCCAACTTAGTAATTACATTGTTGCCAAGTGAAGCGCCTCTTCACTTTAATTATCTCAATAAAATAAATAGCCGATAGGCTATATGCAATTTTATGTCTTGACTCGAGGCTGGAAGGGGAAGCCCAAAGCTGCTATAACATCAACACTCCCTCTCCGCTAGGGAGGAATACTTCCAGTTGTACAAGACACATCACCTCATCCTGATGTCAACCACCATGGCTACTCCCATATGTGGAAAAAGAACATATCACCTCATCGTGATATCAACCACCATGGCTACACCCATGTATGGTATGCACAAGTGCTCATCACTCAACGTGATGTTGTCACCTCATCGTGACGTTCACCATGGCTCTCCCAGAGGGTGAAAAGCACAAGTACAAGAAAAATCATCACAGACTCTCTCATGTGATGTTGTCATGGAGTCACACACATGACATCCACCATGGCTACTCCCAGAGGGTGGAAACAAGGGCTTTCACCTGAAATCTCTCTCACAGAGAGAAATGCATTAACAAGGGCTTACACCTCAAATCTCTCTCATAGAGAGAAATGCATTAAAGCAAATCAGAAGATCACTAATACAGAGACTCCTTCTCAGCTAGGGCTTCATTCTCCACAATACCAAGCTTGTCTCGAAAGTACACAATCTTTACTCTGGCAAGAGGCTTGGTGAGAATGTTTGTCGTCTGCTCATCAGTGCTAATATACTTCAACTAGATTGCTTTCCTCAATACCATATCTCTGATATAGTGGTATTTGATCTCAACATGTTTAGTTATGTCATGAAACACTGGATTGACAGAAAGCTTCACACAGCTTTGATTATCACAATGAATGACAATCGGCTCCAACGATTGTCCAAACAATCCTACAAGGAGCTTCCAAATCCACACTGCTTCTTGAGCTGCCACACAAGCTGCAATATACTCGGCCCATGTGGTGCTCAGTGCCATTGAAGACTACTTCCTGCTACACCAGGAGATCATTGCAGACCCCAAACTGAAAGAACATCCGGAGGTGCTCTTCTGATCAGTGACACACCCTGCCCAATCGGAATCAATATATCCATGCAACTTCAAGTCTACACTAGAAGAATATCTCAAGCCATATCCAACTGTGCCACGCAAGTATCTCAGGATATGCTTTGTTGCAACTAGTTGTATTTGCCTTGGTTCACACATGAACTGACTAAGTGCACTCACTGCATAGCAAATATCTGGTCTAGTATTGACTAGATACATCAACAATCCAATCAACTGTTTATTCATAGTAGGATCCACCAGATCTGAACTAGCTGCAACCTCCTTAAGCTTCTAAAAATTGGTTTCCATAGGTGTAGACATGGATTTGCAATCCATCATACCAAATCTCTTCAAGATGTCTATAGTATACTTGCCTTGACTCAGAATGAACTCATCCGGCTTCTGCCATACTTCTAAGCCAAGAAAGTAGTGCATGAAACCAAGATCCTTCATTTCAAATTTAGAAGCTAACTCCTTGCATTTGAAAATGAGGTGATCTTCTCCAGTAAGAATTAGATCATCAACATATAAAACCAAGATCAATGCTTCGCCATCAATTACCTTGAAGTAAAGGTTTGAATCAACATCATTCTTGGAGAAGCCCAAGCTTCTAAAAATTGGTTTCCATAGGTGTAGACATGGATTTGCAATCCATCATACCAAATCTTTTCAAGATGTCTATAGTATACTTGCCTTGACTCAGAATGAACTCATCCGACTTCTGCCATACTTCTAAGCCAAGAAAGTAGTGCATGAGACCAAGATCCTTCATTTCAAATTCAGAAGCTAACTCCTCCTTGCATTTGAAAATGAGGTGATCTTCTCCAGTAAGAATTAGATCATCAACATATAAAACCAAGATCAATGCTTCACCATCAATTACCTTGAAGTAAAGGTTTGAATCAACATCATTCTTGGAGAAGCCCAAGCTCATCAGGTATTGATCAATTCTTTCGTACCAAGCACGAGGAGCCTGCTTAAGGCCACACAACGCCTTCTTCAGCTTGCAAACATGAGACTCCTTCCCATGAACCTCAAAGCCATCAGGTTGCTCAATATATACCTCTTCCTCAATTACACCATTTAGAAATGTTGTCTTCACATCCATCTGGTGTATCTTCCATCCCTTAGATGCTGCAATAGCAATGATGGTCCTGACGGATGTATAACGAGCAACAGGAGAAAAGGTTTCCTCATAGTCTACTCCCTCTTTCTGAGAGAATCCTCTAGCCACGAACCTAGCCTTGTACTTCTCAATGCTCCCATCAGCCGCATGCTTGATCTTGAAGAGCCACTTAGAAGATACAACAGATTTACCTTCAGGTCTAGGTACGATGTCCCAAACATCATTCTTGAGGATGGATTGATACTCCTCAGTCATAGCATCTTTCCAAACTTGCTGACTAGTAGCTTCCTCAACACTAGAAGGCTCTGACTCAATGATTTGACTCATCAAAGCAACATAGCTTGAGAACTTATGAGGTCTCTTGCTTTCTCTGAAATTTCCTCTCAGGGCTGCAAACCTTTCTGCCTCCTGCGTTGTTTGCCTAGCCCAAAGAGGTCTCTTACGACCAATCACAATGTCTATAGGCCCATTAGTAGGTTCCAAAGGCTCAACTGGATCATCATCTTCTTTAGGATCAGTAGCCTCCCTCTGAATCTCAGGAGTATGGTCAACTTCCATATCCTGAGGCGACTCTTGGTATTCATTGTCTAACTCCATGTGAGTGCCCATAGATCTCTTGAATGCAACATCTTCTTCAAATGTAACATCCCTGTTGATCTCAATCAACTTTTGACTTGGAATGTACACTCTGTAAGCTTTTGAGGACTCATTGTAGCCCACAAAGATTCCCTTCTTTCCAGATGGTTCCAACTTTGTCCTTTTATCTTTAGGTACATGAACATACACTGGACAACCAAAGATCCTCAAATGACTTACTTTCGGCTTCACCCCTATGAATGCTTCTTTAGGAGTCATGTTCTCCAAAATTTGGTGAGGACTTCTATTATGAACATACACAGCTGTCCTAGATGCTTCAACCCAAAGGAAGGTTTGCAGATCTTGATCATGAATCATGGCTCTAGCTGCTTCTACAATAGATTTGTTCTTCCTTTCTGCAACACCGTTTTGCTGTGGATTGTAGGGAACACAAAACTCCCTCTTAATTCCTACCTCAACACAAAAGTTACGAAAACTTCTAGAGATGTATTCTCCGCCATTGTCAGATCTCAGAACTATGATCCTCTTCCCAGACAAGTTCTCTACCTGAGCTTTAAATTCCTTGAATCTCTCAAGTACTTCCTCAAATTCTTTAGTCTTTAAGAAATAAATCCAAGTCTTTCTAAAGCGCATCCTCGGCATGTACCTTCATGCTCCTGGTTGAATTTAGGAAGGCTTGTGACCATCTTCTCCATGGTTGGTAGTGCTTGAAAGTGAAGGTGAGCAAGTCTTCTATGCCAAAGTTCACACGAACTTGAAGAATCATGCAACAACACCTGAAGTGGATGAGTGCAAAGTCTGTAGAGGCACTCATGACGAACTCCAATCACCTGAGCAATCTTGATACTTGAGTTCTTCGGCCATGCAAGAACTTTGCCTTCAGAGAATGCAAATTGATATCCCTTGTCCTCCAAGGCTGAAATAGAGACAAGGTTCCGCTTGATACCCGGAACAAATAGAACATCGCTCAACTGTAAGGAAATTCCGGAATCCAAGTGAAGAGAGGAGGTCCCAACACCTTTCACAGAATAACTTGCATCATCACCAATAATGACTTGAACACTAGAATCTCTCTCCACCAAATCAGATAGATGCTCTCTAAATCCGGTGATGTGGCGAGAGGCACCATTATCAATCAACCAAGTGTTGATGTCGGTAGGCACATGCTTGACAAAGCAGAATAGAATAGAAATTCACTTGTATCCTTTTGCGGAGAGATCTCACCCACATCTACAAATGAAGCTTGTTGCTTAGGTCTGGTTGGACAATCCTTAGCATAGTGACCAAACTTGTCACATCTAAAACATTGAATGTGAGAGAGGTCCTTCTTCTTAAATGCAGGAGCACAATCAGATCTTTGATCTCTATTCCTCTTGAAGTAGCCTTTCTTCCCTTCTTTTCCTTTCTTCTTCGAGGATTGAGTGGCAAGAACATGAATGTCTTCATTTGTAGAACTTTGACCAATGCCTCTCACAGCCAACCTTGATTCTTCTTGAATACAATCTGCTCTCAACTGATCAAACTTAGGAAGTTTTGATCTCGCACGAATTCCTTAAATGAATGACTCCCAAGATGGAGGAAGACCATTGAGAACCAACATAGTCAAATCCTTGCTATCAGCAATATGCCCAATGGTAGAGAGCTGATCTCTCAACTCGATAATCTTCATGAAGTATGAGATGACAGATTCTCCTTTTGCCATCTTGATATGAAGCTGTTGCTTTAATGCAAGAGCTCAACTTGTGTTGTTGATCTCATACATCTCCTCCAAAGTCTTGAACATATCTCTTGCTGACTTCATCTTAGAGATGATTGGCACAATGTGATCTTTCACGAAATCAACCAACATCTTTTTCGCCTTAGTGCCATTCCTCTTCCATTGAGGTTTCTCATTCTCATCGGAAGGTTCAGGAACTTCACCCTCCATGAACTCTGCTAACTCATTTTCTTCCAATGCTAGCATGACTCTAAACTTCCAAGATGTGAAGTTAGATGCACCCTCAAGTCTATCTTCGATCTTGAGCCCGATCACCATCTTGACGATGAGATAGATGTAAGAGAATGAGAATAAGAGAGGATGATAGCGCTGCTATATAAATCTGATCACGATCTTCTTAAACCCACTCTAATACCATGTTAGTTTTTATGATCGGATTATATAAGCAGAAGTTAACTCAAAATCAGACACATAAACACAGAAAATACCCTGGGAAAACCCTCCACTTGAGGGAGAAAAACCCAGCAACAAAGATCTCTTTTATATATATAATAATGGCAACAGTTCACTTTACAATGAGGCCAATATCCAGCACCAACACTAGATGCAATAACAGATAATAATCTGCCCGCCCTTAAACTCAAATCTGCTCTTGGAGAAATTCACACTTGAACGAAGGAGAGAATCAAACTTGCTTGATGATGAAATGGAGTGAAAATGACTTTGTATATATACAATAGAGAGAGAGGTCGCACCTCTTCAAGAGCAAGGTCGGCCACAATAAGAAAATATAGTTACAAATAGTAAATGCGAATTACAAGGAAGGTTGGCCCAACTTAGTAATTACATTGTTGCCAAGTGAAGCGCCTCTTCACTTTAATTATCTCAATAAAATAAATAGCCGATAGGCTATATGCAATTTTATGTCTTGACTCGAGGCTGGAAGGAGAAGCCCAAAGCTGCTATAACATCAACAATAGCCAAGCATACATCAACTATTATATGGGCACATCACTGCTCTTTTAGGCCTCAAAACACCTCTCCTTCTCAACACTCAAGTGGAGGTGTGTCAAACCTTTTCAAATGTGCTTTGATGATCACAATATATTTAATTGTCATTCAAATAATTGAATGATTTGTTCATTGGCCTCGTCAATAATAACAGAAACAACTCCCTCTTTGCTCTCTCCTAAACATAACACATGGTTGTAGAAACCTTTTCTTGAAATTCCAATATTATGACACTCATTTATTTGCAGCAGCAAAATCTTTATGCTTTCAAATAGGCACTTTCACCTTGCAAAATAACACTTTAACTTTCGATGTTTTGAGACATTTTCTTTCGATGACAGAAAATGGTCTTTTTAGAAGTAGATCTCTCTTCTTCTTTTGAAAACTTCAACACATTTAAGCTTCTAAACCAGCAGCCACTCCTATGTTACTCACACTGCAACAAACTCTATCTCCAATCTTATTAGAATCAACTCTCGGGATGCTCTTACTTATTTGGGCACTCCCATAATGGAGTCACACCCAACCCAACTCCAATGTTATGATAAAATTTAGAGAAATAACATGAGATACACATACATGAAACTGTCTATTATATTCTATTTCCAAAGATTACATGTTTATATAATGGTAAGGCACAACCAATTCCTACAAACTTAAAACTAAAACTTGACAGCTAGCCTTCTCTTAAAATCATACTGTAACACATTATCAGAACTGAAATTAACACTACCCACAACATGCTTATACATTTATTCATTAATTCTAACATACTCGACAACCCACTATTTTTTTAAAATTTTGTTGTTACATAAAATCTGAAAAACATACATATCCAACTTTTTTTTTTTTCATTTTCAACAATTCTAAAATCATTTTATTGTTTGAAAAATTCTTCAGCGGATATATGGCTCCAGAGTATGCCTTAAGTGGGCATCTCACGGACAAGGCAGATGTTTACAGCTTTGGAGTGCTTATTCTTGAAATTGTTAGTGGCAGACAACATACAGACACCAGCTTGGAAGAAGAGAGGGCTTACCTTCTTGAATGGGTAACATTGTGTATTTAAATCACACTTCTATATGTTAAAAACTTCCACACAGTTATTTTAAAAGCTTTTTCTTGTAGATATGATTGTTAATATGCTCTGCATCACAGGCTTGGCATTTGTATGAGCAAAAGAAAATGCTACAGCTGGTAGATGACAACCTGCTGCGTTCTGGATACAATGAAGAAGAAGTGTTAAGGATAATTAATGTGGGTTTGTTGTGCACCCATGAGAATCCTGGTAGAAGACCCAGTATGTCTACAATAGTTGAAATGCTACAGGGAAAAATGGAAACACCCGCTTCACATTCTCGGCCTGGTTATCTCAACCATTGGCAAGTATGGCAGCTAACTGCTGGCGTGCCCCACAATCAGGCCGAATCCTCTAAAAGTAATACATCCACCCACATGAAACCATTAATGGAAAGCTCTTCTTCCAGCAAGGAAACTCTCAGCTTAGAGTAATGTTCACAGCAGTTTTGTTAGCGTTTAGGCTACACTCATTCTAAGATGTCTTGCAGTTAGACCATAATCCAACTGTTAACAAATATTTAACTCAACAATTTACAGTTACACATCTCAGCTGAATTATGTGAAAATGTTGTATAATTGGATCTTACTGTAACATGGGAAGTTGATGAGTACTTTTCTAAGGAACATCCATGTGATTATTCTGATTCAGTAACCTTTCAAGCTTTCAATGCCCAAGTTCAAAAATAACAAGTCTTTGCTTTCTATAATGTGAGACAGAACATAGTCCATTTTATGGACAATTCTAATTCATAAAAAAAGTATTCAGCTGAAGGCTTTGGTGAATTACATTGATATTAAAAAGTAATATTCTATTGAATATAGTAAGTAGTCTTGACCAAGATATTTCTATCATTCGCAATCTTGAGAGCTGGCTGCAAGTGTGTGCTATGCTTAGGTGCAGTCCTCAATACTAAGCATGATTGAAGTAAGAACAGTTGATACTTATGGTTGGTGGCTTAGAAATGATTCGTCAATCTAAAGGAATACTAGAAGTCTTAGGTTTTTAAAGATTAGTATCATTTGTTTTCAGTGGGCACTATGTGGTGTGACTTGTTTTTACGAGTTTATGATATATTTTTTTATTTATCTAAAGAGTCATATCTGTGTAATATGAATTATAAAGTTTTTATCATAAAATGGATATTTTATTGGTTGAATTCAACATTTTTTTTTATTGTATGGGTGTTTTAGTACTTGTATCAAATATTTTTATGTTGCATTGCACTATTAGAATTTAAGAGGGGTCAAAGTGAAGGTTGAGAATTTGTCACGAGGATGGAGGACTATTTCTATCTCCAATTAACTTCTCACTTGAAAAAGTGGATATATTTCTTGAAAAGCTCCAGATATTCATATTGCTTCCACTTTGGATCATAAGAGAGTTAAACTAAGACTTGTGATCCAATGTTTTGGTAACTATGATAGTGAGAAGTTTTGCTAGTGAAGACAACAAAGAAGTAAAATTTTGATAAGAAAGATAGTGAGAAGTTTTGATTATAGCCAAGACTATGAGGAGAAATATATTTTCTAAATTAAAATAAAGAATTTATGCTTGTGGATTGTGTGTCCTTATCCACATTTGTTGTAAAATTATAGTTGTTAATAATGTGTGTCACATTTAAACAACTTTGATGATGGATAATGTGGGTGTCCCTATCCTTGATTCAGATTTAGTTAAGGCCATTCCCACTAAATTGAACAATTGGGTGTGCCCCTAATGATGTGAGTCTTAGATTATAGTGTGTGTCCTAGTCCATAAACTTGTATGTATTTGTTGAGCTATTGAGTGTGTCAATTCAACATGTGGTTGTTTAGACTATTGTGTTATTCCTACTCTAGTTCTTGGTACCCTTCAATAAAAAATATGATGTAATAAGGGAGAATGTTAACTATATTATTATATCATGTTTAGTTAGTATTTTTTATTGTATAGGATAGTTGTAATTTATTAGAAATACTATCTAATTTTCTTTAATTAAAGCTTATATGATGAAGCAATACAAATGATAATATTTTAACACAACACATGAGACCAAATAGTGTTGGGCCATTGAGTAGTGTCAAGTGGGTGTTGTCCACAAATAACCACTTAAGAAGTTAAGACAAGGGTTATAGATTAAGGGTGAAATATTGTCACTTATTCATTGATATTGAATATAGTAATTCGAGTCTTGATAAAAAGAAAGGATGTATTATTCTAGTTGAACTCACTTCTTCAAACAGGGAAATCAAAGTATCAACCCTCATGCAACCAAGATACTTGATTTGAGTATCACTAACATTATCACATTCCATGTGAAGGATTATCACTTCATCATCAATCCCAATCTATAAAATAGGAATATTCTCTATTCCCAACTTATATATGAACATTTTGCAATTGAGTTGTAATGACCTAGTTTTTAGCTAATACATTAACATGTTCTCCTTCCATTTGGTCCATACTCTAATATTTAACTTTTTTTAATCATGAATATAAATGAGGTTAAATTTCAAGCGAAGATTGTAAAAATGAAAATCTTCTTCATTCAATTAGAAATATTTGTACACTAACAACTTTGTCAATATGGAGGTTCATTTTAACTTCCCTTATCTAACTACTCAACTATTATAACTAAATACCTATGTAATATACCCTAGGATCAATGGTGTGTTGGGATTAAGGTGTCTCAACCTTTGCAAGTCCTAGCATTTGATTTATTGATTTGTTATTTATTTTATCTTAATGTTTTATGCCTACTATGTTGTATCACTTTGCGGGACCTATCACGTGAGGTTGCATCCTACATGGAGGTGATATGTATGACATGGAAGCACAAATTATGGAAGTAGGCATTGCGCTTGGTGGACTCCATCATGTAGTTGATTTAGTGGCATTTTCCATGTTGTAAGAGTTCATACGTGAAAAATTATGATGAGACCTTATGATAAGGCTAATTATGATTAATTGTGATAGTGAAAGAGTTAGCTATAACAAGTGGGCCCCATGCAATGGTGGTGCCTATGCATGCAAGGTGTTTACATGCATGCAATTGCATTGCATGTGTGAGGGTCCTATGCATGAGGAGATAGGCATTGGAATTAGAAAAAATAAATTGTGGGTCGCACTTATGACATTGTACTTCATGCAAAGGTTATTGCATGCATGCAAGTGTTATGCATGTCAAGAAGACTCACCATAGTCATGCAAGCATTGCATTTGTGTCATGTGGCAATCCTAGGTGTTCATCTTCTCATATGGAGTTGTATATATTTGGTACTTGGTCATTTTCGAAAGTAGGTACAGGTTTGAAGATTTTAGAGATATTGTTATGTTGTTGGAATCACTCCAATTCAATCTTATTATAGTTGAAGACTCTTGAATGAGCTTAGCTTTGTGATTGTATTGTAACCTCTTTTAAATTATTGATAATACAAAGAGTTATGCATGTGGAGTGTGGGATTTTTCTCTCAAAATGGTTTTACCCGCACATGTATCATGTTGTCGTTATTAATATTTTGTATAATTTGTTCAAGTTAAATGAATTTGCATCTGAATTTGTAATTGATAGGGGTTTGTAAGAAAATTTTGTGATGTTTCCCCCACTTACATTGGTGTAGGAAGTTGTTTCTACTTACCTGGCTTTGTTTCAAGTGGTATAAGAGCTTAGCTAGTTTTGATCCCATTGTTGGGTTGAAGGGTTTTTTGTACTAATCTCTATTTGAGTTGGAGCTTTTGTAGAAGCATTTTTTGTGACCTTGTTGTAGGAGAAAGATGGTAAGAACATCTAGAAGGATCAAGATGGAGAAGTTTAATGGCAACAATTTTGAATTGTGGAAGCTCAAAATGGAAGATATGCTCATAGATAGAGATCTATGGGCTAGAATATCTAGTGTAGAACCTACTAGCATGACTCAAGATAATTGGGAGTTGATAGATCAAAAATCCAAGGGTTTGATAAGACTTTGTTTGGCAGACTTTGTGTTGTTGAATGTCCACGAAGAGAAGATTACAATAAAACTATGGAAAAATCTTGGTGAAATTTATCAAGCTAAATACCTAGTAAATAAGTTGTTCCTAAGAAAGAAGCTATATTCTCTAAGGATGGAAGGAGGATGCATGGCGTATCACCTCAATTATTTTAACATGCTTGTTGCCTAATTGGTTATGTTGGTGGGAAGATGGAGGATGAGGAATGTTGTAGGATTCTATTATTTTCTTTTCTAGACTCGTGGGATTACCTTGTCATGTCTATTAGGAGTAACCCTACCACTTTCAAGATGGATGAAGTGGTTGCATAGTTACTTTTCAAAGATATGTAGAAAAAATATTTTGAGATGGCTAAGGAGGCCCTTGTTGTTTGTGGTAGATTGAGGGAGAAAGGCAAGAAAAAGGATAAGAATTCAAAATCCAAATCCTCGAGGAGATCTACTTCTCCTAGAAAGTCTAAGGTAAAATTTTGGAACTATGGAAAATCTAGTCATTTTCATAAAGAATGCAAGGAGGAGAAAAACAAGAAAAACAAGAATTATATAATTCTAACTTAGATAAATCCTATAATGATGATGTTGATTCTTTTTTCATGGTCTTGGCAATGCATGCATCTAAAGATGTGTGGTTGATAGACTTTGGTGCATCTTTTTGCATGAGTTCGCAGAGGGATTGGTTCTTGAAATATGAAGAGTTTGACGATGGGAAGGTGTATCTAGGTGATGACTCTCATCTAAGTATTGTTGGTCATGGAAGAGTCAAGATCAAATTCCCTAATGGTAGAGTGAAGGGGATCGATGGTATTTTGCATATCTCGATTTTGGCATAAAACCTACTTTTAGTGAGAAAATTGAATGATGTGGGTGTGTAGGTTGTTTTCTCAAGTGGAGGATGTAAGATGATGAGAGGAGCTATGTTTTTGTGATGGGTGTTTGGATTGGCACCTTGTTCAATTTGGAAGCATGCATTGTTCAGTGCAATAGTTCTTCTAACAAGTCAAAGAAAAAACCTTCAGATTATTCATCCTTACCATTGGAACCTGAAGCTTCTAGCAAAGAAGATAATGTTATGGCACCAAAGGCTCAGCCATATTAGTGAGAAGGGTCTTAGAGCCCTAAAAAATAAATGCCTCATAGAGGAGCTTTAATGATTGTAATATCGAGATCAATTTTTGTGAGAATTGCATCTATGGAAAGAAAAACCATGTTCATTTTTATTCTAGTTCTCACAAATATTTTGAGGTTTTGGACTATATTCATTCAGATGTGTTTGGTCCTATTAATGTTCCTTAATTATTAATATAATTTATATATTTTGCTTCATTCATTGATGATTATAATAGGACATTTGTTGTAGTGCCCCTCCAGTCTCACCATGGATGTGTAGGTAGTTTGGCTTCGAAACTTGGAGATGGAGGTAAAATAATAGGGATATTTAAAAGCATGTGCTAATGATGTTAGACTTATTGCTGACACTTTTGATACTTGAGGTTTTATTTACATGTTATGATTAGTATATGGTTTTATTTAATTATGAGGACTAACCCTATCATGAGCACTGAGTGATTATCTCATCATGACTATTATGCTATTATCTTGTGATTGTTCTTGATTGTTATGTAATTGATTGTTATGAGTTGATGTGATTACTTGGTGATGTTCTTACTGATGCATTTGGGTGGAAAGGACAGTGTCGCATCACTCACTTGTGAGTACCTTGTGATGTGATTTCTTTTCACAGTGTGTCTGATTATATGTATATGTATATGCACGACCGTTTTGTGTACTGCAAGTTGCGGGTACTAGGAATCGACTCCACCTTGTTGGAAATAGGATACCATTTAATTGCAATCCTAAACATTATTTATTTCATGTATCTCCTAAGTCCTTGGAAAGTGTTCCCCAACACTAGAATTAGAAAGAGATTAATATTGAATGAAATAATCATGTTAATTGGCATTTGTAATTAATTCTAAATGTTAGGAGCATGTGAGGGCATCCAATATGAGTTCCTAAATAATAGGGGCACATGGGGTGCCCACATGGAAGGTGGAACCCACCTTGAGTTAAGTTAACTATTTAGAGTAAAAGATAACACTTTTGTAATGCACGTAAAGATCCTAGAAGTTAGGGATTGATGTTTACATGCATGAAGTTCAGTTCAATTCAGTTAAGATAAGTTCAGTTCAATTCAGTTCAGAATTAGTTCAGTTCAGTTATGGTTCAATTATCTTCAATTAGTTTTAGTTGAATGCTAGTTGATTTTAGTTAACTTGGAATGCATGACTAATTACTTGAGTTGCATGATAGATAACAGGTGACTACCTTTAGTTAACAGGGGATGACCATTCTTGCATGAATGGTGGAGAGATATGTTTCAGTTACAGAGAATGACTTGGACCCACCTTGGGTGCCCAAGTTGGCTTCTTGGAGTTAACTCTTTTGCATGCTAAGATATTTCAGAAGGCTGAGTTAAGTGGGTCCACTCTTGGGCGCCTACTTTGAGGATAAGCCTTGAAGATATCTACAAAATCAAGGTTCAATTGTGACTTCAGTTTGGGACCCAAATGGATGAAGCACATGTTTTGGCATTGTTCTTCACGGTAGAACTCTACTTGCAAGAGATAGGCGTACCTTTTGTGAGATAGGGATTGAGCTTTGTAATTGTAACTCTTTAGAGTTTACAAAGTTGATTATTGCCTATTTATCTCAAACAAGTTGAAGAGAGTTATTATCAATTTTATTGCAGGTTGTGAAGAAGATTTGGTGAAGGCAAAAGAAGCATTCTCAAGCAAGGATTGGAATTATTGTAATCTACTTCAGAGATTAAATAATACATTGATTCTTGGTGGAGTTTTTTCTTGAAAGGGTTTCTCTACGGTATATGTTGTGTATCTTCTAATATCCTATCTAATTCTTCTACAACCTTCTGTCTTTATTCTACAAATGATAAAATGAATTAATCAGATAATCACCCACAAAGAATTTGTAACAAAGACATTCAAGAGCAAGATTCATCATCCATTGTTGCAGAAATCCAAGATCTATCATCATAGCAAGGTACTAATTCCTTCATTTCATGTTGATGCTTCATCTTATTTCTTCATTGGGTTTAATTACCTAAAAGGGGTTTGACCAAGGCAAACCCCTATTCTCTAACATTCAACATTTCTCTTTCTTTCTTTGTGTGTTTGCAGATTTAGGTACCTTGGATGGATTGGACATGATTGAAGATTAGGTTTCAAACTTGTTGTAGTCATTTCCCTTTGGCAAGGTCAAAATCTACACAAAAAGTCACATGCCCAAATTTGACAGTTTCAGAACCGGACACTAGGAGGAACAGAAAGAGCAGACCAAGAGCTACAGATTCCACTTTTGACTTTTCAGAAAAGCCAAAGTGGACTAAGTCACCAACAATGGTGACTTAGTCCCACTATGCATGTTTGTCGGAAGTTTTTTGTGGATTTGGATACCCATTTGGCTGAAACAGGCTTCGGAGTAGTTTCCCAAATCTGGGACTAAGTCACCCAGCTTGGCATAAGTGTCCCAGTTGATCAGAAAATCAAGTTTCCCAGAATTTCAAAGGCCTCTGCAATCTCCATTTTTTCGTTCATCAATTTTCAGGTGCACGGTTTCAGTTTACCATCTTTGTTTTGTTCTTTATTGCATTTAACCTATCTTTCTACATATCACAATGTGTTTTCAAACAACTTGCATAACTTAGGTTTTACATTAATAATCATCTTTCTTTTTCAATTTATTGCATTTATACATTGCATCTAGGTATATTGCATCCATCCTTGCATTGATTTTGAGTGTAGACATTATGCATTTTGGGTCCATTTCTCTCCTTTTAGGTGAAAAACCCTAGAAGAGTTAGAGAACCCTTGGATACCAAAATCGGTGTCCACATTTTGGTGAACCTGCCTTTAGAATACTTTCTTTTCTAATTTGGAGTCCATCATTCTCCTAGAATTATCTTGCATTGCATTTTGCATTTGTTAAAGTTGCATTCTAGGGTTTCTAAAATTTTGCATTAGTGAAAGTGCATATAAGTTGCATTTTTGCATCTCAAATCATTGAAATTTTTTGAAATTATCCATTGGCATCTTAGATCTGCATCATACGGCACAGAAAACATCAAAATCAATTAAAAAAATCTAAAAATTCTCAAAAAAATCCCTACTAGGACTAATTCACCACCTTGGGCGATTTAGTCCCTTTTCAGCCCTGAAACCACCTTTTACAAAACTGAAAACCTTGTTTTTAAGCTTTTGTTTGGTACCATTACCTATCAGTATCAGTTATTTGAGTTTATGTTACATGCATTTCATTAGATCTAGCTTAAAATAGCTCATTTCATGCATTGCCTAATTTCAAATTTGCATTCACAACATTTCATTTTCAAATCATTACATAGTGTAATCAGTAAATTACCTTGTTTGAAATCTAAAAAGTTGCATTTCATCTTATGTCTTTACATTACATTTTAAGTTTACATAGCTCTTATTACATTTAAATCATTAGAAATAAGCATTGCTTACATTCATGGCAATCATGGATAGCATTAGATTTTTGCAATTTTCATTTTCAACATTAGTTCCTAGTTCATTTAGATCAAATTCATTAGAAAACGAAAACTAAAAACTAAAAACATCAAACAACCCAATTCAAAAGATGATTCACTTTTGAAAAAGCATAACATCCAAGCCCTTTAGTAGTGATGACTTAGACATATTAGATGAAGCCCTTGAAGACTTCATCTCTCCTAGATCATCCACTAAAGGTTTGCAACAAGAGGATGCAAACATCGATACTCATGATAATCATACTTGTTCTTCTCCCAATATCTCTCCCATTGGTGATGAAGGTATCTTGATGAAAGAAGACACAATCATTGAAGATCATGAAATTCTTGCTTGTCTTCCTCCTCCTCCCCCTTGGAAAGACAAAACTAGGATCATGGCCACTACTCCCAACACCTCCCCTAATTGTGAAAATGCTTTAGTGAATAAGGATACAATCATGCATGATCATGACAAACACATTTGTGTGGAGGATATGATTGAGAGCTATGAAAATCCTACCTCTCCCACTCAAGAAGACATTCTAGGATATGAGGATGTAAGTGTAGATAATCATGACAATCAAGCCTTTTCTTCTCCTAATATCTTCTCTAGACATGAAGAAGATAGTTTGGTGTTAGAAGATATCCTCATTGAGACTCATGTGAATCATATTCCTCCCTTTCCTAATACCCCTACCATTTTGGATGACTTATTTGAACAAAAAAGTCCAATCATTAGTAACCATGAAACTCCTAGTCATCCTTCCAATCTCTTTCCTAGCTATGAGAGTTTCTTAGCGCAAGAGAATAACAATGTTGACACACTCCATAATTCCACGCCCTCTAATATCTCTTCTATTTGTGGGAATAAAGTGATAGAAGAATGTCAAAGCATAGACAATCATGATAATCATAGTTCCTCTTCTCCCAATATCTCTCCTATATGTGACGAAGTTATTTTGGAGCTAGAAGATACACCCATTGAGAATCATGACAATGTTGAAAGCTCCTCTTCTATAGCCTCTCCTACTTTGGAACATATTATGGCACAAGAGAATGAAATCATAAACACATCTCTTAATGTCCCTCTCCCTAGTCTACATTCATCTTGTAACTCCTCCCCTATTTGTGAGAACGTTTTTGTGAGCAATCATGACAATCACATTATTTGTGAGGAGGATGTGTTGGCGTTAGATGATCAAACCTTTAAGACCCATGACAATTCTCTTTATTTTTCTTCCCCTATTTTGGAAGACATTATTGGACAAAGGGATGTAATCACAGATAATCATGATAATCATACTTGTTATTCTCTTAATGTCTCTTCTACTAGTGAAGAAGATATTGTGAGATTAGACAAACTATTCATTGAATGTAATGAGAATCTTCTAGCTCCCTTTCCTAATGTTTCCCTCATCCAAGAATACATAATTGAGAAAAAGGATCCAATCACTGAAAAACATGAATGTGATGCTTTTTCTTCTCTTGATGCCTCCTCTCCTTGTGGTGAAGTTACTATACAAACCCTATTAATGGAATGTGATCAACATCTTGTTTGATTTTCTCCTAAAAACTCTCCTAATGGGGAAGGTATTATGGTACAAGAAAACCCCAACAATATAATATGCAAACCAAAAATCAACCTCACTTTGAAGTATCTTGAATTGCTTGATATGGATCCAGCCTTGACGTCAATCTTAAGAGTTCATGATAAGTCACCCTCTACTCCTCAAAGCAACAAGGTTACATGTGATATGATTAGTACCAAGAAAAATGATATAGAAAGACAAGCACATTGAAGAAGCACAAAGTTATTGGAAGAAGCTTTGAAACCCTTTGATTTCATTTCTACATCCATAGGGGAATACATGGTCATCACAAAAGAATCTAAATAGGGAAGAGAAAAGGAGGTAATGTCAAAAACATCCACTTCAACCACCTTAAAAGAAAAGACAACATCCAAGACAAAATTTGACCCAATAGAACAACCACCAAATCCAAAACAAGTGACAAAACATTTTGGACGACAACTTGGGAAAGGATGTGATGCTATAGAACAAGGTATCCATGTCCCTATACAACCTAATGATCTTGGTTATTGTTCTTCAAAACAAAAACCTTCATCCAATGTCCACACTATCACAAACAATTCTTCCAAGAACACTTTAACCTTGATATATCCTAAATTGATAGCCATCTCATTAAATATGTATCAAGCAGAAACTTTGTTTACTTATCACAATAAATAAGATTAGTTGTTGCTCCTTGCCATAGTTGCATGTTTTACATTCTTCGCAAGGAGTGGCATATAATCATCCATTCCTGGCTCGCCCTTGTGTTGCACTCAGTGGGGGCAAGGGGTTAGGAAGCCTTATCCTTGTATGTCACTTGTCATTGTCTCTTTTGTCTAGTCATTAACTTTTCATGAACATATAAAAGCAAGCTTGGGATGTAGACGACATGCCTTAAGTTGACTCGCATGTGACATACTTATTCATGATGTAGCTCAATTTGGAAACATATGACTTGGCATAGGGCTTTCCAAGTTGGCTCTCATGTCTTCTTTCATATTAGCATGTATCATTGGCTACTTTAAAGCAATTTCTCACAGTGTTGGTGTAGCAACCACTTTAAAGTGGGGGCATACATAGATGACATCTTTTGACAAAATTTCATGGCATGATTAAATTCTTTTTTTCTTGTGATGTGTCCTCTTCTTGGTGGTGTCATTGGGTTTGATGTCTTCCAAGAGTGTACGATCTTCTGACATGGCATGATGCAAACGAGGCATCCCATGGACAATGATCTGACACCCTGACTTGTCCTCTCTTGGAGAAATTAGGCATAATGCACCCTAAGAAGAAGACCTTACATGAATAAAGAAAAATACCCTTCAACAAAAAATTTACATTGCATTCAAAAACATTTACAAAAAAAAAAGCATTTTCATTGTGGTACCTTATCAAAGTGATCAGGAGGATAACTTTGGTATGGTTTGTATAATGGAAAGCTGACACACTGGCATGACTTTCTCACTAAATCACTTCTTTGGGATAACCCACCTTGCGGACGACCTGATGTTCTGTGGCCCCAGAGTGAGCGCATCTTTGATCCATGTCATTTTCATTTTTATTTTAGTTATTGACATTGCATGATAGCATGTCTTGTTTTGTTACATATCATTCACCTTGTGCATGTCATTTTCCGCTTATGTTGGTTTGACTTAGGATCTTGGATCCTGGGGGCTTATGCAACCTCCTTTGATATTTGTCATCCTTTGTCATTCACATTGGTATGATTGGACCCCTCTCGAATGTCTACTTTAGTGTGAGTTTGAAGCAAGTTCATCCTCTCACTAAAGTGAGGGCTAACTGTGGACACGGAAAAAGTATCCCCTTTTGCTTGCTTGACTTGGGATTAATTGATGATAAAATTGGACTCAATGAGGCCTTGACTTAGTGTTGTGAGGTGTTTTACACGTCCACATTAGGTTTTGGACCCTAGAAAAATTGAATAAAATGCATGTCTTGTAAAGGCGTTGTAAAGTGTTGTAAATCACTTTCACACTTTTCTAGACTTTTATTAAGCATTTAAGTCTAATGGTCCTATTCCCCCCACTTTTGAATTAAATATTATTTTAATTCAAAAGATAGCTTTTCCCTTTTCTTCTATAATTAAATAATTATTTCAATTATTTAATTATTCATTAGCCTTTTCTCTCTATAATTAAATAAATGATATATTTATTTAATTATTTATTCTTTATTTATTTCCCCAATTATTATAATTATTATAATTATTTAATTATCCCTTCCCTCTCCATTAAATATATTTTTTTAATTATTTAATTTTTAATAGTCCACCTTTCCTTTATAATTAAATAATTATTTTTAATTATTTAATTATTGTTACCTATTTTTAGCTACAGCTCAAAATAAATGGAGCTGAATTGCATTTATCACAGAAAGGTGCAAAATTTCTGCTAAAAGTATTCATTGAATTTCAAAATTTGATTATGAAAATGTTTGTAATAGAAGAACTCATAAATTTGCATAAAAGAATGTTGTTTTTATTCATATGGGAAAGGCTGAAGTCCCGCACAAGCCGTGGGAGTAACTGAATTTGATTTACACAATCAAATGATAGATACAAGAAAAGAAAGTACACTATACAACTGAGAGTAAAGAATGCATAGGGTAGAAAGTGATTCGTCATTGCCTGGAATGACGAATCATTGACAAGTTGAGGTCTTTAGTTGTGGCTCCAAGCTCCAAGCTCCAAAAGCATCTACAGGAACGATGAAATATGGTATTAGAGATGGTCTCTAAGCAATGTGAATCAAATCCTATCATATGCCTACACTACCAACAGAAATATAGTATACATTTGTTCAGGCATCCATCAGATGATTTCAGACTTCAAAGGCATAAAACTCAAGAGGAAGCTTCCAGCTTCTTTTATTTTGCTAACACGTTTGTTTCAATGTGCAGGAACAGGTTCATCATGTTTGTGATCATTTTATCAGATATGTGGGGCAAAACGGGCTCCCACAAGGGTCAAGCCCGGCATATCAAGAAGGTATGAAGGTATTCTCTCATTCAACGTTCATATATGAGAGTCATCAAACATCAAAGAAATAGTCATCATTTAGGACTATCATCAAGCAGTATAATGGCATGGTAAAACAGATGGAGTAAGTCATCTCTTGTTCATCATTTGAAAATATATCAAGAACAGTTACCAGTCATTCATTGCAAAAAGCTATCATCAATGATGGAGCAGTAATCATGATCAAGTGCAAGACTCAATGTAAACGGATGATGCAGATTAAGGTGTTTCTAAAATCAATCTACCATCAATAGTAAATTATGGTGATAAATGGTAGTTACAGGCATGAATGCATAGCTGGAGGGCAGTCAATATGGTAACAGGACAGCATTAGTACATCTTGTGATCAAAAGACATTTACAGTTTCTTTTTGACAATCATAAAAGGAGTAGTAATTAAGCAATGAGTTCCCTTAAGTGCACAATGGCCAGAATGTTTCATGGTCACAGAGAACACAGATATAAATAAGAGCAGCATTGTTTTCAAATGTGAACTTGCTGTAGCAAACATTTGTTTGCAGTTTTCAAAAAAGGACTGTCAAAAGTGAAGATACGAGAGAGCTCTCTTTAAAGAATTATCAAACAGAAAAGGCCACTGATTTATTTTGAATCTGATTTATCTTGAATCATGTATGATCATATATACAATCAAAAGCAGTCTCAGAACAGTAGCACTGCCCATCAAGAGTATAATTCACAGACAAATCATACAAATCTGTATGCAACAATTTGAAGAAAAGCATGTTTGCTATAAGTGGAACAACATCACGATATAAGCAAAATACAAGTATCTTATTCAAAGCTGTTATTTTAGTATTGCTGCAAAAGATAGTGCTTTTAAAGAAAAAGTAGTATGAGGATTTTATATTCAGTGTTGATCAATCAAATGACCATCATTGCTGTCAAAGTCAATCAAATGTACAGATAAGCAAATCCAAATTGACGGTCTATTTCAAAAATGCAGTGTTAAATCTATCGGAAGGATATTCCATTGAAGGTAACCTATGATCATTTAACACAATGGGAAGCATAAAGACAGAATAATTTCTTACATTGATTGTGAAGAAAGCCGATTAATAGTTATTGTAGCTATAATGTATTTGAACCAAAGAAGTTATCTAGTATGATTGAGGAAACGTATTTGCTTTTCTTTTTCTAATGGTGAAAGATGCAATAATTTAGTTCAGTCACATAAATATCTAATACATAAATCACTGTGACAATATCATAAGTCAAGATCAAGAGGGACAGTCAGGGTAATATGCTTGATGGCAGTCATTCTCCATGACTATGCATGTGAGTCATCGATGCATGAGGATGAGTTCTTTATTACACTGTTTTGTGCACATTTCAATGCATGGAAATAAGGACAAAATGACAGTCCACAGTGCCATCATGGTGAGGCAGTAAGTGAAAGACAAACTTCATGGTGGCCAGATGGTGTAGCATCAGCAAATAAACACGGGAGCATAGGCAGAAACACAAACCAGATAAGGAAGTCGCGATTATAGAGCCTGTAAATGGCTTCAAAACAAACAGGAAATGAAATGCCCAAAAGATGCCATGAGGAAGGATTCAAGTATTTACAAAATAAGCAGAAGAGGGAAGTCACGAGTACAGAAACCCTACACCCATAAGAAACCCAGAATGCAGAATACAAAAGAATAGAAAGGCAGGCGCATACAAGGAAATAAAGAAGCAATGGGAAAGGCCATACCATATAGGAAAAATAAAGAAGAAATACAATCCTTGAATGACAAAAACTTACCAAAATTTGCTGATAAAATGCCCTCAAATCCCACGAACAAGTGCTCTCAAAAGGCGTCCATCGCGGCCACAAAACAAGAAATCATTACCAGAGGAAAAAGGAATGGAAATATATTAGGAGATATGATGATAAACCGTGGCTGTATAGGTTTAAAAAATGCTCCAGACGGAAGAGGAATGTCAGATTTGCATTAGGAAAAGCTTTCCACGTGTTTCTCTATGGAAATCATCAAAAATCATCTCAGAAAACATCCAGGAAATGTGCAATTCGACCTTCAATACCAACTCATGGTGGCGCCTCTCTTTCAGGATTTCCTTCAATACAAAATGCAAAATGATTTAAGAGATTTAGGGTTCGACTGTTTTGAGCAAAAGCCCTAATCATTTCGAATCATTGATGTAGTATTGACTATTAAGTCAATAAAACTTAAACATGCTTAGGAAGCCCGTGTATGCTGATAGTTGACTTAAAGAATAATTTAAGTCATTATTTCTTTAGAAATGGCAATGAACTCATGCATGTTTGCATGATTTTATTCAAACTATTATATGTAATTAAATATTAATGTATCATTGCATTAATATTTAAAATGAAAATAAGGAGATCACTTCCACATTAAATATTAAAATAATTATACATTTGATTATTTTAAATATTTAATTATTTATCTTCCTTGAGTAAAATCATGCAAATAATGAGGATGTAACTGAAGAATTAAAGATCATCGACTGAAGATTGATCGTGCAAGGGTGGAGTTCCAGTTATCATGGGTGAATTGATTAAAGCAAGGAGGATTTTTGCATGTTTTGGTTCACGTTCAGAGATTTCTAGTTCAATTTGAGTTGCAGATCAGTTGCATGCTTTATGATTGCAAGTTCGAGACTGAGTTCACTCATTTTTGCATGAGTTTGAACCTTATTTTCAGGGATTTTTGCTTTTGCTCGGATTTCACCTTGGAGTTATCACTTTCTCACTGAAATTGACTTTCAGTTACTTGTTCATGCACTTTGAAGTGCATTCTCATTATATGTATTGAAAAAGTTTATCTTTTTCATTTTAGTTCTTGTTTTTCAGCCTTTGCAGTCTGCAAAGTGAATCATCTTGTAACTCAGTTTTGTTTACAGATTAATATACAGTAGCAGGTTATTATAGGTTAATCAAGTTTCATTAAATTTGCAGAGCTTTCCTTTTACCTTTCAGTACGCTAAAGAGTTTGCCTTCAGAATCTCAGGTGTCATGCTATGTGAATGATTTGATAAGGAATATGTCGTGTTTAATCTCAGGAACCTTTATTTTCCCATCTCATTTCATATGTGCTTGTATACAATCAGGTTTGATTCCACAGGTTGTATGTTGTGCATTTGGCTTACTTTACTATTTTTAGTTGTGAAGATGGTCTTTTCCTTCAAAGATAATAATACAGTCAGGCCTTCATATTAATTATTCACGTGGTTAAACTGTTCAGATTTAGTTGTGCGAATAGGATTATTGAGGTGTAATTATGAAACAAGTTGCATGCAACACCATCATTTAGGTGCATCACCGAGGTTTCAGTTTTAGTTCATACATTCAGTTTAGTCTTTCTTACCCTTTTCTCAAAGCAAATTATTCAAGTACCTAATTGAGAATCATATAGGAAGCCGACCTATAATCCAGAGGTTCAATCTCGTTATAGGTCACCCACAACCTGAGTTTGATCCAATGTTTCAACAGATTGCTGAATTTAATTATTCAAGCGTTCGGGTGCAATCTGTTTGACAACAATTATCTCATTATTTGTTCTCACCTTTCTTTTTAAATAAATAAAATTAATATTTTATTTATTTCTCCTATGTTGGTCACCTAAATTAAATCATTCTTATTATTTAATTTCTCCTATCACCTTTTTTTCTGTGCCAATCTTATCTTTCACCTCAAGTCTTTATCTATCCATGTCTTTCTTCTCTTAATTAACCTCCACCCTTGATTAAATTATTTTCTAATTTAATCTTGGCCCTTGATCATGATCCTTATTCTAGCCATTCACTTAACTCTCCTCTATAAAAGGATACCTTTAACCCTAATTCATAATTATTTGATCATTCATCCATCATTCATCACTCATTTTCTATTTTCAAGTCAAGCAAGCTAGGGTTTTAGCATTCTAAGTCATCAAAATAGCTTTCTAAGGCATTCAAGAGCAAGATTCATCATCCATTGTTGTAGCAATCCAAGATCTATCATCATAGCAAGGTACTAATTCCTTCATTTCATGTTCATGCTTCATCTTATTCTTCATTGGGTTTAATTACCTAAAAGAGGTTTGACCAAGGCAAACCCCTATTCCCTAACATTCAACATTTATCTTTCTTTCTTTGTGTGTTTGCAGATTTAGGTACCTTGGATGGCTTGAAAATTATTGAAGATTAGGTTTCAAACTTGTTGGAGTCATTTCCCTTTTGGCAAGGTCAAAATCTACACAAAAAGTCACTTGCCCAAATTTGACAATTTCATAACCAAACACCAGGAGGAACAGAAAGAGCAGACCGAGAGCTACAGATTCCATTTTTTACTTTTCAGAAAAGCAAAAATGGACTAAGTCACCAACAGTGGCGACTTCGTCCCACTGTGCATGTTTTTAAGAATTTTTTGTGGATCTGGATACCCATTTGGTTGAAATGGGCTTCGGAGCAGTTTCCCAAATCTGGGACTAAGTCGCCCAGCTTAGCGTAAGTGTCCCAGTTGATCAAAAAATCAAGTTTTCCAAAATTTCAAAGGCCTCTGCAATCTCCATTATGCCCTTCATCAATTTTCAAGTGCACAGTTTCAGTTTAGCATCTTTGTTTTGTTCTTTATTGCATTTAACCTATCTTTCTGCATATCATAATGTGTTTTCAAACAACTTGCATAACTTAGATTTTACATTAATAATCATCTTTCTTTTTTAGTTTATTGCATTTAGACATTGCATCTAGGTATATAGCATCCATCCTTAGATTGATTTTGAGTGTAGACATTACACATTTTGGATCCATTTCTCTCCTTTTAGGTGAAAACCCTAGAAGAGTTAGAGAACCCTTGGATACCAAAATCAGTGTCCACATAACATAATGTTAAAGTTAACAATAAATTAAAATGATGAGGTAAATAAATAAAATATTATAAAGCTAAGTTATAAAGTTAATTATTAAATGTAAATTAATTGGGGGTATGTTTTGATAAATACATAAATAATCATAATGAATAATAAAAATAATATGATAAATAGAAAGGTTTTTCATGCAACACATGCAAAACATTGAATAGATTGTTTTGCATGGAATCTTCAGCTTTGTCTCCTGTAAATATGGTTTTTGAGGATTTTATAGATTTGATTGGAGGATTTTTGGGGTTTTCAGAAGAAAAAAAATGAACAACCTTCTTCTTCCTGTAAATATTGGTTCTTTGGGGGAGATTTTCATTCTATTCTTTTGGGGGGAGAAATTTGTTTGTAAATTTTTCATACATTACTGATTATGTTGGGAATGGGGGTTTTTGTTTTGGAAATGAAGAGAGGGAGAATGGTTTTGTACATCGTCATATATTGTTGATTTTGTTGGGAATTGGGGTTTTGGAAATTTGGATTGTGGAATCGGAGAAGTTGGAATTTTCGAAGCTCGGCATCAATTTCGTTCTTGCCAAGCATTGGATCTAGGTTATATTCGATCTTTTGTTGTATTTGTCTTCCTAGTGTCCGATTATTTGGATTGATTTCTCTCTCTCTACTATCTAAAAATGATTGTTTGATTGCTTAATTTTGCCTGTGAGCAAAACAATTATTTATTCTAGAATAAAGGAAAAATTAATAAATGAATTTGGACACCTTAAATGATTTAATATATAGATTTATATATATTCTACAGTTGTGTCTGAACCCCTTTATTTTGAACGAAATGTCCCTGTGCTTGGCTTTTGGTGTGTGCATTTTATATTCTATTTGAGCATAAGATTAGATTTTTAATTCATCTTTTTCGTTCCCTGTCAATAAAACCGTCTGATTGCATCATCCATTACTCGGTTTTTACAAACAGGGTTGGTGAGAAATTTAAATAGTTTTTTCACCTTGATATCTTCTAACCTCTATCCAAAAATCTCAAATACCCAGATCATAGTTTCTAAGTTATGTTTGAAACTTCTTACCCATACACTCTAACAAGGTTTTTGTATGTCTGGTATGAGAAAGAATACTCCTTGTTTGTAGAGTCAAATTCCATACAATAGATATAAATTTGCCTTGGTCATTAATACCTAGGTGCACCATGTCTATCTTTTATATCAATAAGGATTGCTAAAAAACTACTTAGTCCTCCATGAAAGAAATAAGGTAGTAGTAATGGTGATCTAGAATGCATATAATCATGTATCATCAACGAATAACATTAATCATATCATCATATCATCTCATCAATGCATATCATAATCATCTAAAAAATTCTATCTCTAAAATCATACTAACACATATTTTGACTAACATCCACATCATGCATCATAAAGTCGTTAGTACCACATGCATCTTGCATCCACAAACTCAAATCAATACATATCATATCCATCATATAAATAAAACAGCATACATCATAACATAATCCATCGCATGCATGTATAAATCATCCATCCATCTCATATAAATGTATGAGAAAAGCACAAAATCATGAACATATAATTCATCTATCATATACATATAAGCATCCATACACATCTCATAACACATATATGCCACAAAAAAATGGCATATCTCATATGTCATCAAAAATGTGAATGTCATGTGTACATCATCGAACATCATGTGTGATATATCAAAATATACAAAATATATATATGAGGCCTTAGATGGGTCAATGAATGTATATACAAAAAAATATGTCTACATATGTCTTTGATACAAACAAAAAGATCAGGAAATAATCAAACATCAGCCCTACTAGTCATCCTGAGGTGGGGATTTGTGCTACTATTGGCTATGAATAGGAGATGGATGTGGTTGCCTAACGGACTGTCCTCTTGACTCTGCCCCTGTGGTATTGTTGGGCTCACCAAAATGAGGATGCCTTTGTGCTCTAGGTATGAAAGCCTCATATAAGGTTTGATAATAAGTCCTCTCAATAATGAGTCAATCACGCTCACTCTGATGTTATTGCCTCTTGGTATCTCTCATGTCTGAGAGATTTTTGCTCTACACAGAGATGATCTCTCTCAGCAGTAACTGTGGCCAATTGTACCTCAAGAGCCTGTCATCTTGTTGCCTTTGCATCTCTCTCCTCAACTCTAGTATCTTTGTCCTGAATGGACTAATCTCTCTCAGTCGTGATATGAGAAATCCTCATCGCCATGTCTCCCTGAGGGGGAGGTCCCTGTACTCCCTATTGTTGTTGCTACTGATGTTGATCCTGAGGACCTTGACCATCATGTTGATGATGGTCGATCTCTTGAGGGGGTAGCCCCAGTGTCTTATCATCCTTTCACTAATCACTGAGGCACAGTGGGGCATGTTAAATTTTTAAAATCTTGATCCAAACATCGACTTCTTTGAAATAATGTAACCAATACATTGTGTCAAAGAGGGGAAAAATGTAGACATGTAAAAATGACCTAACACATATCACATATCCCAAACTACATTTTTCCATTATAAACATCATTGTCATTATCACTATTGCATATTGCTTCATTAACATCATTAATCCCTTTTTAACATCATTTAAATCATTTTTTTTTATCAGTAATAATTTTATTTTATTTATATATATAAAAAGTCTTTACATCCAGTCATACCACCTGCATATTCCATGCCACCCCCCAATATCAATTATTAGTGCCTATCTAGGATTACCAAACCCTTGGCTTTCACTAGCCCAAGTAATTACATTAGATGTCTTCCACAAAACAACTATGACTTACCATCCATCTAACTACGAACCCACAACACCCCACCGCAACATCTAATTTATATAAAATAAAACACCCATCTGTCTAATTACAAAGTAACCCCTACAATGTCATCAACTTTACAATATATTCAATATTAAACAAAAACCTTAAAGTTGCATTGCAAAAATTTATACATAAGACAATCAGCAGCTGCATCAACGTTCGGCCCTGCTCCGCTACTCCAGAACCCAAAGATCCTTCCCCTTTCCAGTCTTTACTGGGTTAGGTAGGCATTAAAACAAAATTTCAAAAAGCTTGCAAAAACTCCTATCGACCTGCTTGTCACCTCTACGCCTATTCGCCATGCTTGCTTGCCTTGGCTCTCTGAGCTCCTCTTCTTCTATTCGATCACTTCCTTCAAGGAACCTGTTGAGGAATGTTCAACCCTACTTGGCTTGCCGCGAGCTCATGACACCTTAAAACCAATTTCAAATTTTCCCATGCTGCTAACTCTTCCAATCTATAGGCATCTTTGTCAATCCGCCTTCGCCACCTCACAAAAGGGACCACACCCAGTTCTTTTGCTTCTTCCATATCCTCAATCCCTTTAGTAATGTTAAACCTGACCCTCGAAACTACCCATTCAAAGAATGAGTCCATTCCTAACAACAAATCCTCCTCAAAAAATGAGTGCATTACCCACTTGATGACTTCAAAATCCTCATTCAATTATAAGCCCCACGCAATAATCATGGAGGCTATATCCACATTTAGTCTACCCCTATGTTTTTCCTCCATAAAAAGCTTCCCCAACGTCTCCAACACTGCTTCAATAACATCATCGTGCGGGCATTTTAGCAAAAACTTCAACCTAAACTCTATGACTGGGCTGAAGAACCCTTTATGTTGTAACCTCGTTGTGAACGTGAACATTGGCTCCTTTATCGCTCTGAAACTGTTTCTACTACTCTACGCCTACCTTCAAATCTCCTTCCTAGACACACATTACTCCATTTAGCACTCTTAAAAAGGCTATCCACCTGTGCCAAACACCTCCATCCTAATTCAACCCGTTTGGTCGTCATCAATGAGACTCCTACCTCCGCCATCATTACATCATCAACTCATTAGTTGGAAAATGTGCAAGGCTTTTGCTTCAAGCTACAAAGGATGTTCGTCACTCCCCGTGTCATTATTATTAAACCTGCTTTAAAAAGTACATGCTCTCCTCCTCAAAACCTCCTTTGCTTTATTCAAAAACCATTATCTTTTTAACTGTTTAACCCTCCTACTTGCAATTAATATCTGATAGCCTTTCTTCACGTCAGCACTCGTGATTGCTTGCCCAAGACTACCAAATCTACACACGGCCCCAAGGAGTTCCATGGCCACTTTAATCATCCTCCCCTAAAAGCACATGCCTGAAATCTTCAAATTTAAATTCACCAATATTATTAAAATAAACTGCCCACTTTGATAGACAGTCTGCCTCTCTATTTCCCAAGCGTAGAATATGGCTCACCTGAAAGTCTTCAAAAAATTCTAATTTTTTGATAATTTCCCTTATGTAGTTCTGCAAATGCCAAGCCTTTGCAACCATACTTGCAATTGCTTGAGTAATGATCAGTGAATCCCCTTCAAGGTGGATTTTTAACATCATTTGCATCATTAACCCTATTGTCCTCTATTAATTAAATAATCTTGAATCATTTAATTAATTCACTATGTCATCACCTAATTTAACCTTATTTCTCCTAATTAATTAAATAAATACAAAATTATTTAATTATGTCACTAACATACCTTATTCATATAAATTAGTTAAATTGTTATCATTAATAATTGAATTAAGCCACTTTCCTTTCTCCAAATTTGAATAATTAAATCAATTATTCAATTTCCCCTAAATCACTCAACATTGTCAAATAAATAAATATACTTTTATTTATTAAAGTCAAGTGCAACTTGCACGTTCCTCTCAAACATTAATTAATTATTAAATTAATTAATACATCCTCACATATCTTGATTGAATAAATCATGACCACTGATTTCTCAATCTATTTCCCAATCCCACTAAACACTCAAACCAACTTTTTCAATCCCACTAGTCATTCAATCTAATCCCATTGATTATCCAATTAAAACCCATAATTGGATCAATCAGATGAGTTAACTAATCAATCTATTTCCTCTCAACATTTCTCAACCATTCATCGTGATCTTTCATTTTAAATCCTAATCGTTCACCTATAACTTGAAAATCTATAAAACAACCTTCATCCTTCTCATAAATGATTGAATAATCTGGAGAATTTATGGAGAGGTCATGTCAAATTGGCTATTGAAGCACATTGAGCAAACACTTGCATTCTAGATCACCATTACAACTACCTTTGAAGCTTTTGTGACATGGAGGCTTCATATTGACCAAGCTATCCAACATCCATTATCAATACAAACACACTCTAACATGGGATGGTAAAATTGTAGTCTTTGAATTCATTTATGTTCTCATTTATGTTAACATTGCTTATTGAATTCATTGCTTTACAATCACATTTCATGAGTAGGTTGGGATTTATCTTGTTTTTTTTTCAATTGATTTTTTTTCATTACTGTGATTCCATTGATCTAATTCCCCCTTACACAAGAATATTTATAGTTAAATATTAGTTGTCACTTATCTTTTGGCATTTAATTATTGTGTCCTAGGTCATTTAATATTTATTAAGGTAGTTGTCTCATTGTACAGGATTAAGACATATGTCAAGATCTTGTCTAATCCTATCTCAAAACTTGCCTTTATAAGCAAGGCATCATATGTACATTGATATATTAATTTGGCAATCTTGCATCCATAATTATATCATGATATTTCTGCCATTTTTCTCTTATGGAAGTTATCTTTTCTTGTAGGTGATTTTGGGGTGTTGAGGATTTCACCATAAACTCCTACAAAAAATAGGTACTAGATTGGACACCCATTTTAGATAATCAATTGCTCTTATGAAGCCAACATCTACAAGTTTTGTAGCTCAACTTTGACAAGTAGTACAATTTGTGGATGCATCTTACATAGCTTTTGATAAATTGGTTTTGCATTAGGATATACTCTCAAGTGATGGACCACTAATGTTGTGTCCAATTCAGGCATGTCAGCACAGGACTAAGCAAAGTTTATTTTTTGTGCCTCTATGAATGATGCAAAATTTTGTTTCTCTTTAGGATCTAAAGATGTTGCATATAATGTGATCTTAAGAGTTTCGGCGATTCCAACATTGATTTTCTCTAAGCCTTCTACTAGTACTACTAATTTCCCTTGATGTTTAGTGATAATAGGGAGGTTGAATCCTTCATCCTCAAGTGCATCAAAGATGTTTTTGCCTTTGGATATGTCCTTTATTTTAACTTCAAGTCATGATCTAAAAGCACCACATTATGTTTTTCACCAGGGGATCTATTTTTTATTTTTTTTATTTTCTCTTTTATGACTAAAGGATTTGAATTTCCCCCCAAAGTATTCTTTCACATCAAGATCTATATCAAATCTTGCATTGTGATCTCCATGAGGTATGCCATCTCTAAGTCCCATAAACTTAGCAATAGCATCGTCATTTTCAAATGTCTGAAATTGGTGCTTGTTGTTGGTCCCAATTGATGAGTTATGGGTAAATGATTTGAAGGTCATTAGCTTTTGGTAATTATGTAAAGGATATGGTTGTAATGGTATTGATGGATGTGTTCTCAAATAGTTTTATGATGTACATAGGCGAGTCCTTGATGGTATCATTGTTAGAAGTATTAATCGCCGAAGAAACTCCAACTACCTCACTAGGATACTCTCGGTGTTAGGAGTAATATCATATAATGAACCATACCCAATCCCTTGTTATTGTTGTTATTTCTATAGAATAATGGGCTCTCCTATTCCTTACTAATGTAGAACAAGGACACCATGGCCTATAAATCCCATAGTCTTAATGATTTAGAAAATTTTATTATTTTGATCAATTGGTAGAGTAGCTTGTTCTTTCTCATCTTGGTATAACCATTTGGAGATGTCTTCATCTATAACCTATTTGTTGAGCTCTTCCCACTTGGATAAAATTGTGGGTTCAAATTTGATAGTAGAAGAGTTTTTTATCTATGTTTTGTGGTTTTCCATACATCTTAGGAGAAGATGGAAGTTGTCCTACATAAAAGGATCGCTTAAGATCATACTCTCCACAACCATCAAGTCTTGTATTGGACCTTGATCTATGTAATGGTTCTGTGAATGGTGGATGATGAGGCTAATATTGATGGATCAATATAGGATGATGAATGTGAGGCGATATTATTGTTAGGCACTTGGAGTAGTTTTTGATATTTTTTCTTCCAAGTTTTGACAATAATGAAAAGGTTGAGAGTTCCCATAAATGGTGATTGGTTTCATTATAAGGGAATTTGATGCATTGATGGTATGTTGAAGGGATGACCTAAATGGAATGTATCCATGGATATCCTAGGAGGATGTTGTATGGTAAATCAAGATCCAACGCTTGACATTTCAACTCTATAATAGCAGGACCAACTTGGATAAGAAGTTTGATTGTTGCTTCTAACTCACACTCATTGTCATCATATGCTTCAATGGTGATGCTATTTTTTTTTTTGATAACTCCATTGAAGTATCCCAATTATTTTATAAGTTTCAAGGTACAAACGTTCAAGCCCACTCCACCATCTACCAAGACTCCTTTGATTTTATTTTTATGGATGAAGACTTCTATATAGAGCTTGGTTATGATATGTTATTGACGGAATGTCCTTTTTAGTGAATATGAGGTGATGTATGGATGTGATATGTCCTACCATGGCTTGGAATCGCTCAATATCTATGTTAGTAGGAAAACATTATTCTAGGAGTGTCTTTTCTAAGACATATCTATGTTAGAGTGAATAATTTCTATTCACTATACTTAAGTTAAATTAGGTTGATGAAGTTAGACATCTTGTCTAATTGAATGTGCAACCTTTAGGCCTATAGAGGTTACCAAGTTGTTTGGTAAACCTCATGTGCTACCTTTTTGAGGTTTGAATACTTTCCATCTCGTGCCTCAAAGGTCACTCAACACTTGGAAGGTTGATAACTTGGTCAAATAGGTTGTTCGTTTGCACATTCGAAGTGATCCTAAGGTTGACACCTATAGGAAACTTGTCTACTCATTTATGCCACATCATGGGGCACTTGTCAATCCACATAATAGGTGGATTGAATCTTCCTTGCCTATATGTGAAAGGCTTCCTCATTTGTACATTTGGGTCAACTAAATATAATATTTGATATTTTCCGTGTGCTTATTTTTTATCTCCATGATATCCTAATTCTTATATGGTATCAGAGCATAGGGGGAGATATTTTCAGGCCAAAGGTGAACAAAATTGTATTTTTTAGATTTCATTGTTGTGTTTTAACAATTGCAGGAAGATGATTAGGTGTTTCTAGAATCATTTTGAGGTGATGTTTGAGTCAACCTGCACACACAGCAACAAGAAATCGACCCCACCCAAGGCGTGAATCTTTGTTTGCTCATTGTTTTTTTTTTGTATGTTATTAACTTGCAAGAAGCTAAAGCCCAAATCAATACAATGTAGTGGTGTTTTGTTAACAATCTATGATGATGCTATCATTAGATTAAGCTTGTGTTGGAAACATCATTTGCAAAGGGGCGTTAAATACTTGTCCTTGCGATTTGCACATAGACAAAGACCAACTACCATAAATTTGGCAATTTTGGTTGCTTAATTAATGCACAAATATCATCTTTGCGCATAATCAATGCGATTTGAAGGTGGAATTGTAGTTTTTTAGATGATAATAGGCATGATCCATTGACGATTATTAACTTTTTATCCCTTGGTCACATGGTAGCTTAGCCCCTGTCTTTTCCAACCCAAGGGGGTTTAAAATCCTCTCTAATTTTCTTCTTTTTTTCCTCATATTTGGTGCAAAAATTACTTTTCAACAATCTGAATTTTTTTTTCAGGAAGACAATTTAATTTGTAAAGGTCAAAATTTTCATAGCTTAATAACTTTTTCTTGATAGCTCAAAATTGAGTGTCACTTTTTGTAAAATTGTTTTTTTTTCCATGAATCCAATGAGCATAATATTGTACTCATCCTATAAAGTGCCAATTTATGCCACATATGGCCTATTTACAAAGCACTCCTATAAAGCTCCAAATTAAGGGGGGGAAGAAATAATCAAGGGCATTTTAATTTTATGTTTTTTTGTCTTTTGTTGAGGTTTGCAAGACATAACTTAATATATGTCTTCTTAATTTGCCTCATGAAAATAAACTTGTAAGAACTCATCACAAAAAATATGTTTGTAGATGCACGAGCACATAAAGTGCCACAAATTGAATGTGTGTTCCATATGGAGGGAATTTAGGAAATTTTATACTTACACTGAATTATAGTGTAATGGGGGGTTGTATAGAGCCTTGATTAGCCATCATAGTTGTGGATCCTTGTGATTCTTGCTACATGGTGTGTGTTGCCTTGATTTTACATCACAATAATAGATCCTCAAGATTCTTGCCTCATTTGTGTGTACCGTGATGCACACCCATTTTCAATTTCTTGTACATCTCTACATTCCTTGCACACTCTTGTGCTCGATTTTAGTTGGTCTGCTTATTCTCTTAGAATTAAGGGGGGAATTATGATAGTGTTATGCTAATATTTCTTTTAATGAAGTAGTGGAGGAATATTCTTTTTGGGAGGTCTCATGAACCTTTTATCTTGATCTCTCATATGGGGGATTATTTTAGTGGATCATATTTTGAGATTTTAGTACTTCTAATATATTTTCAACTTCATAGAGTTTGGTCACCTTTGTGTACATGGTCGAGTAGTGTTCATATGTTCACTCATGTAGTGTTTTTTATCTCTCATCTTGATTTACATTTCTTGGAGATTTGTTGATTCCAGCAGACACCAATTCATCTTCAATGGAGTTTATAACTTCTACAAACTTTGGGAATTCTTCATCATGATGTTCCTATCATCAAGGGATATTTTTTCAAAAGGTCTTAAATCCTTCTCTTTCTCTTTTTTGGAGAGGAGTTTTGTTCTCACTAGGTTTTCTCCTTCTTCTCCATTTGTGAGAGAATGCATTGTACATGGTACCTAACATGGCCTCATAGTCAAGACCCATTTCTATCTATTTTCACTTTTATGATCTCCTCAAGTATCACTTAAGGGGGTGTTAGAGTGAATAATCTATCTATTCACTATACTTAAGTTTACTTAGGTTGATGAGGTTAGACAACATCTTGTCTAACTAAATGTGCAACCTTTTAGACCTCTAAAGGTTACCAAGTTGTTTGGTAAACCTCATGTGCTACCTTTTTGAGGTTGGAAGACTTTCCATCTCACCTCAAAGGTCACTCAACACCTGGCATCAAGGTTGATGACTTGGTCAAATAGGTTGTTGCTTTGCACATTCCAAGTGATCCTAAGGTTGACACCTATAAGACACTTGTTTAGTCATTTGTGCCACATCATGGGGCACTTGTAAATCCACATGATAGGTGGATTGCATCTTCCTTGCCTATATATGCAAGGCTTCCTCAATTGTACATTTGGGTCGACTAAATACAATATTTGATTTTAAATATCGTGCTTGTTTTTTATCTCCATGATATCCTAATTCTTATAGTTTATGTATTAGAGAGATCCTAATAAGATATAATATGGATATCTAAGCTAGATTTTTCTTAATATGATCTATACGATTTTTCTCAGTTGGTAGCGACTTGGTTAAGATCTTAGATTAGGGTGGATCTCCTTAAATAGTGACTTTGCCTCATCGTGTAGTGACTCCACACTCAAGATTTCTACTAGGTATAGTGATAACGATAATGAAATTATTAGATTCTTGGATATGTCCTACTACATTATCATAGGAGTGGTTGAATTTTTTATAGTACTTCGTTTTACCCAAGTCATTTCCTTTAGTTTGGGATTGAATCCTTATAAATTCCTAGATCATTATTTCTAGATGTTCCAAGACGTTGTTGAATGTTGACTTCTCCTTGAACAATTAGGTCTTGCATATGGTTCTTGAGTCCCATGCAATTTGGTGTTTTATGACCCTTTGTCCTATGGATTGGGGTTCATCATAATGTCTAAGCTCTTGAAGCTTGATAAGATTGGTTTGAATTAACTTGTTCAAGACTGACTCAATTTTCTCCCCTAAGGGAGTGTATTTACATCTAGTAGTGTTGTTGGGTCTTAGTGGACCCTTTGAAGGATTCACATTTTTATTGTTGCTAATTATTTGGTTGGGGTTGTATGTTTTGTACAAACTTTATGTCCATGACACCATTGTTGGTAACTTTTTTTTTCTTAGCCCATAAGCGAGGTTTGTCATTAGAGTTTGATGTATAGTCCTTGTTATCCTTGTAGATTTTGACAAGTCCCTTAGCAATAAGAGCCTTCTCAATGGTGATCCATTTTTCTATGTTTTCTTCAAAGGTGTTAGCACATTGTATGGTTAAGTGAAAGCCAATTTTGGTGTTAAGATTTTGGACAAAGATATTCATGAGTTATTTTTCAAGTATAGGCCATTTGCATTTGCTAGCCTTGTGTCTCCAATGTTGTAAGAATGAAGCGAACATTTCTCTCTGATTTAGTAATACCTCTTATAGGTTGTGTAGCATAAAAGTGAGTGACTTATATTTAGTATCAAATATATTGTGAATGTCAAGGGAGATGGGAGGAGCACCAAAGGGCTAATATCACTAACACTTATGTATGAATCCATAAAACTCGTGCTCAGGTATGTCGGAATATGAAGTCAATTTATTTGTTATTCTAGTAGTTGTGAATAGTCAACTTTGAGTAAATATTATTTTGGACTCATTATTTTTGGTAATTTTGACAAATATTCAACATATAGTTGCATGAGTCACACTTTTTATATTTGGAAATTTTTCTTTGTCAAGGAGTTTGCAACTTAGATTGCTTATACTCTTTTGAATTAATGTTTTCAAAAAAAAATTAGATTGTTGTGATTGTGATTTTTCCTAAGAAATGAAATACAAGAGTGTCATGCCCCAAAAAAATTATCATGGAAATCCAACAATTTTTTTTTTTTGTATCCAATCATTAAACTAATTAGCACTTGGAGAATAAGTGTTAAAATAGCAACCTACAAAATTAAATTTTGATTTATATTTTTTTTTCTTTTTATCCCACCAACAATTATTAACCACATGTAAGCATAGTAACAATTATTAACTATTTGTGGTTTTTCTTTGCGTCTATGAAGTTTTTGATGATGGGTGGGGAAAGGTGCAGAATGGAACCGCTTTCATGTGATGAGTTCAAGGCCAATGCCGATGTATGGGCTATCCTGCAGAAGGGAGGGGTTACCCCTTTTATGAAAAGGTTGCATGGCTTTAAAAATAGTATCTCCAAAGACTTCGTTGATGCCTGGCATGGCCGTGTTCTGAGCATGTTTAGTCGAGATACCACTACTAATGAAGATTTCATAGCGGAGGTAACTGGGATGTCAACCAAAGGAAGGAAGTTCTACAGAGATAAGAGTTTGTCAGGTTCTATCGAGCAGAATTTTCTTTGGGATAGAGAGAGAGAGATAAAATGGTGAGGTTGGATTGTGATGGATATGATAGGTCTAAGATTAAACCTATCTGGTAGGATGTGGCTATGGTGGTAATGCGATATTTCACCCTGGATGGTAGATACACTGCCCTATATGGTCACCACTTTGTAATGTTGAATCATTTTTGGCACAGTAAGCTCATTTCCTTCCCCTTCTACCTGTTGCTTTCTCTGGAAGAGGGAATTACGAGTTTCACAAAGAATCCTATAAACCTTTTTCTACATGAGGGTTTGATGCTGCTTATTGTTGATTTCATAAGGCTAACTGTATTGGTGAAGGTCCTCATCCCCCTAATCGAAAAAGAAGAGGAAGGGGAGTGGGAAATGTCGTGTTGAGGAGGTTAGGGAGAGTGAGGGGATGAAAATTGAGATGGAGTCGAAGGTGTGGTCTGATGGGTACAACACTGACCTAGACTATACACCCTTGATTGGTGGGAAGAAACCCTCTGCTAGCAAGGCTAAACCCTCCCTTCCATGAGTAAAGTGCAAAATTAAGGAGGTTTGTGATGAAGATGCTAAGGAAGGGCTTTGCAATGGAAAGGAGGCTAGGTTTCACGAACTAGTGTGCTCTAAGGGTGTGGCAAATAAGCTTTCAGAGGTCTTTGAGGGTTTTAAGGGTGGTGATATGGTGAATTTGAACCCGGGTGGTGGTATTGTTGGAGGGACCCCTATAGCTAGAAAGGTGAATAGCATTGTTGATGTGGATGAGTCTATCCATGTGTCGGCATCCAAAGACAAAGGTAAGTCAAAAATTAATCCTAATGGTTTTCAGGATGAGGATCCCCCCATGAACTCCCATCAGGGGAGAGGTTTATTTTGGGGGCCCATCGACTTTTCACAAGCCTCGGGTTTGGTTAAAGAAGGGGCAGACATCTCGTTCAATTTGGTGATGTGGCTTGTTCAGGAGGTGCAGGACCTCCACAACAAGCATGACATAATTGCCTAGTGCAATATCTCCACGCTTCACAGTCTCAAGGAGAAGGACTCCATTTTTATTTTGGCCAAGTCGATGAATTCTAGTGTCGGATTTGTGGTGGATGAGTTGGCCAACCTGAAGAAATACTATGGCCCAAGGCTGGTTGTGTTGGAAAAGAACTACCGGTAGTTGCGCATGGACATGGACATGATCATCAATATCAGCAGGGAGAAGTTGGAGGGCTCAGTTGAGGGTCTTGTTTTCCTCAACGAGAAGGCTAAAGAATGGACGGGTAGATCTCTTTTCAATGAGCAAGTGAATAAGGAGATGGGGGAGAGTGTTGACAAGGAGATGCAGACCACAAACATGGGTACAGGGTCGAGTGTTTCGCACTCGGAGTAAAACAAAGAAATGAAAAACAGTGCCTAGGCAGGATGTGGAGGAAGTCATGGAATTACATGATAGGATGATTTCAAAGGACCTGGAAGCGGCTAGGATGCTCAACGAACTTATCTAATGGTTGTTTGTTATGTTCCTTGTTTTGTTGTGTGTTGTTGTTTTGTGCTGATGATGTGTTGTCTCTATAATCAGCTTGTTTTTGGTTTTTTTGGGTGGGTAGCCTATTGCTTTATCTTTGTTGCCTCTGTTCCTTTTTGTACATGGTTTCAAGAACCCTTCAAAACCTGTTTATCGTTAACCAAAAACATACTACTGATAAGGTTAATGTTAAATATCCATATTAACATTGATTATAATAATACTTATATTAGTATTATAATACCCTTATCATTACCATTCCATATATTGACACTTTTTTTTTTTTCTATAAATACCACCCTCATTAAGTACCCAACTTAATATTAATATCACTCTTAATATTTATATTTAATATTACTTTTACTTAAATAACACTGAAGATAGTACTACTAATTTTACTCTTAATATTAATGTTAATTATATATTTACTAATATTACCAATTCTATCCTTACTTCTAATAACACCAAGATCATTATTCACAGAGAAATATAAATTTACTATTATTAATAATAGTTTTTCCAACTATAATTTTTACTATTAGTGTTACCATTTATTAATATTTTCTCATTTACTAATACTATTAATTTATTTTTTTTGATGAATATGGCACTTATCTATATTAAATTAAAGATAAAATACATATTCACAAAAAAAGATGGGTGGTAAAAAGGCACACCTTGAGAGTCACATGGGCAGCGCCCAGAAAACCAAAAGATTAACTAACATGGGCTGAGCCCAGAAGTCCATGAGTACAAAAACATAAAATAGGCCATTAAGCGGCCAGAGCAGTGCCAGCAGAGCCAAGAGGATCTTTGTCATCCAAAAATTTTCCCCATACATCAGTGGGGTTAGTGACGTTAGGAGGAGGACCCTAACCATCATCATCTTTATCTTTTTCTTCTTCTTTATCCTCACATCGAGGCGAGATTGCAAGCGCCAGACGCAGAAAGCATTTACCAGTATCTGGCCAGCAAGAGCCAGAAGCAGGAGTGTCATCAGTGGGCCACCTAGAGCCACCACCGCCACTCCCCGAAGCCAGAAGGCCGCCCCTAGCCAACCTGCGACAGAGGGGAGAAAATCTGCTGAGGAGGGTGAGAATCTTACCGAAGAGGAGGCTGAGAGTGGGGGTGCCCAGAACCACTCCACTGCCAGCCCTGAGAGGATGACCGACCGTAGAAGAGGTGGGTGAAGCGGGCACCTGAGCAACAGTGCAAGGGGCATTGCCCCACTGATCCAACAACACTTGCAGGTGAGTAACTTCAAGTGCAACTTTGTTAGCTTGCACTTGGATCTGTAAAAACACATTAGAACAAATAACTGCTTTAGCATATAAAGAAACATTAATATCCATTTGAGAATGAGAAAATATGTAGGCATTTATGTCTTTCCAGATATTGAAAAGGATTTCCACCCTAAAAGTGTGTCAAAGTTGGGTATACTTAGCAGGAAATCTGGGCGAATCTCCTAGCAGAATCATATGCCATGAGAAGGGCTCCAATCTGAAGGGTCGAAAGAAGTCATGAATCCAAGTCCAAAGCTGCTGAGCTTTGGGAAAAAACCAGAAAAGATGCTTAAAAGTCTCAGGTTTCCCACAAAAAGGGCAGTGAGGGTCCTGGACCCCTAGGTGAACAAGCCGAGAACCCACAAGCAAGCCTTGGAAAAGAATACACCAAGCAAAGTGGGCAAGTTTCAACTCAACACTTGCAGACCAAGTGGCAGCAAATCTTTTATTCCAGACATGAGTGGGAGATTGAAGAAGCCACCTCTGGTTCAAACTCTGAATCATAGGGAAGTGTGGTGAAAGCCACCTATAACCAAGTTGAGGCTTGTAATTCTTGAAAGGGGTGTCTGGATACCACTTTCAGTCCTTCCACCAAGGTTTGTTCCCAAAAATTTCAACCTTATGAAGCATCTCTGCAGGGATAGCATTCAACATACCATCAAAAGTAGCACGGTCTTAGTTGTGAAGCCTGTACAGGGCACAAAACTCTTCCCACTGCATGATACGCATAGTGGGTCTATGAAAAATCTGTTGCAGGGTCTGAATGCCCTTTTTGTGAAATTTGAGTGCCTTAAGCCAAGGTGATTTAGCCAATGGCTGACCATTGCTAGAAAAAAGGGGTGACCAACAAATATTATGTTGGTTGAGTGAGAGCCCATCACGAAACCAGAACCAGCCTCAGCAAAGCCAGGGTTTGACAGCCTCCCAGGCTTTCCAAATGCTCTTAGCCATAAAAGTTCCCACAATTTGGACTGGTTCCTCCATAACTAAAATGGTTTGAAGACCAATCCCCTTCCAGGCAGGTCTGTGCGTAGGAAAACCATACTGGATACAATGTCTGAGAAGAATTTTCCAAGCCTCATTACCAATGAGGGCACAAATTATCCATTTGACACACAAGGCAATCCCTTGCCACTGAGTGGAGAGTAACCCAAGTCCTCCAGAATCTCTGGGAAGGCAAAAAAATTCTCAGGCAACACAATCAAACCCTTTGTGGGAGTCAGCAAAGGCCCAAAGAAAATCTTTGAGCAGCTTTTCAAGCTTGCTATAGGCAGCTTTTGAAGGGGCCCAACAGGAAGAATAGTAAACATGGGTGGCAGTAAGCACCTTAGAACAAACCTGGAATTTCCCTGCCAAAGAGAGGGGCTTAGTAATCCAGTAGGTAAGCTTTTGCTCAACTCTGGATAGAATAGTTTTCCATAACTCAGCCGGAGAAGCCTGGAAAGCAAAGGGAATTCCCAGAAACCTAAAAATTTCTCTTGGCCCAATCCACTTCCAATTATACTGCTGAAACCAAGGAGTAGGCAGAACGGATTGTCTGTAGCACAAGGTTTTGTGCCACTGGATGGCAGAACCAGAAGCAAGGAAAAAAGTATTAAGGCAATCCAGGGCCGCTTTAATATTATCTTCTTCCTCCAGAAGAGTGAGGAAAGAATCATCTGCAAAACGGCCATTAACCAATTGATCCTAAGAATTGGGCAGCAAGATACCCTTGACACGCCGTTGGGAAACCATGTGGGCCAAGAGGTAGCCAAATCCTTTAGCCATCAACACATACAGAGAGGGGGCAAGAGGGCATCCTTGCCGAATGGAATGAAAGAGGCCAAAAGCAGAAGATTGATGACCATTGATGGTAATACAAGTCGAGGCATCCGCAAAAAGCATATGAACAGCCTAAATAAAACTAGGCCCAAATCCCAAAGCCTATAACATAGCAAGAATAAAAGGCCATTCAATGCGGTCATAGGCTTTGACAAAGTCAATTTTAACGAAGATGGCTTTCTGGTTTGAATGTCGGGCCCATTCCATGCCTTCCCAAATAGCAATGATATTATCCAGAATGAACCTGGATTTGATGAATCTTGTTTGCTTAGGACGCACAGTCTGAGGCAACAGATGGCGAATCTTCAACGCCAAAGCCTTGGCAATAAATTTGTAAGAGACATTGAGAAGTGTGATAGGCCTCCAATTGCAAATTTCCTCCAGATCTCCAAACTTAGGTATGAATTTTATATTGCCTTTGTTTATTAAATTACCTAGAGAATTAGCATGAAAAGCCTCTAAGTAAACATGATGCAGATCTTGCCCAAGACAGTCCCAAAGGGCCTTATAGAATTCACAAGGGAAGCCATCGATCCCCGGGACTTTGTCATCAGCCATAGAATGAACAACTTCCTTGAGATGATCAATTGTTAACAATTGATCACAAAAAAAAATCTAGGCTAAGGAAAGCCTATTTGGCATGACAGCAAGGCAATCCTGAAGGGCTTGTTGGCGCACAGGCGTAGGTTCCTGTGTAGTGAAAACATGTTCGTAATGACGCACAAAGGCCTAGAGAATGTCAGGAAGCTCAAAGAGAACCTGAATATCATCTTTGATTTTTTTAATGCTCGAGGATGAGTGCCTAGCACACAATGCCAAAAAAACTCTTTGGAGGCGCGATCACCAACTTTTAGCCAATGTAACCAGGCTTTGATCTGCGCACCTCTGGCACAATAATTGTCTGCAAATTGCTTTTTGTGCCTTAATTCTACCACCCTGACTTGCAATGATGGTGAAAAGGGACTGGATGCCAAAGCTTCAGTAGTTGACCGCAAGTCAGCGGTGGTAGCCTCATAAGACCGCCAACGAAAGATAGCCAGCTGGCGCCCATAAATGCGTAGAAATCTAGTTGTGCATGTTATAGCATTATTCCACCAAGTAATCCAACCTATATGATGAGTTGGTCTGCACTCCAGATTCCACACTCTAAGAATGTGGGTCGGGGTTGGCTTGTGGTAGAGCAAAGACGTGTTTAAAAAGAATTGAGTCTTACACGTGCGAGGCTGGCGCATCTCCCATTCAATGCAAAAAGAAATGGGAAAGTGGTCATGTTGGAAATAGGTTTCCATTTAATTGCAAATCCTAAACATTAATTATTTCATGTATCTCCTAGATTCTTGGAATGTGTTCAACAACACTAAGATTAGGATGAGATTAATATTTGATGAAATAATCATGATTATTGACATTTGTAATTAATTCTAAATGTAAGGAGCATGTGAGGGCATCCATAGTGAGTTCCTAAATAATAGGGGCACATGGGACACCCACATGGTAAGGTGACACTCACCTTGTGTTCTGTTAACTATACGGAGTAATAGTTAACACTTATGTATGCATGTAAAGATTCTAGGAGTTAGGATTTGATGTTTGCATGCTTGAAGTTCAGTTCAGTTCAGTTCAAATCAGTTTAGTTTAGTTCAGTTCAGTTCAGTTCAGTTTAGTTTAGTTCAGTTCAAAATCAGTTTAGTTTAGTTTAGTTCAGTTCAATTCAATTCAGTTCAGTTATGGTTCAATTGTCTTCAGTTAGTTTCAGTTGTATGTTAGTTAACTTCAATTAACTTGGAATGCATGGCTAATAACATTAAGTTGTATGATAGATAACAGGGACTACCTCCAGTTAACAGGGGATGACCATTCTTTGGGAATGGTGTTGAGTAAATGTTTCAATTAACTAGAAATCACTTGGAGCCAACTTGGGCGCCCAAGATGCTTTCTTGGATTTACCTCTCATGCATGATAAGATATTTTTGAAGGATCAGTTAAGTAGGATTACTTATGGGCGCCAACTTTGAGGAAGAGCTTTGGAATTATCACCAAAGTGAAGGATAAGTTGTAGCTTCAGTTTGGGACACCCAAATGCATGAAGCACATGTTGTAAGCTTTAGTCTTCACAGAATAACTCAACTTGAAGCAATATGGCGTACCTTTTCAAGGGCTTGAGCTTGTGCATTGTAACTATCACCATTTGGAGATTACAAGGTTACATATTGTCTCTATATCTCTTTCAAGTTGAAGAGAGTTTTCATAATTGTTATTGCAGGTGTGAAGAAGATTGGTAAAGACAGAAGAAGCATTCTCAAGCAAGAATTGGAGCTATTGTATTTTAGAGATTGAATAATAGAATAATTCTTGGTGGAGTTTTTTCCCGAAAGGGTTTCTCCACGTTATATCTTGTGTGATCTTTCTAATATCCTATCTAGTTCTTCTATCAACTTCTCTCTTCATTCTACAACAGTAAAATGAATTAATCAAGATAATCACCCACAAAGAATATATGTAACAAAGAAAGATCTTACTTAGATCAACAATATTAATTTTTTATAGAGTATTAAGCTAAGAAAAAACCTCATTTTTCAACATTTGGTATCAGAGCTGAGGTTGGGTAGAGTATTGGGATGCCTTTCTCTTAAAGTTTGAAGGATTTATTGGCTTAGTGAGAGCTCTTATTATTTTAAGTAATTTGTTGATTTTGGAATTAAGTTTTTGTTACAATGAATTCAAGGTTAGATATTGAAAAGTTCAATGGTTCTAACTATGAAATGTGGAAATTAAAAATGGAATATCTTCTTGAAGAAAGAGATCAATGGTTAGCGGTTAATAATGAGACAAAGACACCTACAACTATGTCAGATGAAGATTGGGCTAAGTTAGATAAAAAGGCAAGAGGAACAATTAGATTGTGTCTTGCTGATGTTGTTCTTTTAAATGTTTCAGTGGAAACCAGTGCATATAAATTGTGGAAAAGAATAGGAGACATTTATCAAACAAAGAGTCTAACAAATAAGTTGTATCTGAAAAGGCAATTATATTCATTGAAAATGAAAGATGGTGATTCAGTAGCACAACATTTAAATGCTTTCAATTTAATTCTCAGTCATTTAGCATCCGTAGATGTAAAGCTTGAGGATGAGGATAAGTACATTTTATTGCTTTGCTCTTTACCAGATTCTTGGGAAAATCTAATAGTTGCAATTAGTGGTAATGGTGCAGATCCAAAAATGGACAACATCATTCCTACTCTCCTATCAAAGGAGATGAGGAGGAAATCTAAAACTGGCTCCCAAGATGCCTTGTTTGTAAGAGGTAGGCCTAAAGAGAAGGAATCTAAAGCAGACAAGAAAGGAAAGGGTAAGTCTAAAGGATGGTCAAAAACTCCTGGTAAGAGTAAGGTAAAGTGCTGGAATTGCGGAAAACCTAGACATATTAAAAAGGATTGTAAGAGCAAGAAGAAGAGTACTGATGCTTCTACAGAAAAATCTGATGACAATGATGATGCATTAGTCATTTCTTCTAATATTGTTGTTGATAACTCTTGGCTTCTTGATTCAGGTTGCTCCTATCATATGACTCCTAGAAAGGAGTGGTTCTCTAAGTATATTGCATATGATGGAGGAGATGTCTTTTTTAGAGACAACAACACAACAAAAGTTGTTGGCAAAGGAGAGGTAAAATTGTGTTTCAGTGATGGTAGTATTAATACCCTTAATGATGTTTTACATATTCCAGGACTTGCAAGGAATCTACTTTCTGTCTCTAAGTTTAATGATTCTGGAATGCATGTGACATTTGACAAAGGTGGTTGCAGATTGGTGAAAGGGAATATGGTGGTTGCTAAAGGATCTCAAATTGGGACTTTGTTTAAGCTGAATACCTCCAATGTAAATATTTTATCAAATGTAACTGAAGCTGAAAATACATGTATGCTATGGCACCATAGATTGGGCCATATAGGTGAAAAAGGTCTTAGGACCATTCTTAATAAAAATTTGGTTGACGGTATTCCTAATTATAATATTGGCAAAAATGACTTTTGTGAGCACTGTGTGTTTGGAAAGCAATCTAGATCTAAATTTCCTAGTGGTACAAATAGAGCTAAGAGATTATTAGAGATTATTCACTCAGATGTAATGGGTCTTGTGGATATTGACTCTATTGGAAAATCTAGATACTATGTCACATTTATTGATGATGTCTCAAGATACACTTGGATATATTTTATGCATAACAAATCTGATGTGTTTAATAAGTTTAAGGAATTTAAGGCTTTGGTTGAGAAACAATCAGATCATAAGATAAAAGTGTTGAGATCAGATAATAGTGGTGAGTATTGTTCTAAGGAATTTGATGATTATTGTAAGCATGTAGGAATAGTGAAACATAAAACTACTCCATATACACCTCAACAAAATGGAGTAGCAGAAAGGATGAACCAAACCTTAATGGAAAGAGCTAGGAGTATGTTAAGTAGTGCTAAGCTTGAACGGTCCTTATGGGCTGAAGCGGTATGTACTTCTTGTTATTTAATCAATAGATCCCCTAGTTCATCTATTGAAGATAAAACTCCTTATGAGATGTGGTTAGGTAAGAAACCTAGTGTTGCACATTTAAGGATCTTTGGTTGTGAGGCTTTTGTTCACATGCCTCAAGAAAAGAGATCTAAATTGGATCCTAAAGCACATAAATGCATATTCATAGGTTATGGTGAAAATGTAAAAGGTTACAAGCTTTGGAATCCACTAACAAGAAAAGTTTCTTTATCTAGAGATGTTATTTTCAAGGAATTTAGAGCTTATTCAGGAGAAGAACAACCAAAGGAAAAGGATACTTCTCGAACAGTGCATTTTGAGACAAATACTGAGAAGCAACAAGATGCACATGTTGAAGAACAAGTGGATGAATCACAAGAAGAGAGTTCAGAGAGTTCTTCTAAAATAGAGGCTCAAGATGAGCATATTGAGGAACCAGAAGAAACTCCTTTAAGGAGATCCACAAGACAACGAAATCCCGTTGATAAGTATAGCCCACCTAATTTCCATTGTATTTTTGCTTTAATGAGTACTAATGATGAACCCAGTTCTTACAGGGAAGCTTTGTCCTCAGATGAGAACAAGCTTTGGTCACAAGCTATGCATGAGGAAATGGAATCTTTGGATACTTGTGACACATGGGATCTTGAGAGTTTTCCCAAAGATAGAAAGGCCATTGGTTGTAAACGGATCTTTAAAAAGAAGATTGGTGCAGATGGTAATCTTGAAAGGTACAAGGCTAGATTAGTAGCCAAGGGCTACTCCCAGAGAGAGGGAGTTGACTTTAATGAAATCTTCTCTCTTGTTGCTAAATTAACTTCTATTAGATTTTTCTTATCTATTGTTGTTGCTTATGATTTTGAAATTGAGCAAATGGATGTGAAAATTGCTTTTTCGCATGGGAATCTTGATGAGGAGATTTATATGAAGCAACCTGAAGGTTTTGTTGTAAAAGGAAAAGAAGAATTGGTTTGCAGGTTAAAGAGATCTTTATATGGATTGAAACAGTCACCTAGAATGTGGTACCATAAGTTTGATGCTTTTGCATTAAAAATTGGTTATGTTAGGAGTGAGGAAGATCATTGTGTTTATATAAAAATTATTGATGATCAGCTTTTAATTATTATCTTGTATGTTGATGACATGTTGTTTATTGGTAACATCAAGGTAATGATCAGAGAATTGAAATCACAACTCTCGAGCACATTTGAGATGAAAGATCTAGGGGCTACAAAATATATCCTCAGTATGGAGATCAGTAGAGATAGAGGTAGCAGAAATCTTTGCTTAAGTCAGAGTAATTATGTTGATACTATTTTGAAAAGATTTAACATGCAGGACAGTAAACCGGTTAATATTCTTTTACCAATTGGCACAAAGTTAAGTTTAGATATGAGTCCTAAATCTGATTTTGATTTTGAGGAAATGTCTAAAATTCTATATGCTAGTGCAATTGGTAGTTTAATGTATGCAATGGTTTGTACGAGACCAGATATAGCACAAGCAGTGGGAGTTCTTAGTAGGTTTATGTCTAACCTTGGTAAAGAACATTGGACTTATGTTAAGAGGGTATTCAGATATTTACGAGGGACTTCAGATTACTGTTTAGTTTATCATGGTTCTAATAATATTGATATTATGAATAGATCATTAGACATACAGGGGTTTGTTGATTCAGATTGGGTAGGAGATCTGGACAATCGGAGGTCAACAAGTGGTTATGTGTACACTTTGTTTGGAGTTGTGGTTAGTTGGATGAGTAAGAGGCAGCCCACAGTTGCTTTGTCCACCACAAAAGCAGAGTACATGGCCGCCACACATGCCTCTAAAGAGGCAGTTTGGTTACAGAGGCTTGGTTCAGGTATTGGTTTTAATTGCAAGCAAGTTAGGCTTGAATGTGATAGAGTGCTATTTGTTTAGCCAAAAATCCTATGTATCATGCTCGTACTAAACATGTAGATGTTCAGTATCACTTTGTGCGAGAAATGGTTGAGAGAGGGAAAGTATTAATTGAAAAAGTTGACACTTTGATTAATGTTGCAGATTATCTTATGAAGCCAGTTCCTACAGATAAGTTCTCATGGTGCAGGAAGGCCATTGGCCTTGAGTCCTGTACTTGATTTAAATTTATTATTCCTTGTTTAGAATAATTGCAATGTATAATGTCAAGTGGGAGAATGTTGGTAATAGGTTGCCATTTAATTGCAAATCCTAAACATTAATTATTTCATGTAACTCCTAGATTCTTAGAATGTGTTCAACAACACTAAGATTAGGATGAGATTAATATTTGATGAAATAATCATGATTATTGACATTTGTAATTAATTCTAAATGTAAGGAGCATGTGAGGGCGTCCATAGTGAGTTCTTAAATAATAGGGGTACATGGGACAACCACATGGTAAGGTGACACTCACCTTGTGTTCAGTTACCTATACGGAGTAATAGTTAACACTTTTGTATGCATGTAAAGATCCTAGGAGTTAGGATTTGATGTTTGCATGCTTGAAGTTCAGTTCAGTTCAGTTCAGATTAGTTCAGTTCAATTCAGTTTAGTTGAGTTCAATTTAGTTCAGTTCAGTTCAGTTATGGTTCAGTTGTCTTTAGTTAGTTTCAGTTGTATGTTAGTTAACTTCAGTTAACTTGGAATGCATGGCTAATAACATTGAGTTGTATGACAGATAACAGGGACTACCTCCAGTTAACAAGGGATGACCATTCTTTGGGAATGGTGTTGATTAAATGTTTCAGTTAACTAGAAATCACTTGGAGCCAACTTGGGCACCCAAGATGCTTTCTTGGATTTACCTCTCATGCATGATAAGATATTTTGAAGGATCAGTTAAGTAGGATTACTTATGGGGCCAACTTGGGCGCCCAAGATGCTTTCTTGGATTTACCTCTCATGCATGATAAGATATTTCTGAAGGATCGGTTAAGTAGGATTACTTATGGGCGCCAACTTTGAGGAAGAGCTTTGGAATTATCACCAAAGTGAAGGATAAGTTGTAGCTTCAGTTTGGGACACCCAAATGCATGAAGCACATGTTGTAAGCTTTAGTCTTCACATAATAACTCAACTTGAAGCAAAATGGCATACCTTTTCAAGGGCTTGAGCTTGTGCATTGTAATTATCACCATTTGGAGATTACAAGGTTGCATATTGTCTCTATATCTCTTTCAAGTTGAAGAGAGTTTTCATAATTGTTATTGCAGGTGTGAAGAAGATTGGTAAAGACAGAAGAAGCATTCTCAAGCAAGAATTAGAGCAATTGTATTTCAGAGATTGAATAATAGAATAATTCTTGGTGGAGTTTTTTCCTAAAGGGTTTCTCCACGTTATATCTTGTGTGATCTTTCTAATATCATGTCTAGTTCTTCTATCAACTTCTCTCTTCATTCTACAATAGTAAAATGAATTAATCAAGATAATCACCCACAAAGAATATATGTAACAAAGAAAGAGCTTACTTAGATCAGCAATATTAAAGTTTTACAAAGTATTAAGCTAAGAAAACACCTCATTTTTCAACAGGTCATACAAGGTCACATCCACCAACGGCTTAACTGGCAGAGAAGAGTTGTCAAAAGAAAAAAAAGATTGAGCTAAGATCATGGCACGATCAAGGCATTTAAATATTTTGTCAGAGCCAGCCTTGAAATTACACCAAGTGTTCTAGAGAGAATGAGAATGGCAGCGGCCAATATTGGGATCAAAAAGCCCCAATTTATTGCGCATGTAAAACCATGCCTCCCTTTCGCCAGCTGCCCATCTGAATGGCAGGGTGTCGTCCTTATCATACTCCATCTCAACCATATTGAAATCCCCACATAATCACCAAGTAGCAACTGGCAATGAATCAGCAATCCAGTGCCAAAGCACAACACACTCCACAACATCATTAGAAGCATAAACATTAATAATCCCAAAGGAATGATTATCAATGTTAAGAAGAATCCAAACGAGTCAATAAGTGGGATCAGACCCATGGTCGACCACACAAGCATGCCACCATGGGGACAGAAGGGTGACAACACCACCATGCCCAGCCTCATGCATGGTACAAAACATTTTACTGGTAGGCCAAATAGAATGGCAAGCCGAAGCAAGTAAAAAGCCAGAAATTTTAACTTCTTGGAGACAAAGCACTTCAATACTAGAATATTTTTGAAAAGTATCCCTAACGGAATACTTCCTGGAGAGGTCTGTCAGACCTTGAACGTTCCATGAGAGGAAATTCATGAATGAAACTCCATATCGGAGTCTGGTTCCTCTTCATTCAGAGAAGAGAAACGATTTTGCAAAAAATCTAGCAAAATTGACCCAATCTGAATAGACGGAGAGGAAAATCTTCGCTTTTCTTGCACATATTCACCCTCTTCACTCGGTGGAGACGGACTGTGAGACCGCCTTAGAGCTCCCGACGTGGGAGGAGAAATGCTCGGCTGAGAAAGCATAACGACAGCAGGTTGAGGCGTTGCCTTTGACCTGGGTGGCACCAAAATATTATTAGCTCCAACAAGAGCATATGTCCCCTTCCCTGAAGGGTTTGAAACAATCTTTGGTGGTTTAGAGGCCTTGGAGGTTGACCCCAAACCAGATGACTTATTTTTCTAGTTGGTAACCATAATCCATTTTTCATCTAGTTTGGCAGCAAACAGCTTCGCCTGACAAGGATTTTCAAAGTCTCGTGGCGAAGAAGGTGTACGAGGCACTGCCAAGGGGCAGTCCTTAATCTTGTGCTTTGCTGACTGACACCTATAGCATGTGTTGGGCAGATTAAAGTAAGTGACTTTTTGGGTATGCCGAAGAGCTCCAATTTGAATGTCAATGGATTCTTTCAAATCCTTGGAAAGGTCTATTTCCACACAGACCCATTTCTGGGGTCGAGCCTGGAAAAACCTATCGAGCTCGACACAAATAACCCTCCCCAGTGAGGAAGCAATATGATTCAAAAAAGACACACAAGGCAAAGGAAAACTAGGGAATTCAATCTGAACCAGGACCTGCAACCTAGTGTCATCTGAGATAGAAAAATCCTGGGTCCACGCTTGGAAAGCCAACAAAGATGACCTGACATACCAGGGATCGTGGCCTAAAATGGCCTGGACATGATTAACTTCTGCAAAGCGGAATAGAAAAAAACCCTTGGTTAAATTTTGGACCATCTCAAGGCGAACCCCATGAGGGACCCATGCCTTGCTGACCCATTCTTGAAGCACACTTTCAGGGGGAGTCCTTCCAACAAAATAACCCACAAGGGTGTGTTTCCCAAGCCATTAACAAGCAGAATCAAAATCTGGTAAATGAAAAACCACATTAGCTGGGGAATCAGAAATCTTACCTTGTGGAAAACTTTTGGAACAAATTTTTGGGGATGTTTGTTTGGAGGAGGAGCCATTGAGCATCGTCGTCGAACCGCTAACACCAGCATGAACTGCTAGGTTAGAGCTGGTTGAAGGCATATTAAAACACAAAAACCGCAGTAAATGTGGTTGTACACACAAGAAAAGAGGGGTTTCCTGCGCAGAATGTGCAGTATGACACAAGAGGGGCCAAAGGTGACTGCAAAAAACAAAAAAACCCTAGCAAAGCTCATACACCTTCATCCATCCACTCCCAAAATCCAAAGTGATAGTCAAACCTTCACTTTACCCATAGGTAGTATTATTAACTACACTTGTAAAATAAATTTTACTATTATTCACATAGTTAAATGTTTTTGCTACTAATTTTGCTCCCAATTTAATATCCCACTAATTTAGTTAACCATAGGAATATTAATTCTCATTGCCATTAAAATAATTTTACTAAACCAATATTAAATGTACTTGATTATTATAACTTTACTTATTACAATTAAATTATTATTAATATTATCTCACATGTAAAGTACTACAATTTATAATATCTAAATTTTCTAGCACTATTGTGTTTATTTCACATTCTTTTAAAATACTAATATTAATGTTAATTCTTTCTTAAACTTAAAAATAAAATTTATTTTATAATAATAGATAATATCAATAACCTTCTTATTGATAATAGGTTTATTTCACAATAAACATGATTACTCTTAACAATACTTATTGTATTATATATTATACTATTATTAATTTATTGCCATCACTATCATGAGTAATCATTACTAACATTAATATTTATGTTAATATAGATCTTAATATTTTATTAATACTATGATATCTATTTATCTCTTAGTTTATTATTATTTGAACAATGAATCAACAATAATGAAATTATTATTCATTCAACAATTCAACCATTAGTAATAAGGACATATGAATATTCACCCTTCAATTATTTCTTAACCATATTATTATTAAGAAAATAATAAATGTTTCTTATGGGAAATAAGATTACTAATACATCATTAAATCATGATCTATTTAATATAAATTTAAACATTTTAGAATAATATTTTTGTTTGGCCATTACCAAGTAAAATGTTATTGTTTATTCCATATCTAAACCTCAATAATAGAGGAATTTTCTTTTTGTTATTTGATTAACACTTAATCTCTGGTATGATGACATCCAAACCAAATAATAATATTGATGTTCTATATCTAGTTAACTTTATTAACCTAATTATTATTTAATCATAATAATAATATTTAGTTTCAAATTTATTTATTTATTTTTATTGGTAAACGCTTTTGACTGGAGCTATGAACCAGTGAGGCCAAATACAGGGGACCTCATCCCCGATATCTCCATTTCTCCTCCTCCCTCCTCCTCCTTACCACCTTTGGCCTTTAGACATCCTCCCTCTACCTCCTTACTCCTTCTCACCCCCTTCCTCCTCTCCTCCTTCCTCTCCTCCACCTCCTTTCTTCCTCTTCTTCTCCTTCCTCTCTTCTTCTTCTCCTCCTCAACCTTCTCCTTACGCCTCCTCTCCTCCTCTTCTTCCACCCCTCCACCTTCACCCTACATCTCCTCCCATCCTCTTGCCACTTGCACCATCAGCCACCTACCAATGTCACTCCACCTCCAGCTATCCTCCTCTTTGAGCCAACCTCCTCCCTGCCGATGTCGTCACTCCACCATCATTACTCCTCCCACCATCCTCCACCAATAGTCTGTCGAATCTGGTCGTCCTCCATCCTCCATTCTCTGTCCATTGGCCAATGATCGTCGTCCTCCCTACACCAATGTAAATCCCACCAACCACTATGGGATTCAAACCTGAGGCAGTTCAATTACTGCCATTGCAACTTAACCGTTGCACTGTGGGGTCAACCCCAATTTAGTTTCAAATTTTCATCATTAATGTTGTTTTCATTAAACTCAAACAATACTAATATTATTTAGCCCCAATTTAATATTGACGATAATGCTACCATCGAAACAAATATTAATGACGATATTTAATTCAGATTAACAACATTACTTGTATTATCTACTCAAGATAATAATATTACTATTGAAATATCAACTATTTAATAGGTAAAATATTAATACTAACTATTTAATAGTTATAATGAAATATTAACTATTAATACTTATTAACAGTTCACCTTAGTTATAATAAAATATTAATTCTAACTATCCTTATAGTGTTGCTTAACTGCCATGATATGGAGGCCATCACTTATTTATAGATTTTAAACTACCAATAGCAACTCTGCAATAATTAAGGGGTTACCAACACCTGATTTGTTGGTATTAACATTATTACCATGGTAGTTACCTTGCCCTTCTTTCCATAAATTTACTGCTTACGATGACACTCTTCAAAGATATTTAAGAACACATTGAGTATAGATGAGACAACTAACAAATTTCAACCTAACCTCCATTTAAAATGGCATGTGCCCATACCCTGACTATCAAATCTCTCAATAATATTAAAGATCCTACGCCGCCGACCTGTACAAAAAAATCTACCCTTCTTCATTGACAATAACATTATGCAAGCGTGTAGTTATAGGTTGGCAAAAGAAATTAATATAGGACAGAGAAAGGATTACAGGGTGCCCACTTGGATTCGAGTTCAATGCATGGGGTTAAGTCACTTGATTTGATATCATTATCTATATGAGTTTCATTTGCCCCCTTGCATTCTTATTATTGTGCTTGCTAGGTTTACTTATTTATTCAATCTATATTGTTTGGTGTAGGTAGTAGTAAGACAATATTCATTAGTAACAAAAGTTACAGGTTTGCATTTTCTTATGGTCAAGCCAAGAGTATAGAGCAAGATTATCTTCTGTTTTTATTTATTTTTAAGCCTTTGTTTTGAGTCTAATATTTCACAAGGTGGGTGCAGGCTTTACTCCCATGTTGTACAGAACTGCTCAAATAGCACATATATAAATATTAAACTTTTTATAGAGCTGAAGCTGAACTTCTCAAGGTTGTTGTTCATTTATTTATTTATTGTTTCATTTTTTTCATGTGCAAAATATGCATATTATCTAGATGTGTTTGAACTTGTATTTCTATTCAGACTACAAAATTATATTTTGTTTGCAGTAAAACGTATTAAATCTACTCATTTATTTGTTTATCTTCTTTTTTTATGCCAAGAGATTTCAGTTTATTAGTTTGTTTCTTAACCGTTTAAATGGAAACCCTGATTTCCTGTGAAATAACAAAAATGGAACCATTTATAAAAATGGAATTCTTCATTTGAATAGAGAATTTTCTAGGTTAAATATTTTAGATTGGTGTTATATACACTAATATATTTGCAGCTAAAAGAGTCCATAGATATGAGATAACAGTGGGGTAGTAAAATCATTATTTATAGATTTATAAATTTGTAAAATGCACTTCTCTCTCAAATGGTGAGCTCATCTGCCTGGGGTTTATCTTTGTATAAAACAAGTACAACGCTCTACCACTCCATATCCCTATTTTTTTTTCTGACCTCCTACTGTGTTTTTAGAACAACCACAAAATTGTGATTCTTTTATTTAATCTGTCGATGTATACAACAGTTATATCTAAAGCCTAAAATTGTAAATTTTATATAATATATTATGAGTTTTGAACAAAAAAGGCTTACTTAATTAATTGTAGATTTTAAATAATATATTTTGAGTTTTGAATAGCTAATGCATGTTTAATTAATTGTAGATTTTAAATAATATATTATGAGTTTTGAACAGCAAATGCATGCTTAATTAATTGCAAATTTTAAATAATATATTTTGAGTTTTGAACAACAAATGCATGCTTAATTAATTGCAGATTTTAAAGAATATATTCTTCACATAAATGAAAACTTCTATCATCTCAAGCATAGGAAATTATCACACTCTTGTCTAACTTTAAAGACTACAAGAAATCTCTTTTTTTTTCTTCTTTTTTTTTAATAGCAACTTGTTTGAACAATACAAAAGGGAATGTAGTTAAACTTTCACAGTAATTATTTCCAAGAACAACTAAAAATAACTCTTTTTTAAAAATATTTCTTTCAATGCATGTTTATAGAAAGGCTTCACTTCTTTTCAACAAGGTATAATTTCCTCAAACTTTCCATATGAAAAATGATACATATTAATGTAACAAATAACATACCTTAACATATAAGAACTTGCTCTTTTCTTTTTTCATTACACAAAGTATGAAACTCATCTTTTAAGTTACAATATTACAAATAAGATGGAGAAAAACATAACTTTCATGCCAAATATCAAAGACTTGCTCTTTGCATCTTTTCATTTTACAAGAAAATACTAACTTTCAAATAATGAATAACACACAAATGAACAAGACTTGCTCTCCACCCTACTGTAATGGCGTCATGGAGCCTCGTGGGCTCTAGTCATACCCCCGAGCAAGGATTTCTTTAAGCTCCATGATGATAAATAGAGTCTTTTCTCATTTTTACAAAGGGATAAAACTAACATATCACCAATTTTCATGCATCTAGGTTTTCTACTTCCTATTTTCAACCATAATCCATACACTATGTCACCTTCTTATAACCAATAAACAAGGGTAAATGGAAATCAGAAGAACTTATCTCTTTTATGTTAAATGAAGGGACTGGACTCTTGTATCCATCTTTCCTCTCTAAGCCAAGCCATCTTGATCACTATCCTTCTAGAGAAGCGAATTCATCTCCTCTTCTCATTCTTTCTACCATCTCCACTCAAGTTCTCCAAGAGGAGAAGTGGGTAACACCCCACTCATTCTTCCTTTCAAAATATATAGGAGTTTCAAAAATTGCAACCCTTGGATGGGGAGGTGTGGAGTGTACCTCTCTCCATCAATGAAGGTCCTTTCCCCATTAATGAGAACAAGCATTTGGACAACCACTTCCTCTACCCACCCCATCCTCTTCTCAAAATTCGTCACTCTCCATTATGAGGGGTTTTCAAGGGTCAAATCATGTCCTAGGGGCACTATTATATTCCTACTTGAACCCTACCACTATGGTATAGACCCTAGGGGGTTTATTTTTGCATCCCAACCAAGAAAATTGACCAGAAACCCTCTTAAAAGGTCCATTTAAGGATTCATCCGAGTTTCACACTTGGCTAAGGGTTCCTAACCCCTAGGTTCACTTACACCCACATAACGCATAATCTATTACCCCCTTTACTATCAACCCTCGCCACCTTAATTTACCAACATATTAACTTTATTTATCTCTAATCCCAAAAAGGGGGTCAAATTCATGACCACAAGGAGGTGTCTTTTTTATGTGTTCTCAATGGTCTTCCCTTCTCGTACTGACACTCTTCCTTTCCTGCATATTACCAATGAAACCATAAGCAACAATCATATATCACATAAATCTAATAGTTGAAGTAAGATTTAATTGTACAACAATTCCATTTACAATTACAATTCATTTTCACTATTTACGGGTCCATAACACCTTCACGATAGTGACAATGAAACAAATGTCAAGATGAAATACAAGAATACTATCACACAATCACATTATTTATTGCTCGTAGTACAACTTACCATCTATTTATGGAAACATAAAATAAATTAGGTTTAGTGTTAATCATATGCAAGCCGGTGGTCTTACAAAGAGATCTTTGCTCGAGGTTTTTTTCCTAATATAATTTAATCATATTTTCCATGTAAATTATGTGTATTATTTGTGCTTATTATTTTTCTCTATTTATTATGCACTATAAATTTTCTTATAGGATGTTGCCACTAAAATGACAAACCAATACAGTATAGAAATGCATCACTCTAGAATACATGCAACAATAAAAAAGATAGATATATATAAAAAACATGCCACGACATCACATAGTATGACACGCTAAATGCTTATAAAATGATCTAATATCATATACATGTTAAAAAAAATACTAACCAAAGAAAATACATGTTTATGACAAAGCTTGAGCTAAATAGGGTTTTAAAATATAGATACATCATAAAAACATAACACTAACAATGAACCCTTGGCTAAATATCACACAAGGAAAAAACAAGAAAATGCAACTCATTATCATGAGAAGATAAGTAATCATTATTAAAACTAACATGGAGGAATTCACCGTATAATTCAAATCTAATATAAAATTATAAATAATTGGATATAAAAAATAGAAACAAAACCCCAAGGAGATGTAAGATTGTTTGAGCTCACAAAAATTATGTATGGAAAATAAATTCTTCTTTATGGGAAATAATCTTGGGTAAAATAGTTAATTAACAATGAAAAGAAAACAACCTTCAAATGTGAGCTAAGACTAAAATAAATTTTACACACATGTTCATTAGTAAGTCACTTAAATTAATAAAGAAAATAAATGTATTTAGATTTAGGGTTTGATGCAAATTATGATGTGACAAATGATGCTTTATTTTTCAACATTATATCTTGTACTCATAATTCTATTAAGCAACACTTATTATATTAATAAATTGATCATATTTTGCTTTAGTTCATTTACACAATGTAGAAAATTCAATCCCTATTTTGCATATTTGACCTTTGTATATTCAACCTAGATAATTATTGTAATGGTACTTTTGCTCGAGTATAAAATTTTATAGATTAATATTTCATAGTTAATTTTATATGGCATGTGCTTATTTATATCTAAATTATAGATATTACCTTGTTATATATATTTGACTCACAAGCATCATGACCTTGTTGTCAAGTTAGTCTAGGTGAGTTGAAACTAGTCCTTTGGGTTGTGCAAAGCCCAACAACTGCCCCACATTGTGCATGGTTGGGTAAATCAAGGTTTGAACCTGCATCAATTGTCCATGTCTTTCAACGGCTCAACCAACCAGTCTACACCTTGAGGCCTATATATCTTATAATATTTAACCTAAATAATAGCATTAATAAATTTGTTGCCATATAAAATTAACTTTGATATATTCATCTATCCAATTTTATACTCGAAGAAAAGTAGCACTACATTTTGATATCAAAGACTATTTTAATAAGGACTTCACTATTAATAATTACCCACTTCTATATAAAATCAAAATCAACATAATTAACTTAGAAAAAAACACAACAATTAATAAATAAAAATACAAAAAACATACATTTCATATACACATTGTGCCCATATTAGTATCAAATACATCACCATTTCTCCAAGTTTCTAAGACATATGTTTTGAACTATTTAAGATGCTTTTCAATCATTTTTTTATAAGACTTAATGAGCCCAAAAAAATCTTGTAAATGTGATAACCTTCCTTTTTATACTCATGGTTTTACCTTTAATTTGTTGTTTTAATCTTTTACTAAAAACACCCTCAATAAATTTCTAGATGCTTATTTATTTTTATGGTTTAAGATTTATTAATTTTATTTTTCCCCAAAAGAAAACCATTTTAATCTCAACTATACATTTCATAAAGAGTTTGATCAATCATTTTGTTCTATCACATGGCATACAATCATATGATTCACTTATATTTAGATTTGGCATTTATATCTAAACTTTTTTTTTTTAGACTACAGGAATTGGGTAGCACGACCCCCTATAAACTGCAGTGCGCCTGGTAAACTTTTTAACGTGACCGACGGCGCTGGCGCGACACGCCCTCCGGTACCACGGGGGTGGGGGAGACTAGACCTCGTGACCAACCTCCTGCAACAGGAAAGATTTAGCCAACCGAGCTAGGGCCCCAACCCTATATCTAAACTTTTCCAACAAACATAAAATACTCATTTATTTTCACTAAGGGTGGTTTATACACATGGTTGTAAGAGTAGATGTCCTTGCATTTGTAGATACATACAATACAAGTTGAATTATTTATAAAAGCTTGAAGTCTTTATAAGTTGAAAAGCTTTCTTTACAATTGGTTGAAAGGAATGAGTTGCGGCCTTTGTTAAACATCAAGGATGATAATAAACCATGGACCCCTAGAGAAACCTTCATCTATTCTATCATTACTTTGTAGATTCTTTGGGTAGAGCTCTTATTTTAAACAAACTTGTAGTTACATATTTTCCAATGTAGTTTTAATCCTTAAGAGTTAATATCACATGGTACAAATACGTTGGCAAATTAGAGACCTATTCATTTCCTTTGGTAAAATGATGAGGCTACCTTATGGAGATATCCACATCCCCTCTAGATAGAATTCCATGTGAGACCACATTTCTTCTAGGTCATGATAAATAATCTTTTATTCTTTTCTTTTGAATTATCAATATTCTATAAACATCTTCCACAATAAGGCACATACGCTATAAAGAACAATGGAGTATAAGTTATCTTCAAGTTGTAAGAACCAATTATAATCTACAAGAATGAAGAAGTGTTTTTTTAGTTGGAAAATTAACTTGCAAACTCGTTTCACTTATTATTGTCATCTTTCTCAAGAATTTTTAAAATGGTCTCGTAATCTTCAAGAGTTGGAATCTACATCTATGATGGTCTATACATAATTTTGACAAATTAAAAAGGATCGAGATGAATAATATTTCATAAAGTGCACAACTCCTGCACCAACTTGAGGTAGTCTTGAATGTAATTAAACCTAAACTTTCTTTGCAATTTTACCCCATCTCTTTTTATATTATGTTCTTGATAAAAAAATAAGTAATATTGTTTTTCCAAGTGTAGCATACTTGGAAATATATAAAGAAATGATGTCAAAGATTATATTGATGGAGATACAAATAAAAAGGAAAAATGAGCACAATATTTAATAGAGAAAAATATGTATCTATGAAAGACAATGAAAAATTCATGTGATGAAGTCTGGATTCATCCATGAAAGGTGAAGGAAGAACTCATGTAACCATTAATTGAGTTAGATATTTCTATGAAATTTTATGGAAAAACTAATGGTTGTTAATGGAATCAAGATTTATGGTGGGATCTAAACAAATGTAAAGTTAACAAAAATATCAACAAAACATAATAATGAATGAAGTTAAAATTGAGCTATATTTTGAAATGGAATGGTTGTTCAAATTAGAGATCCTTTAAGGATGTTTGGTGGAATAAGTTTAGTTATAGGTTCATATAACATGCATATGGTGGAAAAGGATGCATAAGATAGAACATGGTGTAAATCAACTATATAGAACATAATTATGAGAAATGCAATTTGTTCATTCTTATTAAAGCATACATGTAACTTAGGAGTAATCCTATGCCATGGAGTAAAATTTATAAGCTAACACTTGTGAGTTGGATATTAATCTAGAGTTCTACATATAGAAGGTGATCGAAGTAAAATACAAAAATATTAAATGTCTTTTGTAGAGATATCCCTTGTAGTTTTGATATCTAGTCTATACATGATTCACAAATTTATTAGATGAATCAAATTTGAGTTGCATTGGTCGCTTATTTAGCATATTGGTCGATGTGAATAGTTTGGATTCATTGATACATTCTAAGAGTATTTTCACCTTAAAGAAAGTTATTTCTCAAAATAAATGGTTGCATACGATAATGGGATATGCATAAAAATCTAATTAAAAAAAAGAACTAGCAACTCTAGTACATATGTAATTGTATGGATTTTGTGAATTTAGAGTAATATTTTGGTATAAAAAACCTACCTAGATTTATTACTTAAGTCTAATATAGGTTACATTGTGGGCCCATAACCCACGTCTTAGGATCATTTTTAACATCTTTAATTTTAGAAAATATGATGTTCTTTGAATGAGTTAAACATTGTTATCATACATAGGGACATGTTAAATTTTACAGGGGAGAGGCAACCTCTAAATATTTACAAAAAATGATAACTAGTTATTAGTGTTAAAATACTATACACGAATTTTAAAGTGTTCTAAAATTATCTATGAGTGATTATAGTTTACTATTGTTAAGATGCCTAATAAGGTTATCATATTATATTTTTTTGTACTTTATTATTGGACTTGATCAACCTAATAATTTTGCATATGTTTATAAAGTATTGTATAAAAAATATATCCTTGGATGTTATACCATGTCATTAAATATCTATGATTTTATGACAAAGTGATATATGTTGAAAGATGTTTTGATTATATTAGGTGTTACAAATGTTGCCATTGGTTGTCATTGATGTCAACACTTGGGAAAATTGTTGCACATATGTTTGGGAGATTGTTGGCATTGGTTGACATTGATGTCAACACTTGGAGATTATTGCACATATGTTTATGAGTTTGTTGCACATGTATTTTGCATTGGTTGTCATTGATGTCAACACTCAGTTAGGGTTGTCATTGATGTTGCTAAATAGTGGAGTTGTTAATGTTCATGGTTGGATGTAGCCATGCCTTGTTTGGATGAGTTGTTGATGCTCGTGGTTGGATTTAGTCATGCCTTGTTTGGATGAGTTTTTGATGTTCATGGTTGGATGTCATGCCTTGTTTGATGACAAGTAAAGAAGTATTGAGTATGGTTGCCAACAAAAGAGATGATATCATGATGATATATTAAGATGAGGATTAGAAGTAATGTTGATGGTGGAGAGATGTTTTTAATGGTCTCTAGTATTTTTTTTCTCTCTTCTAGTGTTCCTGAGAAAGTATGTGTTGTTGCAAGGAAGTTTTGGTCTTCGCAAGTTGGTGAAGGTTTTTGCTATAAGAAGTTGTGTTCAAGACTGTTTGGGAGAATGCTCTATATTCCTTCACCTATGAAGATTTGGTCTTGTGGTCTAGGATTCAATTTTTATGTTCTATTAAAGTTACACTCCTATCTTTTCGGGTCACTAGTGTTGTCGAGGAGGTTTTTGGTATTTGCAGTGTATTGGCAGTTGTGTTGGTTATCTGGACTGGTCAAAAAAATGCTTTGCATTTCTTCACATTGATGTTTCTACTCCTGTGTCTTGGTGGATGTGCTCTCAGTGTTTGTGCAGTATCTCAATTCAATTTTAATGTGTTGGTGTTTAGCACAAGTTGTTTTACTAATGTTCCCCATCTCATGATTGTGTATTTTGTGCTTCTAGGATAAAGTGTTATGGTTCTATTTGGTTTGTGGTGACTATTTGTGACATGAAAATGTGAAAGAAGTTTCTTGAAGTGTTTTTGGATGTTCATGGAACATCTCTTTGTGGTTTGCATGTCAATTATTGATCTCTTTGGTATCACATATTGACTTGATTTAATGTTTTGGGAATTTTTTGGATATTTGGCTGACAGGGCTTGTTATCTTGTTTGAGTTGTGTGCTTGGGGGTCTGTGCTAGCATATGAATTTATGTTAAGATGCATTTGGGTCTTGACCTATCTTGTTGAGAATTGCATTGTGTAAATTCAGTTGCAAGTGTGTTTTTGGGCTGACTAGTTTTGTGTTACACATTTCCTTGTTGCCAACTTGGGTTGATGTGCACCAACATGTGTGTTTTTTGGGATCACATTGGAATATGTAATAAGATTATTTTTGGTCCTCTCTATCTTCTAGATAAGATTGTATTATATTTTTGTGGCTGACTTGTTGAGATTATTGTTCATATTTTGTTTTGGCCGACCTAATTGGTGTTTTGAGATCTTGTGGTGGATATAAATGTAAGAAAAAATCACTTGCAAGATGTGAGAGTATGTGGTGGTGTACGAGTATGGAATAATGCAGTGAGTTATAAAAGAGAAGAGTTAGATGAGATTTAATGCCTCAGTCAATAGAATGTCGTGTTGATAATGTTGTAATTCTAAATCTTCATGTATCCTGCTATTAGATAGTGAGTCTCTTTAGTAGGTCCTTGAAATTTATATCTTGCCCTAAGGTTGTGCGCCTCAATACTGCAAACTCCTTTGTATCTTTCCCTAAGGTTGTGTTCCTTAGCTTGCAAGTCCTTCAGGGAGCAGTGTGCTTCCTTAGGCAGTGAGCCTTAAAGAAAATTGTAATTCTATAAGCAGTGAAATTCCTATATTGAGAATTTTCTCTCTGTGGTTTTTCCCTTCTTGGTTTTTTCACGTAAATCTAGTGTTATCTTGTGCATTTTTTTCATTGTCTTATCTTTCATTGTTCTTGATTTGATTAAGTGTTAAAGATTTGGTTAAGGGTTATTGATCTTGTCAATAGTTTGAATTTGTATATTGTTGAAGGGTTTAAGTTTTGATAGATATTGATTCACCCCCCCTCTTAGTATCCAAGCGTGTTTAACAATTGGTATCAAAGCCAAGTTCCTCTGAAGAAGCTTAACCACTTGAGGAAAGGTCTGGAATGGCACATGATGGAGCTTACAATGGTCCTAGGTTTGATGGGACAAATTACACTTTTTAGAAATTTAGAATAGAAGGCCATCTAAACTCTCTAGAGTTTGGTGTTTTGCAATCTATCAAGGATGGTTATACCACTCTTGTTGCTCCTCCAATAGATCCAACTGCGATTAGGTTGTATGAGAACGATGCCAAGGCAAAGAATGCTATCTTGTGTGGGTTAGCTGATTAAGAACTTCTGAAGGTGATGAATTGCAGTTTTGCTAAGGCTATCTAGGGAAAACTTAGCAACATCTATGAATGAGATAATAAAGTAAAGCAAGAAAAGATGCAAATCTTCAAGAGCGGATTTGAGACCCTGAGGATGACGAAGGATGAATATATTACTAGTTATATGCTTCGGGTGGATGAAGTAGTTATTGGCATCAAAGGTCTTAGTAGAGAAGTGAAAGAAGATGAGATTGTGAATAAGGTTATGAGATCTCTCCCTAAAGCTTATAGTCATAAGGTGTCTTCCATTGAGCAGTCTAAGGACTTAGATAAGTATTCAATAGATAAAATGTTTGGTGCTCTCACAACCTTTGAAATGAGAGAGTTTGACAAAGATGCTCCAAAGAAGGAAGCAACATTCAAAACCAGTAAAAAGATAGAAGATGAAGCAACTGATCAAAATGACGACTTTGATGAGATAGAAGCAAATTTTTTGAGAAGATTGAAGAAAGGCATCAACAAATACAAAGGTAAGTTACCTTTCAAGTGTTTAAATTGTGGGAGAATTGGTCATTTTGCTTCTAAATGTCCTTTTAAAGAATCAGAAGATAACAAGTTTAAAATAAGTCTCTATTCTAAGGAGAGCATTTTTTCTTCATAAGATGAGGATAATGATTCAAATGATGAAATCCTATTCATGGATTTGAAAGACAAAAATGGCGGGGTGATCCCACAATAGTGGGTTACACTTTTTGGCCAAACTTGACATTGAAATGAACATTTTGAACTAAATCTTCACTTTCAGGCACCTATATCTGCTAAACCATGAGGAATTTGAAGATGATGCAAACTAGTGATTTGTAACATTTTGTCTATAGATTCAAATATATATATATATATATATATATATATATATATATATATATATTTTGAATCAAATTGCATTTCTTTTTCCATCTCCTTCAATAACTAGTTTTTAATAGTAAACAACATTTTTAAAGAGTGAAGTGTATTGTGTAGCACATAACTTTTTTATGAAGGATAAAATTCTAATTTTTTCGAATTTAGATTTGTAACTACAATATCTAGCTCCTTCATTTGGTTTCATAGTGTTTTATTGATTTTTTTTCTTAATTAAGTTTTGAAGTCAAACCAATTACAATTTAGACATAGGTATACTGTGTAGCGCATAAATTTTTTGTATGTATCAAAATTCAAATTTTTTTTGTTGGATCAAGGAAATCAATACCAAGAGCATAGATATTTTTTAGATTTTTTTTGGTAATCTACTATTTTTCCACATGTGCAGAACAAAGAGTTTGATTTTCAGTGAAAAACCTACATTCACAAGAAATAAAAAATAAAAATAATAATCAAATTAAATATATTTAAAATTATACTTTTAGGAAGCTTATAATAAGAACTATATACTTACAAAACATAAATTTTAAATGAATTTGTTTGATCAACATTTTGATAGGTGTAGAGGAGACTCCATTATAGTTATGGTTTAAAATTAGCAGGGTTCTATCCAAGGGGGTTTGATCAAACCCTCTTCAATTAAAATCCTTTAATGGAACCTTTTAAGGCTTAAATCATTATATTCTCTAAAAATATGTGATTTTAGCAAAAATTAGGATGTCCCAAAAAGTATAATCCATTATTGTGGCAGCACTCGATGATATTGAAAAATGTAAGAAATCAAGTATTTTACAGGCTGAAAAAAGTTAATGAAAGTTCAATGGCTGTGTGGATTGCCTTTCATGCAAAAGAAGAAGCAAATGCTTGGGTGATTGACAGTGGTTGCTCTAACCACATGACTGGTGACAAGGGAAGGTTCATCAGTCTTAAGAAGTGTAATGGTGGAGCTATTAAGTTTGGTGGTGATGAGTCAACACAAATTTGTGGAAAGGGTGTTATAATAGTTGATGGAAATAACATGACTGAGGATGTTCTCTATGTCAAAGGAATGAATTATAATATTCTTAGTGCCATTCAGATGTGCAACAAAGGATATAACCTTGCATTTCATGCCAAAGGATGTGAGATTAGGAAGGCAGGATATGAAAGACTAGTTGCAGAAGGAACTAGGACAAATGGAAATGTCTACCATCTAAAGGAGGCAAATGGAAGAATATGCTTATTGGCTCAATTCAATGAGTGTTGGTTGTGGCACAAGAGAATGGGATGCACCAATTTTGACAATATGGTAAAGATCAGTTCTACTCATGTAGTGAGAGAAATGCCTAAGATAACCAAGCCCACAAACACATTATGCAAGGAATGTCAAATGGGAAAGCAAACAAAGACAAGTTTCAAGAGAAAGGAGTGCACTGCTACAATGCCATTAGAGTTGATTCACACTGACCTATGCAAACCTACAAGAACAAAGAGTCGACAAGGTGAAAGGTATTTTATGTTGCTTATTGATGATTATTCTAGAATGACTTGGGTTACATTTTTAAGAGATAAATTAGAAGCTTTTGATAACTTTAAAATCTTCAAAGAAAAAGTTGAGAATGAAATGGATGCTGAGATTAAATGCTTAAGGTTAGATAAAGGAGGTGAATTTACTTCAAATGAATTTGAATTTTTTGTGAAGATCATGGTATTAGGAGACATTTTCTACTCCTAGGACCCCTTAGTAGAATGAGTGGTGCAGGAGCACCTACCTTAAAAACAAGCATATTTTGATGTTTTGCTTTTAAATCATTTCCTTTTTGTTGTGCAAGGTCCTAATCCTTTTAGGATGTGTAAGGGGACCTTTTTAGAGCTTATCTAAAATTAAAATAAATTGGGAACTCGTTTTGTAGGCGTTTCCTTAGTTTTTGGCTGAAGTTCGAAAACACAGTATGTTTTCAAACGCGGGTTTTTTGGTCACTTTTGAGCTCGAAATGTATAACCTAACTGTTTTTTTTTGGGTTGGAAAGAAAGAGCCCGACATTTTGAGTGTATGGAAGGTCTTTTGGAGTTGGCAGTTTGTGAAAAAATAAGAAAGAACAGTGATTTTCATGAAAAAAGACTCTTTTCTGGTTTCTTGCGTTTGATACAGCAGAATTTTAAATGAAATAAAAGCTTTTCTGTATGGAATAACACGTAGCAAGGTCTTTTACAGTATTTTGTCTGATTCTATAGTTGGAAATTCCATCATTTGCTTTTCTTTTTGTAAATACAAAGTTATTTGTGTATTGCTGTTTTGGACTGGTGAAAACCAGAAAATGGAGATTTAACTGGTTTCCTGCCTGTACCTGGAAGTATGGGAGCAGAGGAAGCTAGGTTAGTCTCCATACCTGTACATAGTGTAAATAAAGAATGCTTTTTAGAGTTGTTAGCATGCTAAGTATCTTTTCCTAGGCGTGTTATTGTTGCTCGGTTGGGAAAAGGCAGTTGGAAATAAATCCTAATGTGCAGGGGTGACTAATTGTTGGAAACCCAAGGCGTAAAAAGATTGCTGGGAACCTAGCAAAGGCCTGACAGGTGGCAGGAGACATTTCCAAGTCCTCTGGAGGCAGAAGGAAGGAGTATTTAACATTTTTTTTTCTTGAGGGAAAAGACTTAGTCCTTGTAGCCTTTCCAAACCCCAAGCTAGGGTTTAAGGAAAGCGGTAGGAGAATAGAGTTTGGAGCTTGGATAGTGAGCATTCCAAGGCTGTTTTAAATGCAATAGAACCTATGCACACCCCTGCAACATTGTTAGGAGGATTTAGGAGGTTGACTAGTCTTTAGAGGGATTAAGGACTAGATGGAAGAAATGTGGAAAAGCACCAAGAACTCATTGGAGGCAGCAAACTAGAAAATCAGCATCAAGAATTGTTTAGCAGCAGCAAATTGGAACTGATAGCAGGGTTGGCAAGTGACCAGGGGTGCCTATTCACTTTTAGGACCTATAGGTTGAGTGGTGGAGTGAAACACCAAGGGGTTGTCTATCGAAGACCCAAGCATTGAGATTGTGAGTATCTCATTCCAACCCTCGTTCTATCAATGAGGTAGCAGAGAGGAAGAATAAGACTATACAAGAGATGGCCAGGGCTATGTTGAAAGATTCTAATATGCCTAATATGTATTGAAAGGAAGTAATTCACACTATTGTCTATTTGCTTAACAAAGTACAATTGAGGGTTAATAGCACTAAGACCTCTTATGAGCTATGGTATGGAAGGATGCCTACTATTAGATACTTTAGAATCTTTGGCAACAAATGTTACATCAAGAGAGATGAAGAGGATCTTGGAAAGTTTGATTCAGGGTGTGATGAAGAGATTTTCTTGGTTACTCAACTATGAGCAAAGCCTATAGATGCTACAACAAGAGATTGGGAAAGATGATTGAAAGAACAAATGTTAAGGCAGATGAAGATTTATGTTAGATATCACAAGAACTAGAGGTTTTTGGATATGATATACCTCCTTGCTTTGAAGAAGAAGAAGAAGAAGAGAAAGAAGAGAAGAAAAAAGAATTAGAAAATGTTCCTAAGATTCCAACAAAGTATGTTTAGAAGAATCATTCTGTAGATCAGATCATTGGTGATGAAAATGAGGGTGTGCTGACTAGGAGAAGGTTTACAAAAGTAAGTGAGCAAGTAAAATTGTGTTTACTACCAAAGGTAGAGCCTAAGAACTTTGATAATGCTAGAAAAGATGAAGGTTGGTTGAATGCAATGGAAGAGGAATTGAATCAAATAGAAAAGAATATGACATAATGGGATTTGGTTCCTAAACTAGTTGACAAGAATGTGATAGGAACAAAGTGGGTGTTCTTGAACAAGTTGAATGAAGATGGTCAAGTTGTGAGGAACAAAGCTAGATTGGTGTGTAAGTATTATTCACAAGTTTAGGGTATTGATTTTCAGGAGACTTTTGCTCTAGTAGCCATAATGGAGGTTGTATGGATGTTTCTTGCCTTCATTGCTCACAAGAATTTCAAAGTCTATCAAATGGATGTCAACTCAACCTTATTGAATGGTGATTTAGAGGAAGACATATATATTGAGCAACCAAATGCTTTCCAGTTATTAGAAGATCCATACATGGTATGTAGACTCAAGAAAGTTTTGTATGGACTCAAGCAAGCTCTTAGAGCTTGGTATGCTCGATTGGATAAGTACTTACTTCAACAAGGTTTCAAAAAAGGTATTGCAAATGTACTAATATTTATAGTAAGGTTCAGGAAGACAAGATTTCGATAGTTGTTGTGTATGTTGATGACATCATCTTTGGTGGAGATGATAATATGTGTAAGAGGTTTGCAGAAGAGATGCAAAAAGAGTTTGAGATGTCTATGATTAGTGAGTTGTCTTTCTTCCTTGGGCTTCAAATTGTGCAACTAGATGATGGTATCTTTATTTCTCAGGCTAAGTATGTTAAAGAGATATTGAAGAAGTTGGGCATGGAGGATTCCAAACCAATAAGTACTCCTATGGTTATTGATTGTCACTTGAGCAAGAATGATGAGTTACTTGAGGTTGATTAGACTATTTATAGGTCTATGATTAGAGGATTATTGTCCTTGACTGATTCTAGACCTGATATTATACATGTGGTATGTTTGGTTGCTAGATATCAAGCTAAACCTAATAAAACTCATGAGAAGGCAGTAAAAATAATATTCAAATATTTGAAGGGAACTTCAAATTATGGTCTGTGGCACAAGAAAGATGATAACATTTTTTGAGTGCTTATATTGATGCTAATTGGGAAAGATGTGTGGATGATCAGAGAAGCACCAACAAAAGTGCATTTTTCTTAGGAGACAAATTGGTCTCTTGGTTTAGTAAGATGTAGGACTCAGTGTCCTTATCCATAACAAAAGTTGAGTATCTTGTTGTAGCATCTTGCTATACCCAGGTGCTTTGAATGAAGAAAACTTTGAAGGATATAAAGGTAGTAAATGATGAACCCATTCCCATATTGTATGATAATACCAGTGCAATTAACACTTCCAAAAATTTGGTGATGCATTCAAGGACCAAACACATTTCTATCTGGTCTCACTTTTTAAAGGAGAAGGTTGTAGAGCAAGAAGTTAGAATGGAGTATGTGCCTACTAAGGATCAAATTGCAAATATCTTCACTAAGACTTTCGAAGGATACTTTTGAGTATCTCCATCAGAAGTTAAGGGTTATTGCACCTCCTTTTTTAACTAGATGCATAGATGGTGCATCTATCTAGGTGGAGAAATTCATGTCATATCCTTTTCTCCTAGATTGATGTGTACTACTACTTCTCAGAGGGAGGAGATAGTTGGTTGGTTGCTCCTGATAGGGGGAGCATGTATAGTTGTTTAAAGAAAAAGTGTTGTTGGTCAAAGGGGGAGAATGTGTCGATGATTTAAATGAAATATTTTTCCTCTTTTCCCTTTCAATGTCAAAGGGGGAGAATGTGCAAGTGTGTGTTGCCATCAATGCCAAAAGGGGATATTATTGGCATTGGTTGTCATTGATGTCAACACTTGAGGAGATTGTTGCACATATATTTGGGAGATTGTTGACATTGGTTGTCATTGATGTCAACACTTGGGAAGATTTTTTTCTTTTTAGACTGCAGGAATCGGGTAGCACGACCCCATATAAACTGCAGTGCGCCTTGTAAACTTTTTAACGTGACCAGCGGCACTGGCGCGACACGCCCTCCGGTACCACGGGGGTGGGGGAGACTAGACCTCGTGACCAACCTCCTGCAATAGGAAAGATTTAGCCAACCGAGCTAGGGCCCCAACCCACAAACACTTGGGAAGATTGTTACACATATGTTTATGAGTTTTTTGCACTTGTGTCTGGCATTGATTGTTATTGATGTCAACACTCAGTTAGGGTTGTCATTGATGCTATGCTAAATAATGGAGTTGTTGATATTCATGGTTGGATATAGTCATTGCTTGTTTGGATGTGTTGCTGATGCTCATGGTTGGATGTAGTCATGTATTATTTGGATGAGTTGTTGATGTTAATGGTTGGATGCCATGCCTTGTTTGATGACAAGTAAAGATGTTGTTGATGGTCTCTAGTGTGTTGTTTGATCTCTCCTAGTGTTCTTGAGAAAGTATGTGTTGCTGTAAGGAAGTTTTGGTCTCTATAAGCTAGTGAAGGTTTTTGCTATAGGAAGTTGTATTGAAGACTGTTTGGGAGAATGCTTCGCATTCATTCACCTTTGAAGATTTGGTCTAGCAGTCTGGGATTTAGTGTTTATGTTATGTGGATGTTGCACTCCTATATTATTTTAGGTCACAAGTGTTGTTAAGGAGGTTTCTAGTATTTGTAGTGTATTGATAATTTTGTTGGTTGTCTAGACTAGTCCAGAAAATGCTTTGCATTTCTCTGCATTGATGTTTCTGCTCTTGCAGCTTGGTGGATGTTCTCTTAGTGTTTGTACAATATCTTAGTTCAATTTTCATGTGTTCGTGTTTATTGCAAGTTGGTTTACTAATGTTCCATCTCATTATTGTGTATTTTGTGCTTCTGGGATAAAGTGTTATAGTTTTGTTTGGTTTGCGGTGACTATTTGTGGCATGACAATGTGAAAGAAGTTTTTGGAAGTGTTGTTCGATGTTCATGAAACATCTCTTTGTGGTCTGCATGCCAATGATTGATCTCTTTGGTGCCACATATTGTGTTGAGTTGGTTTTCTAAGAAATTTATGGATATTTGGCTAAAAAAGGCTTGCTATCTTGTTTGCGTCGTGTGCTTGGGGGTTTGTGCCAGCATATGAAGTTGTGTTAAGATGCATTTGGGTTCTAACATATCTTGTTGAGAATCGCATTGAGTAAATTTAGTTGCAAGTGTGTTTTTGAGCCAACTGGTATTATGCTACACATTTCCTTGTTGTCGACTTGGTTTGATGTGTGCCAATGTGTGTGCTATTTGGGATCATATTAGAAGATGTAATAAGATTGTTTTGGTCCTCTCTATCTTCTGGATAGGACCACATTATATTTTTGTGGCCGACTTGTTGAGATCATTGCTTGTATTCTATTTTGGCCGACCTAATTAGTGTTTTGAGATCTTGTAGTGGATATAAATGCAAGAACAATTTAGTTGCAAGATGTGAGAGAGTGTGTGGTGGTGTGTGAGTATGGAATAATGTAGTGAGTTGTAAAAGAGAAGAGTCAGATGAGCTTTAACACCTCAGTCAACAGAGTGTTGTGTTGACAAATGTTGTAATTTTAAATCTTCATGTATCCTACTATTAGACAGTGAGTCTCTTTAGCATGTCCTTGTAATTTGTATCTTGCTCTTAGCTTGTGTGACTTAGTACTACAAGTCCTTTGTACCTTTCCCTAAGGTTGTGCGCCTTAACTTGCAAGTCCTTTAGGGAGCAATGTCTTACCTTAGGCAGTGAGCCTTAAAATAAATTATAATTTTGTAAGTAGTGAGCTTCCTATATTGAGAGTTTTCTCTTTGTGGTTTTTCCCTCATTAGATTTTCCATGTAAATATGGTGTTATCTTGTGCATGTGTGTTCATTGTCTTATCTTTCATTGTTGTTGATTTGATTAAGTGTTGTTGATCTGGTTAAGGGTTGTTGATCTTGTCAATAGTTTGAATTTGTATATTACTTAAGGGTTTAAGATTTAAAGGGTTTAAGTTTTAATAGATATTGATTCACCCCCCTCTCACTATCTGGGTGTGTTCAACAACAAACACCCTATTGATAGTAATAAGTTATTTTATATTACATCCTTATTGATAGTAATAAGTTATTTTATCTCAAGTGGTGTATTTTGAGTTTTAGCAATAGATGACTTTGTAGCATGTGTTATGCATATCATTCATTAATCATGATCTACATATTAATATGGAAATATTTATTATATTTATATTGAAGAAGAATACAATTTTTTTGAGTTACAAGATGGAAAATTTAGTATATAAACTTGCATTAACTCCTTGCAGAATCATGATTTGCTTCATGCAAAAGTGCAACTATAATTTTAATCATGATATTAATTGGCAAATTATTTCTACTAGATCTAATTTGAATAAGACTAAACTAGAAAACATTATTGGATAAGATCTAGAATTTATGAAACAAAACTATATATGAAATTAAAGTGATAGATTTACAAATATCTTGATTATTTTTGGTGAATTATGATGTAGATTCAATTTAAGCTCGTGAGAGCAACAACTAAATTATAGAGGGAGAAATGTTATGAAACCTTTTCCGCATAGTGAAAAGAAAGTTATGAAATCATTAAAGGGAGATAGAAAAATAAAGGATAATATGATCCTTTAATTAAAATGGATACTAATGAAAAATATTTTATGAAAATTCTTATAAAAAAGATGAATAATTATATTTATAAAATAATAATTAAAGACAACCTTTTTGTAAAAGGGTGTGATGGTTTGAAAACCAAATCTTAAGGCTTATATAAATCATTTATGTGAGACTTGGAAAAGGACATGGAGATCCAAGAAATAACAAGGTGGTTTGGTGGCTAGGGGCATTGGAGAAGAGGGCACATAGAGAGTGTCCAACTTGGGGTACAAAGTACACTCAAGATTGTTTTGGTCAGGGATTTGATGCATTTTCATGGCGCATAAGCACACACACTATATTTTACATGTAGGTTCTTCTAAGTGTGCCATAGGTACGAGGGCCACGACCATTGAAATCTTCCTAGGGTGAGAGTGACATTTCCAAGCACTATGATTCATATAAGCACTAAACTTATTCAAAGATATTTATAACTATAAATAAGATGGAGTTGATTTTATTAAATTCTTTAAATATGTTAGTTGTTCCTTTTTTTTATCATATTCTTATTGTTGGATGCCAATTTATATATTAATGGTGGTATTCTTAATGTGCTTAAGTCTTAAGCTAGTTAATGTTTATAAATAATCATTTTTGTGCATTTGTATCTAAATTATAGTATACCTTATGATATTTAAACTTAAATAATAACATTAATAAATTCAATACCATATAAAATTAACTTTGATATATTAATCTACCCAATTTTATACTTGAAGAAAAGTAGCAATACAATTATGATCTTTTTAATCTTTTTTGCCATAGTTATCTAAACATGATGGTGTTCATATGTACTAGTAGTTTACAAGGCACATAAGACCACTTGTTCCCTTCCCATTGCCTTAGTTAAACCCTTAGAATCAATTCAATGATTTAAACAAGTTCAGAGACAATTAAAGCAACAATTCAAGATGCCTAATTTATCCTTATCAATGCAAATGCTAATGTAATGGTGATAGAATGCTAAATCACAATGTCATAAAATGATTTGCTGCTTGGATCGAGTCGGAAGGTGTATCAAATTCGGCACCCTTCACCTGGTATGTACTTTGTACTCTCTTTTTCTTAGCTTTATAGTTCTTTTCCCTTCTCCTTCATAGAAATGCAGAATCAGAGGATGCCACATTCCAAAACCCTCGTTCTGTTTCTTTCATTTTTTTTAATTTTTAATTTTGTTTCTGTTCTTTTTGGCGGTTTAGGGTTTTCAGCGATGTTTTTGCCTTCTATTCTCTTCCTTTTGGTCTGTTCTTGGTTTCATCTGACGCTGTGAGAATCTTTTTGTTTTGTTTTTGTTGATGCCCTCGTTCTTTGTTTTTGCTGGAAGTTAAATCTTGAGTAATGTAGGACTACACTTTTAAGATTTGTGAACATGGAATGCTTCTACCCTGCACGAGAACCATTTTGCGGTGAGGGTGTTTCGAACCTGCTTAGAAGAATATCCTCCGTCATTATTACACCACAACTCTTTGGTTTCAAGACCCGCAATTTGTTGCTGTGTATTGGAGTTTAGTTTTCACTATAGCAGTGAAATGCAGTGATTTTAGTCATGTCCGTGGGACCACATCAGTTACAGGCTACACTTGTCTCAACCATCAAGGGGGTCCGAGCTTTAATTCAATGCTGCTTAGTAACGAGGGTTGGTTCTCATCATGTTCATTTGGAGCAGAAATTCTTCTAGATGTTTTGTTGTTGCCTTTTTGAAGAGTTCTGACATCGAATATACATTTAGTGTCTCCGAATGGGTGTTCCATTGTTTTGCTAGAGTTCTGATTTGGAGTCTGAATTGTCTATCTAATGCAATGGGATTTCCATTGTAAGAACAAGATGACTTACGCGTTACTCATATGTAATGTTGAGATCTTGCAACCTCCTAGGTTTGGCTCTAATCATTACTTCTGACGGATATGCACACATGATCTAGCCTTCAGCTAAATGATAGTTTTGTTTAAATGCCCATCGTGAGTAAAGCCTCAGGGAAAGCTGAAAATGTTGACAAATTGAGACAAGCTTACAACTTTATGATTTGCAGCGGATTATTTCAATAAGGTGCTTCATATGTGCTTACCCGATGCAGCAAACATTGCATTATCATTTTTATAGAATGCACCAAAAAATTCTGAGAGTTTTTACACCATCTAGTTGTTATTTCTGTTGTCATTCATTGTCATGTAGCCAACATGCCATTATCATTTTTATAGAATGCACCACAATTCGAGTTTTTGCACCATCTAGTTGTACTCGATTTGTTAGATCCTGGAGAAGAACATTCTGAATGCGTAGAAAACATAGTTTGTTGTAATTGGGAATTGAAATTTTGCAAGCAGTTATACTGCAATTTATAACAGAAATCATCAGAGTGCATGAAAACAGTTATTAATGTAGTGTTTCACTTAACAGTTAAGTGCAGGATTAGAAGTAGTCTCAACGTGTTAATAGAATTTTTTTTATGGAGTGTTCCACTTGACAGTGAGCCATTGATTTGTATATAATTCCACTAGAATTTGAAGATAACCCAATGTTTAGATGGGAAGTGGAAATTCTTGATTATGTGTTTGACTTGATAATGGATTACTTTTTTTGTAGAAAATCTAGTGTGTGCAGGTGGAAATAGGAATTTTGTTTTTACTGCTACTCTAGAACAGTAACAGGGTGCATGTAACAGTTTTCTATGGAGTGTTTGACTAGACTTGAAGTCTGTAACCCCTGTCAATTTCATTTCTTTGATCTGCGATTCTGCATCAAATGGGTTGTTTGATATGACTTATACTTTTTTGGTCTATGTTGTATGCTAAATATTAGCATTATTTAAGGTAAGAGTTTATCTGTTATCCGTTCATGAAGCATCTTTTATTCTAGATGCTTTGTTCTTTAACTAGTTTTTCGGTGTTCTCGTTTTGAACTTGAGCCATGATAACATTTTAAAAATTATTGTTGACTTCTATTTTTCAAAGTATGTAGTGGTGGTTTTGTGAATGGGCTTTGCATTTTTTGGGTCACTTGAAGTGTCTTTTTTTGTTTGATAAAATTTGTCTCTCTCAAATACATATTTTTGATTGGAAGAATTTTACTTGGTTTTGTTCAATGCGGTGTGTTTCTACTTAAGATGTGTTTTGTACAAGAATGTATATGATTGTGGTTTTGATATGTTAAATTTTGACCTTGTTTTTGTTCCACATTTTAGTATGTTTCTGCTTCATGCCCTAGTTTGTTATACTTATATACAGCTCTTCTACTCCAAAGTTCACAGTTCTCTCTATTCCAAATTTCTCGCTTAGTTGTGAATGCAACAGAAGTTCTGGATGAGGATTACTGTTTCTGTTCTTGCTGAGTTGTCCATCATTTTGGTCTTTATGGTTTATTATCTTAACTATGAGAAATGCCTGTGTTCTGTGCGCACATTGGGGGCGTCCTCTTTATTCATGCTTATATTCAGCTCTGCCTTTGACAAATTTACTCTATAGTATCCTACCTTTTAAAGTTCATATGGTAATCTCTATCAACACGTATATCATGGCCCTTACATTTCCTTTGAGATTCTCACTCTGCAAAGCCTGGTGCAATTTCACTTGTTCTTTCTCCCCTATGACTGCATCCCTCATTCTGCAAATACTCCTTTCTACTCTGCCTCCACCACAGTTGCCCTTCAAGCATTGTAGGTGACATTCAGGACGACTGCAGACAAGAGGACAACTAAGATGAGGAACACCAGAGCATCTCAAGATTTGCATGATGAACATGATGAAGAACAAGTTGATCTTGATGGGGACGAGGAAGAACCAGAAGAAATAATGGATGAGGAAGTTGAGGATGAGGGGGATGTTGAGGAGGAAGAAAAGAATGATGCCCAAGAAGGACTTGATCTTGATATAGCTGAGGATGACGGATCTGGTTCACAGGATGAACAAGAAGCAGACCATGAAGCTAATGCCTCAAATCTGAACCGTGAGAAGTCATCAGAAGATGATGGGAATCATGACACTGTAGAGGATGCTCCAGCAGTAGAAGATAATAGCGAAAAGCTTGAGAAAGAAAAAGATGAAAGTAATGATGAGGAATTGCTGGCTCTCCCGCCACATGGCACTGAAGTCTTTTTAGGTAATCTACCACGGGAAATTACTAAGGAAGATTTGACAAGCCTTTGTGAGCAGTGTGGGGAGATTTTTGATGTAAGTATGTATATGATGGTAGTTGCATATGTTTCTGTTTTCATTTTTTATTGCATACTTAAGTCTTGTTACTGGCACACATTTTTTTATGCTGAATACATATGTGGAATCTTTAACAGATTACTATTAAACGTGAGGCAGACAGGGCAGTATATGCCTTTGTTACCTTTACAGCTAAGGAGTCTGCTAAGAATGCCATTGAGAAATTGAATGGTTCGGAGTATAAGGTATTGCTGATAACTTCCATTGGAAACCTATTTGAGTCATTTTTTCATAAGTGGTATCTTGCATGATGCAAGTCACTTTGTTACTGAAGGCTTTTTTACAATTTCAGGAGAAGAAACTAAGGGCTTCTGAATCTCAACCAAAAAATCGGCTCTTTTTGGGTAATATTCCATCAAATATGAAAGAAGAGGATCTTTTGAAAGTTGTCTCTGAGCAAGGACCTGGCTTTCAGCATGTAGAGCTGATAAAGGTATGATAACTAAAGGCTGTGCTGAATTCTGATTATACTGTTTCACATGTATACCATTATTACAGTCAAATTATTTTTGTTTCCTATTTTCTCTTCTATTTTACTGTTTGTATTTAGCTAACACATCTTTTGTTTTAACTTCAGGATCCAAAAGACTCGACAAGGAACCGAGGCTTTGCCTTTGTTGAATATTATAATAAAGCATGTGCTGAAAAGGCAATGAAGAATATGGTGCGCTCAAAATTTAAGCTGGATGAGAAGGTTATAACTGTCAAATGGGCATCGCATCAACGGACTTCTTCAACTGAAGAGGTAATGATTGGGTAAATAATTTAAATTGTCTATTCAAAGGTTTAGTATGCATTTAAATTATCAAGTTATAAATGTTGGGTATTTCCCTTATTTCTTTACTTTATATGCTTTTGTTGGTAAGCTTGGAGTAGTTGATCAATATTATAATTTCGGACTAATGCATCAGGATTATACGATATGTTCAATGCACCATACATTGATTTTCAATCGAAGTCTAGCATGTGCCATATTTTCTGTTTTCAGTTGAAGTCTGGCATGTGCGTATGGCTCTGTTTTTAATTGATATAACATGCCATTTTTTCCTTTTTTAATATCTGGCATCATTTGTATTCTTGTTTCTCTTGCTTGCATTTGATAACCTATTTATTGCTGATGGAATGATGAAGCATGATGTTGTATTGTCATGCTTTATTTTGCATTGATGTTGTAAACTTTGAACTGTAGATGACTGTTTATTTTTCCATTTTACAAATTGCTTTTGTTTTTAATTCACATACCAGGTCAAGTCTGTGTATGTCCGCAATTTGCCAGATGATGTGACAGAGGAACAATTAAAAGATCTCTTTGGGCGACATGGGGAGGTTACAAAAGTTGTTCTTTTAGAACAAAAGCCTGGGCAGGCGAAGCGGGATTTTGGCTTTGTTCATTTTAATGACCATGCTACTGCCCTTAAAGCAGTGGAGAAAACAGAGAAATATGAGCTTGAAGGTAATTTCATTTGTGTACAATTGAATCCCTGCTCTGTATTAGCTTTTTGGTTTTAATAATCTAGAATCTAATGACTCAAAATGCTTTCAATGTAGGGCGGGAGTTGACAGTTTCTTTAGCAAGACCATTGAGTGACAAGAAGCCTCAAAGTATGGCTAACCCCTATTCTTTTCAAAGGTCTGTCATTCCAAATTATCAGCTGCAAGGTGGATATGGTTATGGTGCAAATCTCTATGGAGGTTTTGGTGTTGGATTTGGTTCTGCAGGTTACAATCAGGTAAACTTACAAAATATATCTATAATGGGAACACTTTTTCTTTTTAAATTCAATTTTATTGGCATTTTGGGTAGGTAAATGTGGATGTAACAGAGTTGTTTCCAGATTGATGTTTGAAAACTAGAACATGTGGAAATGATGTAAAAAAATTAACTATATGTATCCTGTTTAGCTTTCAACTCTTGTAAACACATTTTTTTTAATTGTCTCTTGGGGTTTTTCAGTGCCATCTATATTTTTATTGATAATATTATGTGAGAATGTTCTGAAATTTTCTTGCAGCCTGTCATATATGGCAGAGGTCCAACACCTGCAGGCATGACGATGGTACCAATGATGCTGCCAGATGGCCGTGTTGGATATGTGTTGTAAGTACATATTTACAATATCTTTTCTAACTTGTTGTTTACAATACAGTTCTCATGAAATTGTTTTCTTCTGGGTTGGGGATCAGGCAACAGCCGGGGAACGGGGTAGGGGCATCTGCACCCTATAGAGGACAAGGCTCTGCATCTTCCAGGGGTGGAGGTAGATCCAATAGAAGTGGTTCGGGTGGTGGCAGGCAAGGTGGTGGAAGAAGTTCTGGCAACGGTGGGGGAAGTCGTCGGTATCGACCCTACTGATTATTGGTGAAGGTTGTCTTTTGGTGGCTTTTCAGACAGCCTTTCACCAAAGCAATGCATGTTGCCTCTCTGTCTTTTTGTTTGACACTTGCATTGTTGATTTCAATGAGCTCCTCAATGAATCAAGAATTGAATGAACTTTGCTATATAGAACAAGTTATGTAACAAAATCTTTGGAAACTTAATTTCACATTTTCGCAGCCTGTAGAAAGTGATAGCATATGAGGACATAATTTTTGCCATGAATGATTTATATGTGAGGGTTTCAGTGCTTGTATTGAGTTGGTTTCCCAAGTCACCGAGCCCCTATTATTTCAACTTTTCATCCAAAAAATTGCAATAACTCGTTTCTGGCCTTAAATTTCAAGGGTTTTTGAAGAGGCAGCTGTGTGAATCTACTTATTTTACAAAGGTTAGGAGGGAGTTTTATTGTTGAAATTGCATTTTGTAAGTGTTCCAAGAATTCTTTAAGACCAAGCCTTTGAGCAAATTTGCATGAGATTTTATTTGATTGGCTGAAGAACTATTTGTGATGTAGAGATTTTGCAATATTATATCCCATACGTTAAATCAAAATGTAGACCCAAGTTTAGAAATATACTGGAAAAGAAGCATACAAATTAATATCACACCTTTCATTCAAGTTTCAGGTAGGTCCAGTCTATTAAGTATAACTGAATCTAGAAAATGGATTGAAACAAAATGCAAAATGACCTTTTATATCCAAAGAAAATCTATCCTCTTATGTATGTTCAGGACAAAGCCACAGGAACTAAATATTGGGAAACTATGAATTGTTCAGTATCTAGCCAGGATCTCATTCTCAAAGACGCTTTCTTTGGAAGTGGACTAATTTGTTCTGGAAGAGCGGATAGAGAAGATTTAATTGGGAATGCTTTGGATAGGAAATTAAATTGATTGGTGCTCGATATTGGGGTTTGAAGTGATCAAGACTCATTCAATATGCAACTTATAGGCAGAGGTTTTATTGGAAGATTGGTATGATCTTGCTTTACCCGGTGGATCATCCTTCAGTATAATGGATCATCTTCAGTATAATACTGGATATGTATATTGAAAACCATGATGTTTGATGTTTTTCTTTCCCAAACCTTTATGTTTTTTAATTTCCTTGTTTGTGATACAGTAGTTATGCTACTTCCACGTTCTGATTAGGTTAGTTTACCACTGAAGCAGAGTTTTTGAAAGGTTTTTAATATTTAAAAAATGTCTTTGGGGGTCACTATCATCCTTGTGCATATTTGGATTACAAAACATCTGAACTTGGCAAAGATGTTGCTCTTCTGTATCACCTTTTCAAGTATATATTAGAGGAACGTGTTCCTCATTATGTCCCCAAAGATGACAAGTCTTTACTCTGTTTTTGCTGTTACACTTAGTAATCAATGTGATTGGCCAAATATATTTCTTTCCATAGCACAAGCAGGTTCAAAACTGGTCATTGTCATCCTCTTGCTTGGTTAGGAGTGTAAAATCTCTGAAATTAATGGTATTGCCTATGTTATTGAGTTCACCTGTTTCCGGAAACAAACAGGTAAATAATTGGGTATGGGTCTCAGGTTTGGCCTTTTTGGGTGTGCCTGGGGTCTGTACCCAGGATGATGGGCTTTGTCTCAAGTACATCTGAGGGATGGACATGGACCCACAGTCCTTGGCAGAACCCTGGGTGCAGGGCAAACCTTTAAAAAAAGTACCCTTCTTAAAAGAAAACAGATTTTGGTCTTTAGGACCAATACATTGCAGTTATGCTCTGTCAATTTTCTTCTCATAAATGCTCATTTTAATAGCAGTTAAGCTCTGTAAACTTGTAAAGTTTCTTCTCATAAATGAATACTGAGCAATATCTATGACACATTTATTCAACATACACTTGGAATCTGTATCCTATACATGTTTCTTGAATTGATCTTTCCACTTTGCTCATGAGGCTTAAGATTCTACTATTCATTCAATGAGGATGCCACTTGATATGCACAGTCAGATAACATAAAGATTTGACAAAATAATCTATTGCAGACATTCTTAGGCCTCCAAGTGGAAATACAGCAGAAAACAAAACAGCTACTGCTTTACATGCAGCTCTTTGGTTTTTTAGCTTTTCCTTGATACTCCTTGTCATGGGCAGAAATCCTTTGTAAATTGTAGTCTCTGTGTATGTAGCAGTCACCGTTCTTTAAATGTTCATGTTTAGCTGCTGATGGCTTATTGTAACCTCTAGAAGTCTGCAATTTGTAACAGTATTTTCCTGCAATATGTATATTGTTTTTTGTTAATATGTTTATATTAGTGTATTTTATGATTCTTATTTATATTTATATGTTTATAAATACATTAGTTGTTTTACTAATATATTTATATATTTGAAATTATTTATATTTAAATTATTTTATATATCTCAATACTATATATAATTAAATGGCCAAACCCAGCTATACCAAACCTGGGAAATTTTTTGCTAAACCTGAACAGGCAACATAGGGTATTGCTGTTCTGTATCCCCTTTTAAGTAAACATTGTAGCTGACACTATTTCTCATTGTGTCTGCCCAAAGATGATAGGTCTCTATGCAATTTTTGCCACTAATCTAATCAACAAATAGGCTTGTTGATGGGATTGACAAAACATAAATCTGTCTAGGGCAGCAAGGTCTCACAGCTTCTTGGTTAAAAGGTGTGCTGTAATAATGTCTGGATTGCCTATCTCAGGTCTAATGCTTTAGGCCTCCCCAACATGCTATTTTAATTTTTTTCCAACAAACATAATGAATCAAAGCAGTTGTAAGACATTCGGTAGAGTTTTGCTATTAAGTTTCAAATTTTATACTAACTTATTGTTTTTGGGCCTTTCAATGGTCCATCACCATAAAAACAATTTGATTGTATTTAACTCTCGTTCATAACTGCATATCGAGTGTAATGTTGGTCAAGTGCAAGAATAGAAGCCAGCTATGCATTGCCTTCAGGATTACAGTTGAAATAAAATTTGTCACTTTCCCCATCCAACAAATTCTTTCCAAGCATGGTCTCTAAATTGACTTAATAACAATGAAAACAATTTATATGTGACAGGGTGAGATTGCACTATCATCAAGGCAGTCTTTGCTGAAATTTGAACCATAGGAAAATTTCCAACCTGTATTCCTTTGGAGAGTACTTATGAATGTTTAAACTCGTGAAGGTGACACTGTTAATCTAACAGTCACTTTTGCACAAGTTGTTCTTTAAATTGCAAATCAAACTCCATGAACGGTGTTATGATGACCATGAAAGGGGACAACCTTTGCTCAATTCCAGTCATCTAGCTAAACTAGATGAGGAAGAAGATCCACATATACTCAACATTTTCTGTGCAATGTCTGTTTTCAGTACTTAATGTCAACTTCAATTCTGAAGACAACACATAGCTGGCTTAACTGTTATTCGATCATTTCCAAGTCTAAAAGATAAGGGCCAATGTTGGTCATGAAAGCTCATGATGTATATTCCAAAACCTGGTTTGGAATGTGCACTGCTTTTCAGGATGCTCAATGACATCTTCTCCAGTAACCTACATTACCATTGTGTCTTATGGATGCAACACGAAGAAATGCTATTATTTTAATAATCAGCACTTTAGATGCCCTGGGAGTGAAATGTATCTGGGTCCAAAGGACAGTTATCTTTTTCATCATGTGAAGAGGGTAGTTCAGCATAAATGCACTTTTCTGCATAGATGAAAGCCCTCTTTTGTCACAGGTTGAAAGTTTGTTTTGTCTAAACTGAACTGCATCTGTTTTAACATTTTTACTGCTAAAATTTAAATTTATGTATCTGGGTCTCAAGGACAGAGCTCTACCTTCATCATGATGTTAAGATTTGGGGGGTAATTCAGCATAAATGCACTTTTCTGCTTAGACAAACGCCATCCATTTGTCACAGGTTGAAAGTTTGTTTTGTGTAAACTGAATTATACCTGTTTTAACTTTTAACTGTTCAAGATAAATGCACTTTTCTGCATAGATGAACGCCCTGTGTGTGTTTTGTTTTAACTGAACTATACCTGTTTCAACATTTTAACTGTTAAGATGTGGAGGCTGGTTCAGGATAAATGCACTTTTCTGCATAGATGAATGCATTGTGTGTGTTTTGTTTTAACTCAACTATACCTGTTTCGACATTTTGACTGTTAAGATGTGGGGGCTAGTTCAGAATAAATGCACTTTTCTACTTAGATGAACGGCCTCCTTTTGTCACGGTTTGAAAGTATGTTTTGTTTAAATCGAATTATACCTGTTTTAATGTTTTGTTTAAATCGAATTATACCTAGTTCAGAATAAATGCACTTTTCTACTTAGATGAACGGCCTCCTTTTGTCACGGTTTGAAAGTATGTTTTGTTTAAATCGAATTATACCTGTTTTAATGTTTTGTTTAAACCGAATTATACCTGTTTTAACATGTTTTGTTTAAATCGAATTATACCTGTTTTAACATATTATTATTTTAACTGTTTTGATAAATGATACAGTTTCTTCCATAGTAAATTCCCTGTTATGATGGAATGTCCACTATTAAACCAGAAGGATAAGTTTTGCTATAACTTCCGATTAAAGACAGAAGCAAGGAGAATATGTGCCAGAATTTGTCAGTATCACTTAGATTCTGAAACTGATACCTCGAATATGCTATTGGGATCTGAAAATAGTTACATTGAATGCATGCTAGGATACATGGCATTGTCAACATATGTTGACATACATTGAGCAGTTAGTAGATTATGTAATACTCCCCTTTGCTGTTGCCATTAATACGGAAACCTTCAATGATAGATTCTTACTGTCCTGCCTAAGTCATCCATCTTTTAATCAAATGCTGCTCTTGCCAAAAATAATATCAGTCAAATAGAGGTATCATGAAGGTTCACGCTTCACCTAGCATAATTGGCAAAATGTAGAAGTTTAATGTCGACGAGAAGAATTGGGATGTAAATGGATCAACAGTGCTACAGGCAATGCTAAAAGTAGGATACATGTGTAACACCAAGTCGGTGTATGAGACATACCTTGTGAAAGCCTGCAAGGGGATTGTTTTTTAAACATTTAACTAACTGTTCAACGAGATGTACATGTTTAGGAAAGTTGTGGTCCATCTTGAAGTTATAGTATTCATTGCTCACCCCCACATAGCTTTGAACCCTTATGAATACACAATGGAGTGGTGCCTGCTTCCAGAAACAAGGGGGTTTGAATCCCACTTCAATTAGGTAGTGGTAGTAGAAGAGTAAGTGACATGGCTGTGCCCTGTCAAAAAAGAATTTGTGCCTCCTCTATGGTATGGATCTGGATTCGACACCGGGCCCCTGTTTGAAGCACAACCAAGTAGGCAGTGGTATTAGTAGAGTAGGTTATAGGGCTTTGTGAGGTGTATGAAAGCTACCTCGTGGAAGCCCACAATTCTTGTACATTTAACCTTTATGTAGCTGGTTCTGGTTTAGA
>VDFB02047230.1:48196619-48325909 GCA_007258455.2 Sequoia sempervirens
TAACAATGAAATCAATGCAATGAACTAAATAACTAATAATTCCTTAGCACAAAGACAAGAAACACCATAGAAAACATAATAGATTTTCTAATGAAATGATTCTCTTCAATTTTTAAAGACTAAATATAATAACATGAAGCTATTGTTCACAAAGGATAAAACCCCAAGTATTATTATAGCCAATAGACTAAACCAATATAAATATCACATTTACAATTTATAGTTCACAAACAATGAATAATTTGAAATTAAAGTTTGGTTAAAAAATGTTCCTCCTTCATTCCATTACATCAAAATGCAATCTAAAAGAATTCAAACCCCTCAAGAGTCTCTTGAACAAGATTTTATAAAATCCCATTCTTGAATCTTGGCTATTAACATAACTACCATCATATCAGGTGACAGTTTCATGACAACTAACCACCTAAATTAGAGGAACTGATACATAAGGAACATTTATGACTATTTTTAAATCAATCATCATTACATTGCCGTTCTCAAGTTTATTTTGACAAGTAGTTGAAACATTTTTGCTTGTATTCTAGCCCTGTGGCCTGATGTACGTGTAAGTGGGCATGCAATTCCTAGAATTTGCATTAATAAAATATTTCCTTCTATGATTATGCTCATGTCAAATGTCTCAACAAAGAAGTCAACTTTAAATTTTAGCTAGTTGACCTTGAGAGCTTAATGCAACTATGTCACATTGAAAACCTTCTACATTAAATTCCCAAGTTATATTATTGTCCTTACAAATGTTAATCATTCCCAAGAAAATATTTGGTATAGATCACCTACCATGTCATTCCATCTTTATAAATCACAAGGGAATTACCTCCATTTTTACCATTTTAGTTACATTTCTTAGAGATGTCAAGCACTATGAACGATGCCTCCTCGAAGAGGGATTTTAGCAAAATTGAGGACGTGGAGTGCATTCAATTTCAAACATTGGTGACAAACTTGTTGAGAGATGTCTTTTTAGTTCATAGTGATGTCAAAGAAGGTGTACTAAGGAAGATTATTGGGGAAAATTTCCTGATCCATGTTCATGTACACAATGCTGAGCTTTTGATGTAGAGCATCAACCAAAAAAAACAAACCATCAAGGGTACTTCTGACCCTATTCACAACTAAGAAGATCCATTCAAACAATCACTAAAAACTCACTTATCCTTTCAAAAAAGTCTATCAAATTCACTTGCCATTCACTAGGCTACCAAACATCAAATTCACCAAATCAATATTCCACACCCTTATCAGATTCAAATTCATCTTAACCAACAACAAATTGACTGAACCAAAACAATAACATCATTGGAAAACACTATACCAACCAATTCATTCAACATGCACCAATTTACACTTCAATGCAACTTGCTCCTCAAGGAAAAATGACAACTAACCAACCATTCATGCTTCTAATCTTTTACCAAAATTCCAAGACACTTTAATCACCATGCTTTAGATTGAAATAAACCAATAACTTACTTTCAATACTCAGATCCATCAGATTCTATGTTCTTTGCAGTCAAAGCCCAAACCCTAGTAGTAGTGCAACATGACAAAAAGGGGTGTATCATTCATTATACTTTGAATCTTGACCAACTAATCACACTTTCAAGAATCCATTTTGTTCTATTTTAACATATCAACAAACAAAGTATGATTGTTTTGCAAAATTCTGTAGTATAATTGACTGTCCACTGTTTAGGCTTCCAAATAGGTCTAAAATACAAAGAATGTAGCTTTTAAACAACTTTTAAACCCCTAATACCCAAAAATAGTCTTATTTCAGGTTATGAAACTATAAAATCAGCAAAAAATTGGCCACTCAAAGCTTTCCATAAGCCACAATTAGCAAACCCTTATTTTAAGCTTACAAATGCTTCATATAAGGAGGGTTTCATGAAAGTAAGCCTTCCACATATCTTGCCAACATGCCAATTCTTCTAACACCTTGAAATACACTTGCACACACCATTTACACCATTTCCAAGCCTTTGCAAACATTGTTTCCTCCAAACCTTGCACTTAGCCATCTCTCTTAAACCCAAAAATCAATACAAAATGAAGGGGCAGCAACTTAACTTCAGTATATCTCTTACAAGAAAAAATTTCCAATCTTCACACATTTCCAAGGACCTATACATACATTAAGAACCTTCTTCTAACCAATTTGAATGTATTTAAGAACATTTTCTAACTTAAATCATCAATTTTCATAGAGAAAACTTAGGAAATTTGAGTGGGCAACAACCATAACCTTGTGTTTTCACTTCCCCTATAGTTACACAAACACACTACACTAAACACACCTTATAATAATCCATTATATCGATCTAACAAACTACCATTGGTGTAATGGAAGAATATACACTTAAAATACTCTCAAAGCCTTGTATTTGAGGGTTACAAACTAGCCTAATAAAAATATGCTCTTATTCACCCTAACCTTGAGTAAAAATCTCCAAATATTCACCAATAAGGTACTAACACAAAATTATTAAGACTTCAAATTGAAAACACAATCTCAATATGCTATAATAATAGTACAATGCTTGAAAATTAGGATGAAACACTACTACAGGGTACTTTTATTATTAGAATTGTTCAAGATACAAAAGTTCTTCATTTCCCTACACTTACACACACATTCAAATTGAAAAGAAACTAATTCAATCCATTCCATCAATCTAACTAACCCTACATCGATGGAATGGAAGATTTAACTCTTTATTGGACTCACAAAACCCTTGTTTGAGGGTTTCAATATTGTTTATTGTAATAATGCTCCCAAAACCTTGAAACTTAATGAAATGCCCTCAAAATTATTTTAGAAAGGCAACACAACTTTACTCTACAAGATCCAATCAAGAATATAATCTAAGAGTTACTTGTGTAGTCCGTACAAACTAAATAAAGACAGAGAAAATACTAGAAATTTTGAATAGGGTACTTTTATTTTCTATTTTCTTTCAAGAATACAAAAACTACCACTTTTCTCACCTTCTCCAAGCCTTAAATAGATGTTTACATCATTTAGAATGACTGCACTCTCCTCTTCAACTGACTAACTACCTTCCACCTAACATGACCCTTCATCTTCCTTTTGCATTTTTGTAATTTCTTGCAATTTTGCATTTTTACATCTTTTGTAACTTTTAGCATTTTTTTGCAAATTGACTTGACTCACCTCCTAGTGACCTAATGGACATTCAAAAAAAATAGAATAGGCCTTCACATGAACTTTTACATACATTTCATAGTGGAAATTCAAAATTTTGCAAAATTGTCAATTGGAAGCATAAAATGTATAAGGTGCTCTTGCACCAAACAACCAACATGAAAAACTTTCGAAGTCCCTTTGGAAACATGTTGATGTAGTCCATTCTTCTTCAAACCTACATATCTTTATCAACATTTCCTTTTAACATCAGCATACCTTTTCCTTCAACTTTGTCTTCATTTCTGACTTCTCTTTCCTTCACTTGTCTTTTCTTTTCCTTTTTTCCTTTCTCTTTCTCTACTCATTAGGTTCACAGTCACTCTTCTCATTCAAAAGGACATAGGATTTTCCTTTCACAGCTCTCAACTTTCCACTAACTCTTTCTCTCTCAAAGGACACATGACTATCCTTTCTCATAGCCTTTTTCCAAGCAATCTTTCCTCTTTTTGCATAATTCATCTTTGACCTTCTTTAACCAATCATCTTTTCATCTACTCCCATAAGTGGAGTACAAATCTCAAACTAACTTACAACTCTTCAAATGGCTACAAACTCAAGTGCTTCTTCAGACAAATATCCATCTCCCTTACTGCCTCACCACACACACTCAATGAACCATCCATCTTACCCAATAGTAGATCCTGGAAGATACCTCACTCTCTCTATGCACCGTCTACCCAGCTTAATCTCCATTGGAGGATGGTGAAACATGGAAATTAGCTTGTCTATAACCAACACACAACTTCTCAAAACTCTTTCTCTCTACAACTTAGATGGATCAAGCACCTACAACCAGCAACTCAACAACAACTTAACTGACTATTAGAATCAACTAGCTCTAATACCAATTGATGCATAGCATCTAACAAAAACAAAAAACCATCAAGGGTACTTCTAACCCTATTCACAACTGAGAAGATCCATTCAAACAATCACCAAAAACTCACTTGTCCTTTCAACAAAGTCCATCAAATTCACTTGCCATTCACTAGGCTACCATACATCAAATTCACCAAATCAATATTCCACACCCTTATCTTATTTAAATTCATTTTAACCAACATTAAATTGACTGAACCAAAACAATAACACCATTGGAAAATACTGTACCAACACATTCATTCAACATGCACCAATTTACTTTTCAATGCAATTTACTCCTCAAGGAAAAATGACAACTAACCAACCATTCATGCTTCTAATATTTTACCAAACTTCCAAGACACTTTAATCAGCATGCTTTAGACTGAAATAAACCAATAACTTGCTTTCTAAAGTAAGATCCATCAAATTATTTGTTCCTTGTAGTCAAATCCCAAACCTAGTAGTAGTGCAACATGACAAAAATGGGTGTATCATTCAATCTACTTTGAATCTTGACCAAATGATCACACTTTTAGGAACCCATTTTGTTCTATTTTAACATATCACAAATGGAGTATGGTTGTTTTGTAAAGTTCTATAGTATAATTAACTGTCCACTATTTTAGGCTTCCAAATAGGTCTAAAATACAAAGCATGTCACTTTTAAACAACTTGTCAACCCCTAATACCCCAAAAAAGTCTTAGTTCAGGTTATGAAACTACAAAATAAACAAACATTTGGCCACTCAAAGCTTTCCATAAGCCACAATTAGCAAACATTTATTTTAAGCTTACCAATGCTTCATAGAAGGAGGGTTTCATGAAAGTAAGCTTTCCACATCTCCTACCAATGTGCCAATGCTTTTAACACCTTGAAATACACCTATGCATACCATTTACACCATTTCCAAGAGTTTGCAAATGTTGTTACCTCCAAACCCTACACTTAGCCATCACTCTTGAACCCAAAAATCAATGCAAAATGAAGGGGCAACAACTTAACTTTAGTATATCTCTTACAAGACATAATTTTCAATCTTCACACATTACAAAGGGCCTGTACATACATTAAGAACCTTCTTCTAACCAATTTGAATGCATTTAACAACATTTTCTAACTTAAATAATCAATTTTCATGGAGAAAACTTAGGCAATTTGAGTGGGAAGCAACCATAACCTTGTGTTTTCACTTCCCCTATAGTTACACAAAGACACTACACTAAAATTTTTTTATAATAATCCATTCCACCAATCTAACAAACTACCATTGGTGGAATGGTAAAATATACACTTAAAAGACTCTCAAACCCTTGTATTTGAGGGTTACAAACTAGTCTAATAAAAAAATTCTCTTATTCACCCTAAACTTGAGTAAAAATCTTCAAATATTTACCAATAAGGTACTAACACAAAGTTATTAAGACTTCAAATTTAAAACACAATCTCAATATGTTGTAATAATAGTACAAAGCCTAAAAATCAGGTTGAAACGCTGTTATAGGGTACTTTTATTATTATAATTGTTCAAGATACAAATTTTTTTCCTTTCCCTGCAATTACACACACATTCAAACTGAAAATAAATTAATTCAATCCATTCCACTAATATAAATAACCCTACATCGGTGGAATGGCAGATTTAACTCTTTATTGGACTCTCAAAACCCTTGTTTGAGGGTTTCAAAATTGTTTCCTATAATAATGGTCCCAAAACCTTGAAACTTAATGAAATTCCCTCAAAATTCTTTTAGAAAGGTAAAAAAACTTTACTCTACAATATCCAATCAATAATATAATCTAAGAGTTACTTGTATAGTCTATACAAACTAAATAAAGATGGAGAAAACACTAGAAATTTTGAACAGGGTACTTTTATTTTCTATTTTCTTTCAAGAATATAAAAACTTCCACTTTGCTCACCTTATCCAAGCCTTAAACATATTTTTACATAATTAGAATGAATTCCCCCTCCTCTTCAATTGACTAACTACCTTCCACCTAACATGACCCTTCATCTTCCTTTTGCATTTTTACAATTTCTTACAATTTTGCATTTTTACATCTTTTGCAACTTTTAGCATCTTTTTTGCAAATTGACTTGAATCACCTCCTAGTGACCTAATGGACATTCAAACACATTGGAATAGGTTTTCACATGACCTTTTATATACATTTCACAGTGGAAATTTAAAATTTTACAAAATTGTCAATTGGAAGCATAAAATGTGTAAGGTGCTCTTGCACTAGCTTATGGAGCACTTTGTGTATAATGTGATTCATACCTTTGGCAAGCAAGATTGGGAAGTAAGGGCTACAAAACATTAGGTTTGACTAGAGTATCTAATGAAGATGAGAGTGGTCATAAGAGGATTGAATGCATTTCTAAGGATTGGTCTAGTGTGCGATGCTATTTTCATTGCGACAAAACTTCACCATGACCTCATCGAAGAAGTTGTAGCTCTCCTTTATGCTGGACTCAAGCAAAATGATATGGGATTGTTTTCCCATTTTGTGCAATGCAATGAAAATTTATTCTTACCATCCCAAATTGAGCGCATGTAGGAAGTGGTGTAGGGAATTCAAATAGTTATCTTTGTCCTATATGTTTAAAATAATGAAACTAGGATCTCCCCTTTTTGAATGTAAACATGATCAGTGTAACATTGTATATATCTGAATATGTATAAATAATTTTTTATTTCAATGATCTATGTTTGTCCTTTTTGTGAATATTTCTCTCTTTCCTACACTTATGATAAATTATAGTTTGTGTTACTATATCATACTTGTATACACCTAAAAATGGTCTGGATAATCTAATTAATTAAACACGGTTTATTTGATTAATTAACTTTTAATTCTTCTACTATTAAATAAATAGAAATATTTATTTATATAGTCCATCTTTTAAATTCTTCAATCTTTATTCTATTATTTCGTCTTAATTAAATAAATGAATTTCACTTTGTTTTATTTAATTATCGTAATCAAATTCATCTACTAATTGAATAAATAGAAATATTTATTTATATAGTTCACATTTATATTCTTCTTATTATTCTCTCTTAATTAAATAATCAAAACTTCAATAGTTTTTATTTAATTATCATTATCTCTCTTTTATTAAATAAACAATATAAAAAACATTTGTTTATTTTAATAATTGTTATTTCTTCCTAAATTTGAATAAATCCAAAATATTCAAATTAAAAGCATATTCTATAGCTAATCATTATATCACCTACCAAAATAGATATGAAATGTCTAATTTAATTCATCTCAACCTTCACAGGGAAATTTGGAGACAAATTGGAGACAAATTTGCAAGTGAACTTCTTCATATTCTTCCATTGATTCTTCCTATCCTCTGGTTGAATGTTTTTGTGGGGAGGAACAATCCCCATGATTGGCTCAGTTTCTTCATCCTTCACCATTCAAACCTCAAGATCAAATCTAGACCTCACAGTTTCCCCACTTATTAAGAAGTGTTGTTTGTTATTTTTCTCATTACTTATTCCACACTTACATTTTGGCACCCACTGCGGGCCTCTAACCCCATGTTTTAACAATTTTTCTAAAAAGTGTCTGTGCAAGCTTCTTGCATGTTTCTTTTAGTGTGATTGAGAGATTTTACGACACATCTACCAGATACTTTAGTGAATCTGATGACTATTTCAATGCATCTATCAGATACTTTAGCGCATGCGTTGGCTATTTCAGTGCTTCTACTAGAAACTCCTAGCATGATTGACTATTCCCTGCTCAACTTTGTTTAGTGCATCTAATCAATTATTTAGTGCATCTGGTAAATTCTTTAGTGCATATGATCAATTTTGTAGCGCATTTGATCAATTATGTGGTGCACATGACCTATGTTCTAGCGCTTTTGTAATTTGACTGATTTGTTGTTTGGATCTGATGCAATTGTGGCCAATGATTTCATTGCTGCATTTGGACTAAAATGAACCAATCCTAGGGTATTCATTTGGATTAAAATACACCAATCCTAGGGTAGTCATCATATATTTCTATCTCAGTTAAAATTGACATCATATCTTTTGTGAAGCAATATCTTCATGTAGAATAGCAAATTATCATTTGGGCTTTAAAACTAAACATCATTTACTATGATTGTGCGGTGATAGGCCTATGCTCTCCCCTTAACTAGGCGATCAAAATTCTAGACTCATTTGTTAATTTCATATAATTTATGCTTTGTTAAAACCTTTAAAAGGCCTACCGTAGTGGGAAAAACTACTCACCCTATGGGAATGACCTGAGTGGGAACAACCAAAGCCAGGTTTTCCAACCCACTATAAAATAAAAGTGAATTTGGGGAAACCCACATTTACTAGAAGTGTGCAAGATAACCATCCCCAAAATATTTGTTCTAAAGATTGGGAGGTCTCCTGAGGGAGTTTATCATTTTCCATTCTGAATGGATACCCTATCTACAAACCTTAGTGTAGAATCCAACTTGTTAGTTTCAGAACATTGTAATACTCGTAGTGCAAGGGGAGGGAAGAATCTTCCCCCAAGACACTCACCATATAATTGCCAAGGACTGTTTCTTCAAGGGATTGAAAAATCTAACTTTGAGTATGTGCCTGGAAAAGACAAAAACACGAGTGTCCTCTAGGGGGTGACATGGCTATGTGAGTCAACATAATTTTAAGATGTGGGTTGTTGAGTATTATGATGACCTTTTTGACCTTAAGAGTAAGTCTTCTTGAAGTGTATTCTTTGCCAAAAACCAGTGGAAATCAAGGAGGATCATGTTTGATTCTTGAACATACACTTATTGTTTAGATTCTAGGACTTAAAAACAACTATTTTACAATTGCTTGTGTTTTCAAATCATTAATTCAGATAGAGATTATCTAGAAAAACACAAAAAAATTGAAAAATCAACCTATGAAAATTTATGATTAGGGATTGGAAATCAACAACATTTGTCCAGAAATCCCTTGCAAAAAGAGTCAAGAAACCAAAGAAGCAATTTAGCTACAATTTTTTTTTGGAAAAGAGACGCTTCTTATATCAAAGTAGGAAAATCTTGCTTGAACATCAAACTTTCATCCATAGGTATCACGACTTTGTTAAAGGACATATTGATGATTTTTCCTTAGAGCCTTTATATTCACAATCTTATTTCCAATGAAGAGCTCTTTCACAAAAACATAATCATAGTCGACCCATTCGTTAGTCTTTCATCCCACAACCAGCAATACAATATTCCAACAGGCTAGTTCAATTCTTACAATAGAGGAAAAACTTGGAAACATTAGGCTTGTCATAAAAAATTAGAGATTTACTAGCAAAGATACCCTGTCAAAATACCCCAAATTCAGAAAATGACACCAAAAATTAGTCCCTTTACTAAGAAAAACTAGACAACACCATGAAGTCCCAAAATAGTGCATACATAGTCTATTTTAGTGCACATGCCCTATCTTTTAGTGCATCCACAATCTATTTTAGCGCATCTAACAAATCTTATCGACATCTGCAATTTATCACCACTCTCCAATGTCAGAAATTACCAATATCTTGGTGCATCCACAGTCTGTTTTAGTGCATATACCCTATTTGATAGTGCATTTACCATATCTTTTAGCGCATACACAGTTTGTTTTAGCAAATCTGCCCTCTGTAATAGTGCATCCACCGAACAAGAAAACAAAAAGCTATTAGAAACCCCTGTCAAACTGTTGACATCAAAAACTTAGGTTTTTATCAGGACAAAAACATTTTCACCATCTAGACATTGTCTTAAACTTGAAACAAATAGAATCTTACAAGTCAAAACTCTTTCAAGTTAAACCTAGATCTTGCAACTATAAAGTGTCCAATTATCAAACACAAATCTTGGTTATTAGGTTAAGTTTCATTATCAGGATTTTGTCATCCTACAATCAGGAAACAAAACACAATAATCAAATTTTTAACTTAGTCTCATCAATAGAATATATAATTCTATTTGACTTTGTTAAAATCCATTAACACTCATCCAAACACAAAGGATCAAAGTTTAGTGAGAATAACAAACACTTGTATACCAATTTTGAAAAGGTTACAAAGATAGAAACTTAGGGAAAAAGAAATTGAAACACCAAACTTCATGGCTAAAGAAAATCCCTTTCATAGATTCCACCAAAATGATACAAATGAAATAACCCAAGAGGATATCCAAACTGCACAACAAGATCCAAATTTTCACAAATTCATGGAAAAGGTTTTGGAACAAGATATGGAAAAATACATTTTGATGCTAGCTAAACTAGGTGCAAAACTTCCAAAAGATTTTGACATTAATCGATTAAAAGAAACACCTAAAGTAGCTGAAACTGAACCACACAACACACAAAACACAGATCAAGTGGTTTCCCTAACACATAAAATGCAAAACTTACAACAACAACTTCAAGATACGCAAAAAGGAACCACAAAGAGGTACTCATTACAGGACATTTTTCCTTATCCTTTTGATCCAAGTGTGGACATGATACCATTTCCTAGACATTGTGAATTCCCCAAATATGACAAGTACAACAAAAAAATAGATCCAATTGATCATGTGAGGGAATTTAGAACCATGAGTATAGAATTTGCACAATACACTTATCTAATGAGGTTATTTCCAAGGAGCTTAGGAGGTCACTGTACGAAATGGTTCTCTAAACTACAACCAGGAATTTGATCTTTTGAAGAACTATTCAATAGATTTATCTCACAATTTTCCTTCAATATTCAACATGAGGTAACAATAAGAGACCTTTACAACATGAAACAAATGAAAGGTGAAATATTCGTCTCATTTCTACAATGATGGCAAAGGTTGTTTGCTAGATATCCTCATTCTATACCTAAAGAAGAAAAGATGGAACTATTCATTGACAACTTAACTGATGAAATGAGCTATAGGCTTGAATTACAATGTCCACCTACATTTGAGGAAGTGATTGAAAATGGGTTGAAGATCGAAGAATCCTTAGTCAAAAGAGGAGTGATAAAACATTACAATGAAGGATCAAACAATATAAATTCCTCAAATCACTATGGAAACAATGATAAACCTAAGTTTTGGCAAAAGAATAGAAATAATGGAAACAATGATGCTACAAATGAAACACAAAATGCAAAAATAGTATTTAATTTGACAAAAACTACTACAAAGTCCAATAAAAACAATGACCAAAACACCAATCAGAATGTTAGTCAAAACAATAATCCAAACAATGGAGAATCTAAATCACAATGATATCAAAGACTATCAAATCGACAAAGATTCATGCCATTGGGACAAACACTAGAATCAACAATGAGAGAACTTATTGCAAATGAACTTATCACCTTACTAGAAGCAATAAATTGGGAACCAAAAGTAAAACCATCTTGGTGGAATGATGCTGACTATTGTAACTTTCATAAAAACAAAGGACATAAAACAAATGATTGTATGTAGTTGAAACATCTAGTGCAATATTTGATTGACAACAATAAAGTATTCGTAGAAGGACCTCAAACAAACAATGATCATGGTGTATTTAAAAATCCTTTACCAAATTATGAAAAGGGAGAATCCTCTTCTGCAAATAGTAAAGGTTAAAATATAAACTACATTTATGACACCACTATACATTGTATCTCTACGGTTGAGAGTAATGATGTTGCTAACAATAAAAATATTAATGTGGAAACCAATGACATCATACCCATAGATCTAATCCCAAACATGGATATATCCAACAATCAGATCATTGTCATAAAAATCAAGGAAAATCAAGGATCTCAACTAGTCAATGTGACAAGTGGGCAATCCAAGGTAATATTAAAAGGAGTTTCAACTAAAAATATTGATACCTATTCAAATCAATACAACATTGTCGATCAACTACAAAAAATACCAGCACAAATATCAATTTTGGAACTCCTTAAAATCTCACCATCTCATAAGGAGGTTTTGTAACAAGCTCTTGTGGCCACAACAGTGCCCAATAATCTGGATGTTTGTCAATTCTAGGCTATGGTGGGACACTTAACCATGCCTCACTACCTATCATTTTTAGAACAAGATTATGGGTCAGTTACTCATCCACACAATTTCACCCTTCATATTGAAGTCTTAATCCACAAACACCGAGTAAAATGTGTCTTAATAGATGGTGGAGTTGGCTTAAACATTTGCACTTTAAAAGTAATCTGTGCACTAGGTTATTCTAACAATGCTATTGATGCCAAAAGGAAGATCACAATAAAAGCCTATGAAAAAGAAGAAATATCCTCCAAGGGGTTGATCGTGTTACCTATTCAAGTGGGACCAATTGTCAAGAATATAGTTTTCTAAGTGTTAGAAAAAGAGCTGACATATAATATACTCTTGGGACATCCATGGATTCACGAAATGTAGGCAATGCCTTCGACCTATCATCAGTGTTTAAAATTTCTTGTCAATGGATAGGAAGTCACTATTTTAGCTGACTACAATCATCCTCACTTGTAACATGCTTAAAGCAACTCAAGACACTCTAGTTCCCCATAATAGAGAAGCAAACACTTCTAGTTCATCCGATGGTGAAAAACAACTAAATCTCATATCTAAATGGGTTGAGAAAAAGGACCCGTCAAAAGACAAAAGTATTGCTAACACAACTCCATCAAATAATGAAGATCAACTAGATACTTTATCACAACAGTTCAAAGAAAAGATACAGTTAAAAGACAGAGGCATGGGAGAGTATTCTATTGAGCAATCTTTATGTCTTTCACAATTGCTGTCATCTCCAAAATCATATGGGAAACCATCAACAATAACACAACAATCATCACAACCTACCACAGTTCTGGATGAAAGGTTTGTAAAAGCAGGTACTCTAGAAGATGAATTAGAAGATAAGGCCATCCTCAATTCGCTCTACAAAGATGAGGAAGCATCTACATCAGAAAATATTAGCATAAATATAGATCAATATGGAAAGGGAAAAACAATATTGGAGAAAATGGGGTATGAAGGACAAGGACCCATTGGTAAAAGGAAAGAAGGAATTGTAGAACCCATCCAATCTATCACACTTCAATCAAAGGACAAAACATGACTGGGTTATACAAGAGAAACAAAAGAAGAAACCACTCATGAAGTTGTTGAAAGGATCCTTCAAATGAGGGATAGCTCTGAAACAAATTCTAATGAGTATGAGTGTGATTCTTTATTTAAAATATAATACAAGGACATACAAGTTGATGTTATAAAAGAGTATGCACCTACATGTGAGGAGGGACAAAGTTTAGGGACTAGACCCCTTGTATTTGGATCACAAAATATTAATGACTCAAGTGAGGATGGACAAATATCGAATGAGATAGATGACTTGGAAGAGAGTAATATCATAGACCTTGACATTACCACTGAAAATTTTGACAGCATTGCTATCAGAGCCTTTACTGCTATTGACCTTGGCCAATCTGCTGACTTTCTACCCTTATTGCATCCTGAACTTATTGACAAGGAACCAATTGAACCTATCAATATACCTATATTTGTGAATGATGATGCTATCATAAATTTCCTTTGTTATGATGAAATTGACACAAGTTCTACTCATAAAACTTGTAACGATACTTCGAACCAAGAGGGTGTCAAATCTTTTAGTTGCAAAAATGAAAACAGGAATAATGGATCTAATGGTGAAAACCATTCAATGGAAACATTAGATCTTGAAAAAGTAAAAATAAAGAACGTATCTGATGGTGAAAACCTCTCTAAGGTGCCAAAAGATGGGAGATTTGACACCCTTCTGGAACATTATCATGAAAGATCATCAGTGTTGGTGGAGCCTACATAGTCTATCAATATTGGCACAATATAAAAAGCAAAGAATTTACATTTGGTAGCATCTATGACTGAACAAGAGAAGCCAAAATTTGTCAGGTTCTTTAAGAATAGAAACATTAACTTTGCTTGGTCATACTCTGATATTCCAAGCTTAGATCCATATCTTCTAATGCATCATTTATCTCTACCCTCTGGGATAAAACCTGTGAAACAAAAACTAAGGAAAATGCATCCGCATATTGCCTTGATGGTAAAAGCTGAGCTGAAAAAGTTGTTAGATGCAGGATTCATCAGGTCTATTGATTATGCTGAGTGGATTTCTAATATTGTACCTATATCTAAACCAGATAATAGTATCAAAATATGCAAAAAATTTAGAGATCTAAATAAGGCATGTCCAAAGGATGATTTTCCTTTACCAAACATTGACATTATTGTGGACTTAACAATAGGACATGCCATGTTGTCGCTAATGGATGGTTTCTCAAGGTATAACCAAATTAAGATAGCACCCAAAGATCAGGAAAAGACAACATTCACCTATCCTTGGGGCACATTCTATTGGAATGTCATTCCCTTTGGGTTGAAAAATGCAAGTGCAACATATTAGTGGGCAATGACCACTATTTTACACGACATGATGCATAGTTTTATGGAAGATTACGTGGATGATATATTAGAAAAATCATATACTAGAGAAGGACATCTGGAGATCCTAGGAAAAATCTTTACTAGACTGGAGAAGTTCAATATCAGATTAAATCCTAAGAAGTGTGTGTTCGGTGTTACATTAGCAAAGCTCCTCATATACATAGTTTCAAAAAAAGGTATCAAAGTGGACCCGACTAAGGTCAAGGAAATAATGGAAAATGCTGCCACCAAAGAATATCAGTCAACTAAGATCTCTACATGGCATACTACAGTCAATTAGGAGATTTATCTCGCAATTAGTAGACATAAGTCATCCCTTCAATCATTTACTACATAAGAATGTCTCTTTCAATGGGATGAAGAATGTGAAACAACTTTCAATCAAATAAAGAAATATATGATGTTTCCTCCCATACTCATGCCACCTATAGAAGAGAGACCATTTTTACTATACATTGCAACAACAGACATTTCTTTAGGAGCTCAATTAGCACAAGAAGATCCCGAGGGAAGGGAACAAGCTATTTATTATATCATTAGGACTCTAAACGGTTATGAAATAAATTACACCTCCATCGAGAAAGCTTGTTTGGAAGTGGTATTTGCAACCCAATAGTTGTGGCATTACATGTTGACCCACATAGTCAGACTCATAGCAAAGATTGATCCTTTAAAGTATTTACTCAGCAAGGCTACTCTAACAGGAAGACTAGCCAAGTGGGTCATGCTTTTGAGTGAATTTGATATCTAGTATGTGGATAGGAGAGCCATCAAAGGTCAAGTGATTGTTGATTAGTTAGCTGAAGCTCCATTATCAGATGATCGTCCAATGAACATTGAATTTCCTTATGCACACATTCTTACTGTAACAACACAACAATGGATGCTTTATTTTGATGGGTCATATACACAACGTGGGTCTAGTGCTGGAATTCTATTTGTTACACCTCAAGGATACACCATCCCAAGATCCTATAGACTCATGTTTCCATGTACAAATAATGTAGCTGAGTATGAGGCTTTGATTATTGGCATCAAAGTGGCGATTGAATGGAAAATCATAGAGCTTCAAGTATATGGAGATTCAGAACTAGTCATTTATCAAGTGAATGATGAATATTCGGTGAAAGATGAGAAGTTGATGTCGTATAAAAAGATGATAGATAATCTTAAAAATTACTTTGTGGATATCAAGTTTGAACAAATTCCAAGGGCAGAAAATAAAGTTGTGGATGCTATGGCAACAATTGCTTCTCTTTTACAATTTCTAGAAACGTGAGGTTGTTATGATTTTATGGTAGAACAAGTGTCTTATCCTGCTTATGATAACCAAAAATCTTAGACCATATGCCATTTAGATGACATTATATCCTCCATTTATGGAAAGATCTATGCTTACCTAAAAGACAATATCCTCCCTCTTGATCTTTCTAGAAACTAGAAATGCAATTTCATTCATCAATCCGCACGACATACCTTAATCATTGACATACTTTACCGTTGAGGTCTAGATGGTACTCTTCTTCGGTGTCTAGAACATAATGAGTCTAAGACAACTTTACATGAGGTTCATGAAGGTATTTGTGGAACTCATTCAAGTGGACTAACCCTAGCAAAGAAACTCCTTTGTTTGGGATATTACTGGCCGAATATGGAGGAGTCTATTCAGTTTGTTAAAAAGTGTCAGAAATTTCAAATCCATGGTAACCTAATCCATGCGCCAACACAAGAATTGCAACCATTTACATCAACATGGCCCTTTTGTCAGTGTGGGCTAGACCTGGTAGGAAAGATAAATCCATCTTCATCCAATGGACACAAATTCATAATCACAACAACATAATACTTTACAAAGTGGATATAAGCAGTTCCCTTAAAAACAATCACTGGAAAGCAAATCTCATCTATCATATTGAACTACCTCATCTATAGATATGGAATTCCTTAGTCCATTGTCACAGAAAATGGTTGACCTTTTAAAAATCAGGATGTGCATGAACTGTGCGAGAAGTTTCATATCCAACATCATTTTTCAACACCGTACTACCATCAAGGAAATGACCAAGCAGAGGCCTCAAATTTTTTTTTTATGAAAATTCTAAAGAAAATGGTTAACAATGTTGGACGTGATTGGCATGTTTAACTAAATCATGCATTGTGGGCATACCAAAATAGCATAAGAACAACTACAGAAGCTACACCATATGCCTTGGTATATGGATTAGAGGCCATCCTACCTATTGAGGTAGCAATACCATCACTTTGTGTATCACTAAATGGTATAATTTCAGATGAGGATTATAGAGTCTCTAGACTACAAGAACTGGAATTGTTGGATGAACGTCATCAACAAGATGTAAACCATTTGAAGGCATACCAACAAAGAATGTCCAAAAGCTATAATCACAGGGTAAAACCTAGAATCTTTCAGGTTGGGGACTTGGTTCTAAAGGAAAACCCTAGAAATCAACAGGACAGAGAAAAGAAAGGGAAGTTTGAACCTAATTGGCTAGCTCCCTTTGTCATCATATCAATTTATGGATCTAGGGCCTATCAACTGTCTACACCTAAAGGGGATCTATTCAATGTACCTATTAATAGTATCCATCTCAGAAATTTCTACACCTGAATCACCTATTGCATGGTTCAAGTTCTAGAAAATGGTTACCTTGATGAAAACCTAGCAAACATGCATCTTGGTGACAGAAAAAAAAAATCATCATAAAGATTGAAAAAGTGTAATAAAAACATGTAGTGAAAACTTGGAAATAGGTGCTACTTGTGATTTAAACCATAAATTCCATCTATTAGAGGCATTTCATGGTCATTCACTTTCACCATCATTTTCCATCCATTATCATATCATTGCAATGTGGTTGTGTCTCACCCTAGCTTGGGGGAAAAATCCCGAACTCACTAGGGGCAATAAACTTCAAGCTTAATCAAATGGACAAATAGTAGTATGACAACACAATGAACACAATGATCACAGTGGAACCTATACATCGAACATTAGAACATTTCAGAAAAGTCAACCATCTATGTCAAATAGTTGAAATCAAAATAAAATCAAAATGGATGATCTAATCTGAATAATGGTTGAAATAATTTAAGCAAACATTGAATAGTTGTACTTTGATCTTTGTTATCATTTCTTTGGAGCAACTCAATGATGTATTGAACTAGAGAAGCCATGAAGGAGAATAGTATTTTCTTTGTTTGTTGTCTATGAGTTAATCATTATTATTATGCGCAATTGTCACGAGAAGTGCTCTAAAAAGTATCACTGATGACATTTGAAATTCACATAGGAAAGTGATTGATTCTTGTCTATTTATGCAAGAAATTATCAAGTCATCTTGGTTTAATTATACCTAGATGCTTGTGTTCACTTGCAATATCAAAAATCATGGAAGTAGTACTTAGGTCATCATGGTCTAAATTATACCATTGATGCTTGTACTCACTTTTAACATTTTAAAATCTCTATGATGATAAAAATAAAAATAAAAGGACTGTTAAGATGCCAATGTTTGCATGTAGATTTGCATGGTAAAATTTGATTGCATTCATGATAGTTTTACATCTGTAGAGTATCTATTACAGAAGCTGGTAAAAGGATTCAAAAACAATGTTACCTTTTCTCATAATGGATTGAGTGTAGTTGACATTAACAAAAACATGATTATTATCATATAATGCATAATCATTTTCATTTCATACATTAGAAAGCATTTATTTTATCATTTCATCTTTCATGCATTTGAATCAAATAATTTTCATTGATCATATCATTTTTTTTTCATATCACACATCATAAAACTGCATGAGAAAACTATCAAAAACATCCTCAATATCATGTAATTATATTTTCATATCATACATCCATTCATCATATCATATATCATACATTCGACATACCATTATATTCATTATTTTTCATCCACTTATTACATCATGTATTTGTATTTAAAATATATCACAAGAATAAAAGTGCACATATCCCATTTACATCATACGTCATATATCATTTAAACATCATATCCATAATCATGCATATAGGTACATTATCATATAATATGGAAATACACATCATCGTACATCTATTTCATCCATGTAAATAAATACATACATCATCATTATGCAAATAATCACATTTACACATCATTAGACAGAACATCATAAATAGTAGCATATCATCATGATTATAAATTTAATCCATAACATCATAATATAAAGATCATCACATAGCATATAGAACATAGAAAATAAAAAGCATCTATCCTAGAATTATATAGAACACATAATAGATTGATAAAATCCACTGCATATCATATAGATCTCAAAATCATAATGTCAAGGATACAATGATGTCTAAAATGAAAAGAGATATATCATCAAAAATGGTTGTGAATCAAAATAATCAAAGTGTACATCGCATCTCAAAATACATCAGAAGGTACAATCATGAAGCTATGTGTTATTGGCTTTAGATGGTGTAGGCATCTTTGGACCAGTCCCTTCACCACCAGATGTACTAGGATCTCTTGGGTCTCTTAGGAGAGGTTGTGTCACACCTCTACTCATAGTCCTAGACTGACTCCTACTAGATCGAGACTGGGCATAACTCACTCTCTGCTTTGTGGGAACTGCATCATGATACTAACCTTTGTAGTACTCTACCTCCTAACCAACACAGATAGCCTCTTGCATATAATCTACTATAGAGGTACCATCAGCCAATCTCTATAGTCTCTCAACTCTCAATTGTTCCTGCTCTGCAGCTCACCTACCTACATCTCTCCCGGATGTCAATGAGGAAATTTGTGTCTGAGCCACTGCCAACTATCCCTATACGTGAGTGAGAGCTTATGCATGGGACTAGGCCTGTGTTTGCATCTGCATCTGTGTCTACAATAAGAGACCCCAAGCCTGAACCAACTGTTCCTATCAAGTCTGTACCTGCACCTATAAACTGGAAATCTGTGTCTACTATTGCTAGGAGGGTACACCAATCTACACATGTTGCTCTGTAGGAGCTACCAGTGATCACCTCTTACGAGGCACCATATAACCCTAAACATCCAAGCCTACACCTGACCCACCTGCGCCTCCTCCATCATCTCCACCACCACCTCCTCCATCATCTCCACTATCATATCCCTCCTCTCCACTACTATCATCCTCACTACTGCTCTCCTCGCCACCACTGCTCTCAACATCCTCCACCCCCTCCTCACCAACCTCCTCTCTCCTCCATCGACAACCATGTGCAACAACAACCTCCTCCTCAACAAGTAGTGATACTAGCTCATTAGGAATGGTAATTCATGGAAAAGGATGTAGAACCAAATACTCTGCATAATTAGCTATAACAAGTGGCTTGACAATATAAGGACAAATCTCCCAAACTAAAGGTTGTAGAGCCTGATACTCTTGAACACTGACATCATATGAGAGACAAGGTACCCACTCTATAGAATCTAACTGATGATGAGCATAATGAGAAACACCCTGGGGAATACCCTGAACAATACCATACTGTTTGAGTACTCGTCTAAACAAAAATCTCTCTAACACCCAATGAGTTTGACCAATCAACATCATTGACTAATAGAGATAAGGAAACTAAATGTCATCATCATCCCAATGCTTGCAATCTAAATAGGGTCGCCTTGTCATAACCTCTACATCATCCAATACTCTCCTCTAATGATCCAACGGCTAAGTAAGTTGATTTGTGTATATATGCACATATGGCCACATGGTGGGTCGTTGTCTCACCATCATTGGATGTGTAACAACTATATGCTCCCACATCCACATCTGTAGTAGAGTAACTCTTGATGAAAAATTGTGACCTCCAAGGTAGACAACCACATGCAAATCATGTTAAAGATGGGAAAGCATACACATGCCCCATGCATATCTCATACCGTGCACAATCATACTCTCCAACACATGACCCCAACCAGTAGAAAGTCTCGTTGACCTGTAATCAGGACAAAGGAACCCTCCAATAAAACCAAAAAGAACTAAAGGCGGGGTGGAATAGGCATCCACCATCTTGCGCCATGGAATTCAATATCCATAAATAGTATCATCCTGAAATACTCTACGGAGAGCATCGATCCCACCCTACTCTGAAGAATCATAAACTACAATGTCGCCAACAATGGGTATCCTTAGAATCTGCCAAACATCCTTAGGAGAGACTATCATCTCGCCAATAGGAAGGTGGAAAGTATTATGCTCGCTATGCCACCTCTCTGTTAGGGCTATCAGGAGACCCAAATTAATCCTAATCTAGGGCATATCTAATAAAGAAGACAAACCACAACATGTAATAACTTCCATCTCGGGCTGTGCTAGTTGTGGTATCATATCGAATGTCCGAGGAAACTACTCTTGAATTTGGAGGTTCGTCAAAGACTCTTATCATCATGAAATCTTGAAAGTCAGTACTCTTTGTCAAACCATCAAACATCGATTAGCCTATCAAATCTAAAAAGCTCTGGTGATACTTTTGATTAAATCTCATGAGAAAACATCATTGAACCTCGCCTATCATGAGGTCAATTAATCAAATCAACCTCGCTCATCATGAGGTATATCAAACAAACTATAATTATTCCTCGCCTATCATGAGGATAATTATCATCAATCAATCATCAGACCATGCCTATCATGAGGTTGAACAACATCTACTTTATTGAGATCATCAATCATATCAAACCAATAGCTGACATGATCAAAATCGAAAAAATCAAAGATAAAATTGACAAACTACATCATTCTGACTTGAATGCACTAAAACAGTGTTTTTATGTGCTACAATATCAGAAGTGCCATTAAAACACCTTGAGGCGCTAAAACAGGTGCTCAAAGTGCTAATTCATCATATGCACCATTTCAAGAGGCAAATGCGCTATTTTAGGACATCAAAGCACCATTACAATGGATGCACTATTCTGGGGGGTCAAAGTGCTAATTTATGGGGTCAATGTGTTGAACTGGTCAAAGTGCTAAAACTCTATGTCAAAGTGCTAGAACATCTATCCTAAGCACTATAACTTTCAAAGCTCTATTCTAACCTATGAAAGTGCTACAGAAACTAACCTAAGCGCTATTTCATTGAAAGTGCTAAAATAGAAGATGAAAGTGCTACATCAAAGTTTGAAAGTGCTAAAAGATGAAAAATCCAAATTTAAACATTTAAAAATGAGGAAAATTCAAAATGCACAAAAAAAAAGGAGGTTCACAGGTACATACCGGAGGTCCATACAAGGCTGGGTGGTTGTGTCGACGCACACACTTGAAATGATGAGTGTGGTAGGGGATTGGCATTTTTCTCTACAAAGCTCCAAATCACTCTCTCTCAATTCTTCAAACTTACAAATGCATAAATGAGTTTCAAAATCACCTTTTTGGACCTTTTATAGGTTAATTAAGGTGGGATTTTGTGGAGTTTATTATTTTTATTTTCAAATGAGGTTTAATTCAAAAATTCATTAGAGGGGCATCTTTTTTTTATTCAAGGGGTAAACACTTTTGACCGGAGCTATGAATCAGAATACAACCATTAAACAATACCACCCCAATGGAGTTTGAACCTTGGTGGCACAAACAACAATGCCACCTTTAAACCATCACACCATGCCAATACCGGAAAAAAAATTTAATATTAAGGTTTGGGCCTTGGTTGTTGGCACTACAGGCAAGAAGCCCCACCAGTTCACCAAGGAGCCTCCCCTTAATACGAGGGTAAATAACAAACTCCGTTATTGACGTAGTAGAGAGTGACCCCGCGAGGTTTGAACCTTGGTTGTTGGCTCTACAGGAAAGAAGCCCCACCATTTCACCAAAGGTTCACCCCCATCAGAGGGGCATCTTTCAAACTATTTGTCGGGAGATAAATTATTTCAACATCAAACCTTTATCAAATCATCAGAAAATCATTAAAAATTGAAAAATTCTAAAAAAATCCAAAAAATCAAAAAATAAAGAATTTATCTCCCTAGGGGGCATATATCCATCAACGCATCAAAATCAACATCTGGGGCATACTAAAAAAATTTCGTCAATACTAGCAAGAACAACAAAATTTTCTTTGATGCAATGCGTAAACACATCACTTCAAAGAGGGGAAAAATGTGTACACCTAAAAATGGTTTGGATAATCTAATTAATTAAATACGATTTATATGATTAGTTAACCTTTAATTCTTCTACTATTAAATAAATAAAAATATTTATTTATATAGTTCATCTTTTAAATTCTTCAATCTTTATTCTATTATTTCGTCTTAATTAAATAAATGAATTTCACTTTGTTTTATTTAATTATCATAATCAAATTCATCTACTAATTGAATAAATAGAAATATTTATTTATATAGTTCACATTTATATTCTTCTAATTATTCTCTCTTAATTAAATAATCAAAAGTTCAATAGTTTTTATTTAATTATCATTATCTCTCTTTTATTAAATAAACAATATCAAAAACATTTGTTTATTTTAATAATTGTTATTTCTTCCTAAATTTGAATAAATCCAAAATATTCAAATTAAAAGCATATTCTACAACTAATCATTATATCACCTACCAAATTAGATATGAAATGTCTAATTTAATTCATCTCAACCTTCACGGGAAAATTTGGAGACAAATTTGCAGGTGAACTTCATTTTCTTCCATTGATTCTTCCTATCCTTTGGCCGAATGCTTTTTTAGGGAGGAACAATCCCCATGATCTGCTCAGGTTTCTTCATTCTTCACCATTCAATCCTCAAGATCAAATCTAGACCTTTGTTGTGCTACCCCTTCACAAATATGCTGCCATGAATCTATAAATACAACCTCTTTCTAGAGGAAATAAATCCCAACTTTGTGCAAAGTTACTTTGCAAAAAAACCAATTGAGAAATAAAAAATCTTAGCAATAGCATTATCATTTAGCAATAGCAATTATAGCATTTTAGAATTAATATCATGGCTACATCATAGTTTGTCGTAGCTTCTTTTATTCAGTTTCATGTCAATTTAGATTACAGTAGCTTCATCATATCATTTAGATATCATCATATAGGATTAGATTCATGCATTTAGTAGCAACACATTCTCTAGATTGGCATTTTAACAGTCACAATGCTTACCTAATTTGAGATCCTCATGGTCTTAATAAATCTTTGGTGATAGAGAGCAATATGACACTTTCAAGAGTTTTCCTGTGTCAATTAGATTAATTATTGTTCATTCTATTGACTTAATATCTTATTAAGAAGTGTTGTTTGTTATTTTACTCATTACTTATTCCAAACTTACAGTACTCATCAAACTTACATCTTTATATTGATAAGCATGTTTTTTTATACTATAACATAATTGATAAGTACCACATTTTATATGATATCAGACTCTAAAAATGTTTCATGTATGTTATTAGAGTCTGCTATAGTTATGATAACCTTTGATTTTTCTACTTTACAATCTTCCTTAGGCTCATTTTAAAAATTATTCACATAACTGTTTTCATCATCGATCAATGAGGAGGTTTGTGAAACCCGGTTAGAGACCAACAAAGGTTTCCAAACCTTTTGTAAGTTCTGAAATCAAACAATCTTTCCTTCAACATTTTCACTTTTCTTTTCATATATGTTTCTTAAGTGGTTATAAAAACCCGTTCAGGCCCTAACAACATTCCCACAACTCAATTATAAAAGTGAATTTTAAATCTTCCACAAATATGTTAGGCCAAGAAGTAGTTATGATAACCTCGTTAGAGACCAACAAGGTTCACAAAACTTAGGAAGAAACCAACAAAACTTATACTTAGAAATTTCTAGGGTAAATGCAAAAGGTTTAGGGCATGTGACCATAACTAAGGTAACAAGGATATAATTAAATAATTATTGCATCAGAGGATCAACATATGCATCATTTACATGTCCATGGGGAACCTACTATTGGAACTTCATGCCCTTTGGCATCAAAAATGTTGGAGCAACATATCAAAGAGAAATTATCATAATTTTCTATGACATGTTTCACAAAATTCTAGAAGATTATGTGGATGACATACTAAAAATATCTTTAACAAGAAAAGATCATGAAGTATTGGCTCAAATTTTTAATAAACTAGAAAAATATCAGGTAAATCTTAATCCTATGAAATGTGTGATTAGAGTCACTTCAGGTAAATTTATGGGATACATAGTATCATAAAGAGGAATCAATGTGGACCTTTCCAAATTCAAAGTGATCATCAAGATTCCTGCACCTAAAACACTCAAGCAACTCCAAATTCTGCAAGGAAAGCTATAATCTATTAGGAGATTTATTGCACATCTAGCTGATAAATTCCACCCATTTATACATCTTCATAAAATGTGTGGTGTTCAAATGGGATAATAAATACCAACAACCATTCCAATAGTTGAAGGACTATCTTGCATCATCAATAGTGTTAATTCTACCAATTGTGGATAAACCTTTGATATTGAACATTTTAATAATATCAACAATGTTAGGTGCTCTCCTAGAACAACATGATGACTCAAGAAAAGGAGCTATCTACTACATCAGTAAAACCCTAGTCAAATATGAGCGTAATTATACCCTTTTTGAGCAATATTTTCTAGCAGTAGTTTTTTGCTTCCCAAAAACTATGACATTACATGCTTAGTCATCAAATTAAGCTTATCTCTAAAGTTGATCCACTAAAGTACCTATTATCAAAATCAACTCTTACAGGCCATATGGCTAAGTGGCTTATGATTCTAAGTGAGTTTAACATTAATTATGTGGAATGAAAGGAAATTAGAGTGTAGGTCATAGCATATTAGTTAGCTAAAGCACCTATATATGCCAAAAATCCTTTGGTATTTGAATTTTTGAATGAAGCAGTGTTTACCATAGCATCTAAAAATCAATGGAAGTTACTTTTTTATGGTTCCCATAAACAACATGGATTAGGAGCAAGGATTTTATTCATCACCCCTCAAGGTGATTGCATTCCAAAATCCTACAGGCTAGATTCTTCATGCACCAATAACATAGCCAAGTATGAAGCCCTCATAATGAAATTAAGAATGGCTATTCAGTGGAAAATCAAAGAACTTCAAGTCTATGGTGATTCCCAGCTAGTGGTACAACAGGTTAATGATGACTATCAAACCAAATATGACAATTTGATGCCATATAAGAGAATGGTCGACAAATTCAAAGAATACTTCATGGTCATTACTTTTGATTAGATTCTAAGGGTCAAGAGAAAAGAAACATATGCTATAGAAACCATTGGGATTCTACTAGATAATCCACACAATAGCCATCAATGTGAATTTCTTGTGGAGCATCTTCTCATACCGACATTTGAAGTTCCTAAATCAAACTTCATGTGTGAAGTTGTTAGTCTCAATTCCCCATGGTACCATGAAATTTTACTATATCTTCATGATGGTATCATTCCACCTGACCTTACCAATAATCTTCATAAAACCTTTATCAGAAGATCCTCTTTCTTAGTCATCATTGGTAATACCCTTTACCAAAAAAGCCTTGATGGGACATTACTTTGATTTCTTAACCTAAAAGAAGCTACACCTACCTTACAAGAGTTACACGAAGGAATTTTTGGGTCACATTCGAGTGGCATCACCTTAGTGAAAATATTTCTTAGAACTGAGTATTATTGGCCAACCATGGAACAAGAGGAAAATAAATTTGTAAATAAGTGCCTACAATATATCAATAGCATGGTGATCTCATGCATGCTCCAGGACAACTACAACCTATAACGGCACCTTGGCCTTTCTTGCAATGGGGGCTTGATCTCATTGGAAATATTTCACCCACATCATCCAATGGCCATAAGTTTATCATCTCCACCACTGAGTACTTTACAAAGTGGATTAAAGAAATTCCTATGATTTACATCACTTGTAAGAAAATATCCAATTTTATCCGTAACTACCTAATACATCACTACGGTGTTCCTCAAGCCATTATCACAAACAATGGAACACCCTTCAAAAACTAGGATGTTAAGAATTGTGCAGCCAATTTCATATCCAACATCATTTCTCCACACCCTATTACCCTCAAGGTAAAGGTTAGGCTAAAGCATCTAACAAGACTATCTTGAAAATCTTGAAAAATACTATTAACGATGTTGGTTAAGATTGGCACTTGCAACTAAATCTTGCCATATGTGCTTACTGAATGAGTATCATAACACCTACTAGTTCCACTCCATATTATTTGGTCTATGGATCTAAAGCCAGACTACCCATTAAGGTTGAGCTCCTATTGCTAAAGGTTTCATTGCAACACTTGATTAATGGTGAAGAGTATTGGATGTCCAAATTGAATGAGCTAGAATTGCTAGATGATCGATGTCTACAAGCACTGGATCATCTGCAAGCCTATCAGGGTCATCTTTGTAGAAGCTATAACAAGAAAATAAAGGGATGAAACTTTCAAGTGTGAGACCTAGTTCTTAATGATAATCAGAAGAATCAGTTGGATCAAGATAATGAAGTAAAATTTGAAAGAAGCTGGTTAGGACCATTTGTTATTACCACAAGCTATGGATTTGGACCATATCAACTAGAAACACCTAAAGGGAATCCATTGTAAGAAACTATTAGCAACAAACATCTAAAATAGTTATATTCCTAGCCCATGAGGGGTATCTTATTCTAAAAATGAAAAAAAAATCAAAAAATCAATATGATGAGGTTTTCCATTTGATTTTAGGGAGAGTGGTAGTTGCCCCACACAAAAAGATTCTTTAATGTTGTAATCACCACACCCATTGTCTTTTATTTGTGCATTGACTTCAAAGGTTTTTTGATGGGATGTAGATGTATATTCTAGTGTTGCTAGATCATCATAGGATGATGAAGGTATATCTACATCATTAGGGACTTGGAGCAATCTATGATACTTTTCTTCCATGCTTTTGCAATAGTAAAAGGGTTCAAGGTCACCATGGATACTAACTTTAGTATCATTGTAAGGAAAATTGAGACATTGATGGTATGTAGAAGCAACCTCCTACATGGAATAGATCCATGGGTGGACTAAAAGTATGTTGTAAGGAAATTCAAGGTCTAAAACTTCACATGTCATTATGGTGTAGGGGAATCCTGATGCACCCTTTTCGATGCAAGTTGTTGTCATGTTGGGAAAATTTGGTTTTTCTTTTTGTTTTGACTTGATTTATGTAAATAAGGTCATTCAATACCATTCTAAGTCCTCTAGGACCATTTTTGGTAATTAGGTGCAATATAGGAAAAAGTTGGAATGAAGAAAACTTTAATTTTGCACATTCTAATCTATGTTTTCTTGCAAAAACTGAATGTTCTTTCATGTTGCATGGAATTTTACTTGCTTGTACAACCTATAGGTTGATTGGAAAAGTTTAAAGAGTTCTTTACCTATCTAATTATTTTTTCTTGATCTAAATCCATTGAGTTTTGTAGGAGATATTATCATTTTTGTAAAAACTATCACAAACCCTTCCTAGGTTTCAAACCTTTGAAGTAATGACATAGATAGAGATTCCACCATGGGAAAATGCTGAAAACTTGTGGAAATTGTTTTCCTAGTATCATCCACATTCCTGCAAGATTGGAGACCATCATTTGCTTGTGTGTAAGAAATATTCTTAAAAGTCCATTTTATTTCCTCATTGGGATAGTCCTAAAACCCTCCATGGTGACTATTTGATAAGTTCCTTGCATTATCTAATGAATTATGATCTAATAGTTGTTGTGTCATGCTATTGGAAGTTAGTGCATGGCAAGGATGCAAATGAAAAAGTCACTCCTTGTGTTGATTGATTGATGGGGTTTGTGTGTGCCTTGTGACAAGAAACCATAAGTTGGGAACATTGTATTACACAAGTTTGAGTCCTAAAATTTTGATAACCTTTATGTTATGTTGAAACAAGTTTGAGAAAATCAAGAGCTTTATGTTCAAACTGATTTCTTCCTTGTTTGTGATGTTGGTCATTTTCATTGTTGAGTACAAGATTTTTTTTGAATGAAGTCATTGTTGTGTGGTGCATTGATGGAAACAAGTGTTTGGGTCAAGAAGTGTCTGTAAACCATGAAAAGTGTTGGAACATGCCTATTCCAATCAAGACCAAGTGTTTGGGAGTAGAGGAGGATCAAGTATATTAATTGGAAAATTCTATAAATATAATAAATTTGTAGGCCATCAAGCATGGCAATGCCCTGAAGAATAGTCATCTACTTCTTTTAGGAGTGAAAGAAGGAATCAAGTTGCACGAGGTGAAGATGTTGAAAGTGTGAATTATCTACCACAAGTTGAAGAACCAAAAGTTGGAGAGTTTTTGCTGATGAGAAGAACCTTGATCAAAGTGCCCATGGAGAAGGAACCACCAAAGATAAATTCACTCTTCAGGACTACATGCAAATGCCAAGGTAAACGTGGTAAAGTTTTCATTGATTCTGGTAATACTGACAATTTGGTTTTTGCTGAAATGGTAGAGATGTTAAAATTGAAAAGATTACCTTACACAACTCCATACAAGGTTTATTGGTTAAACAAAGGGAAACAAGTGTTAGTGAATGAGTAAATTTGGGTAGAATTCCACATAGGGGGATACATGTGTGACATCATTCCCATAGATGTTTTCCATATGCTGCTATGTAGACCATGGATATATGATAGGAAGGTATTCCATGATGGTAGGAAAAACACCTATGCCATAGAGAAGGATGGGGTCTCTTACACTTTGATACCTTTAAAAAAGGAAATCCAAGAACAACAAGTGGGATCTAGTGTAATGTTGGTAGGCGAGAAGGAGTTCATAAAAACCATAGAAAAGGAAGCAAATGACCTTGCAATCATAACCATACCTAGGACTATTGTTACAACTGTTAAGGTGGATGATTTTCCTTTGGAGATCCAAAATTTTCTGAGGGAACATGTTGATATGGTTGTAGATGAAATCCCAAAGAGAGGTATTAGTCCTCATGCAGTGTTTCTAGAATGGGAAGACAAACCTTTCAATGTAGTTGAAGACACTAAGAATTTATAGTTGGAACATGAGGATGCAAACCAAGTTACCTTTCAGTTTCTTGATCAGTTTGGTGAATGTAATCCAATATAAGATGGGGTTAAGAGGCCCAATCCCAAGCTAGAGGTTCAATTTTCTATTTTTGCAGACTGATATGAATAGAGAAAAGGAGAAGGCCAATCATTGTGCAAATCCAATGGAGAAGGTAGCATTAAACATTATAGATTTGGAGGATACAATTTATGTTGTTGATTCTCAGATCAAGCCCCTTCAATCAATAGTTTGCATGTTAAAAGGATCACTAGATTAGTTTGGAAGACATAGCATAGCTATTATGTAGGGACCTATCTTCAAAATATGAGAAGCAATGGCATTGAAAGCATGGAGAACTAATTTTTTTTGTTTTCCATTAAGGATGAAGAATATGGACATCAATTACACACATTACAAAAGGAGATATTGGAATTTATACATGCTTTGATTCTTTTAGAAGAGGAAAACAAAAATGATCAAGAGTCTATGCTTGATGCCATGTTGGCTAAAGACAGTGAGAGGAGACAAAATGCTCTTATTGAGATTGCACAATTGAGGAGTTAGAGACCTAAGGTCAAAATGAAACAAGGTGTTGAAGGAGAGCAAGTTGCTATTACAATACATGCAATCCATCAACAAGGAAGGGAGAAGCTACAAAGTAGAGTTAGCAGATGCAAGCAAAGGGAAAATCTGAGAAGAAGAGCAATTGATTTCAAGGTTGAAGATTTAGTTATTGATTTGTACCTTTTCAAAGAGAATGTTGTTGCAGGTAATGGGGTAGATTTACCATCATTCTTAGATCGTAGATGCTAGTTGGTTACATTATTATGTAATTCCATTCAATGAGACCTTGAATCTTTTCTCTCTGGGGAGTATGGTGCAGGGGCATCTTGATGCACCCTTTTTGATGCAAGTTGTTGTCATGTTGGGAAACTTTGATTTTTTTTTTGTTTTGGATTGATTTATGTAAATAAGGTCATATGAGACCATTCTAAGTCCTCTAGGACCATTTTGGGCAATTAGGTGCAATATAGGAAAAATTTGGAATGAAGAAAACTTTACTTTTGCACATTCTAATATGTGTTTTCTTGCAAAACCTGACTATTCTTTCACATTGTATGGAATTTTATTTTCTTGTATAGCTTGGAGGTTGATTGGAAAAGTTTTAGAAGTTCTTTACCTCTCTAATGATTTTTTCTTGATCTAAATCCATTGAGTCTTGTAGGAGATATTGTCTTTTTTGTAAAAACTGTCACAAACCTGCTTAGGGTTTCCAACCTTTGAAATAATTCCATAGAGATTCCACCATAGGAAAATGTTGAAAACTTGTGGAAAATTCTTTCCTAGTATAATCCATGTCCCTACAAGATTGGATACCATTATTTGCATGAGTGTAAGAGATATTCTTGACAGTCCATTGAGGCAATCCTCAAACCCTCCATGGTGACTGATTGATAAGGTCCTTGCATTATCTCATGAAGTATGACCTGATAGTTTTTGTCTTTTGATTAATCCTTAAGAGTATCCCAAATTCTTGACCAATTGAAGAGTATAGATATTTAAGCATGTACCTCCATCTATCATAACTCTCTTTACCTTATGTTTATGGTCATATACCTCAAGATGTAATATGTGATTATGATACATTTGAGAGGGAAGGTCTTTTTTCATGAATACAAGGTGATGAGTGGATGTGAGATTCCTAACCATGGCCTAATTTTTTTTGCACCTATGCTATTAGGTATAGATGATTGTAAGAGATCCTTGTATAAGACTTCTTTATGTGTAGGGGAGATTATTAAGAGTTCTAAAATTGATATTTGTGAGATGATCTATTAGGCCATAATTCACGAGATTTTATTTTGTTAGGCCTTTTGTTTGTAGAGGATCTCCTTGGATGGTGACTTTCTCTCTTCATGTGGTGACTCCACACTCAGGATTTTGTCCATGTAAATAACAATGGAGATATGGTGGTTGTCATCATGTATATGTCCCATGACATTGTCATAAGAGTGGTTCACTTGGTTGTAGGTTTTCAACTTTCTAGAATTGTTTATGTAGTATAAAAAACTGTATACCTTTACAATTTCACACTTTGTTTGCATCCCCTTGATGAATCAGACTCTAAAATTAATTTAAGCATGTTGGAAATTGAGTGTCTTGGACTTGTTCCTAGGACCCATTTGCCTAGGGGTGAATGGGTCCCCTTTTAGTCCTATCACCCAAGTTTTAATATGTTTTTGGTGGAATTTTAATGATTCAAATTAAATTTTCAAGTGTCAACTTTTGAAATCTAATTTTTGGGAAATTAGATAAATACCTATAAATACATAGTCTTTTTATCAATTCAAGACATCTAGCATTAAGGAAACCTTCATAAGAGAAAATATTATTGTCAAGAGAATTAAAGAGAATATTTACCAGTCATCTACAACAACAATCAAGATCATATTATCATGTCAAAGTTCATGTGTTTTCATGTCATGCTTTGGAGCTAACATTATGATGTAGGTTTAATGCATTCAAGCATAAGATCAATCAATTAATCAAGCCAATTCATGCAATATCCAAACCTTAGAGTGATGTTTTTGACTTCAGTCCTCCAAGGGAAGCCATTAAGGGTTTGGTGAGTTGTAACAAGCAAGTGTTCATTCATCAATTCCCTCATTTTTTCATTTTTTCATTATCAAGGTTTAATTACCAAACATAGGATTTGACTAAGGCAAACCCCCATTCACCCAAAAACAAACATATTTTCTTCTCTCTTTGTATGTGTTGATTTACAGGTGAAGAAGGAATAAAAGTTGATCAAAGGAGAATTTTTATAAAGTTGCATTTGTTGTATTCATTGTTGTCAAGCTATGAAAACTTACCTACAGGTTTTATTTTTGACTTTCCAAAAGTAAAACTTGGAGGAATCAGAAGCTTAGATCCGAGATCAAAGGACTACAAAAAGTATTTTTGGACCCAGGATGCACTAGGACCCATTCACCCTAGGGTGAACTAGTCATGCTACAAACCTTGAAACTTACTTTTTATCACATGTGCACACTAGTTTGCTTTTTTTTCATAAGAAAGTACATATCCCAATATCCGAAATAGGGTTGACTCCCTTCAAGGTTGAAAGGAAATCCTATCCTTTTGTGATATTCTCTCTTCCTAATTAAATTTAGGGATAGGGGTGTTTGAATCCTAGGCCATTAAATCATTCCAAATTGATTAAATTCATGCCCTTCATTTCCCTTATTTTTAGTTTCATTTACCATGATTAGGCATAGGATTCTTGTACATACTTAACTCATTATTTCCCAAGGTCCCTAGATGTTGATCAATGTTTACCTCATTGTGATCTATGACGTCTTGAATGATGTTTTTAAGCTTCATGTAGTTTGATTTTTTGTGGTCTTTTATTTGTTGATACTCACAATAGTCATTGTCATTGTACCATGCATGTTTAAATTGAGGTTCTTTGTATTGTCTGAAATTAGGAATTTTTTTTAAGTTTGTTTGGATTAGTTTGTTCAAAACTAATTCAATTGGTTCCCCTAAGAGAGTGTACTTTCATTTAGCTAGGTAGTTATTTGGTCTAGGAGGATTAGCATTTTGGATGTTTTGATGATTATTCGGTTGATTTTGTGTGTTTTGAAAAAACTTTGTATCCACCACACTGTCATTGGTTACATTCTTATTTTTAGCGCAAATACAAGGTTTGTCATTAGAAATTTATGGTTAATGGTTATCCTTGTAAATGTTCATTGTCCCTTTAGCAATAAATTCCCTTTCAATATTAAGACATTTTTCTATAAGCTCTTCAAATGTTGTGGTGCATTGCATACATATATGAAAGCCAACTTATGTGTTTATATTATTCACAATGATACCTATTTGTTGTTTTTCAAAATAGGCAATTTGTATTTGGTCACTTTATGTCTCCATCTTTATAGGAAGGAAGAAAAGGCTTATGAATTTATTTGTTTGACAAGATAAAATTCATTTAATGTGACTTTTGCATCAATGTTATAGAAGTGTGAGACAAATTTCTCTATGATTTCTTGAAAGGTGTTAATGTCTAGGGGTAAGTGTGAAAACCATTCAATGGCTTGTCTACCTAAGCTTCACGGAAATATGCGCATAAGATATGTATCATTATAAGACACATCTAGAGAAGCTACATAGAACTCTCATATATGTTCTTTGATATTACCATGTCCTTTTTACTTGTAAAATTTTGGTATTTTGAAGTTGGGGGGAAATGGTAACATTGTTATACTCCTATCAAAAGGATAGGGACATAGATATTGGAGAGTATATGATTTCTTGGTTGTCCCCATATGGATATCTAGGATTTTTTGTGTTAATTTTTAAATTTTTGATGTTATATCAATAGGAGGATTGTTCGGTGGTGGGTTATATGTGTTATATTGAGGTGGGGTGGATGAATTATATATTGGTTTTTGATAAGGTGGGATGTTATATGTTATTTCATATGGATTGTATGAAGTGTGTTGAGGTTGAGGATTTGATTGGTATTGTGAATTATTTTCTGGTGGTGAAGATATATTGTATGAACTGTATTGATATTATGGAATGATGTTTTGTTGAGGGGTATGTGGTTGATATTCAATATATTATGAATGTTGGGGATTTTATTGCAAGGGTTTTTGTTGTTTTTGTTTTTATGCGAGTAATTGTTGTTGTGTGAGTAACTATTGTTTTGTGAGTAGTTGTTGTTGATAAGAAACATTTTGTTGTTGTGAGGTGAGGTATTGATGATGTTGAGGATGTTGTTATGGTGTGGGAGTTGGATTTTTTTGTGAAATTAATTGATGGTTTTTTTGTTGTTGTGTAAAGTTTTATTGTGAGAAGTATTAATTTTTTTGAGGATGTTGTTGAGGTTTTTGTTGAGGGTGTTTTTGAGGTTGTTGTTGAGGATTTTTTTAAGGTTGTTGTTGAGATTTTTGTTGTGGTTGTTGTTGATGGTGTACATTTTGTGAAGGTGGTGTTGTAAATTTATTTTTCCCATAATTTATTATGTTTGGATTTGGAATGCTAAAATTGGATTGATTTATGTATGTTGTATTTGATGGGATGCTTATGTTTGGAAAGCCTAGGCTTGTTTGGTTTGGACTAGAACTTGATTGAGAAACATTTGATTTGTGTATTGTCTTGAAAAGTTTGTTGGATTTGTATCAATTGGATGTACTACAGGTTGACCTGGTAAATTTGGTAGAGGGGGTTCTAGTATTTGTTGTATAGCACGGTGTACCAAGGGTTTGTTTTCATGTGGATGATTCATTGATGTGATATATGTAAAGGCATGTTCCCTTAGTGTATTAACATCAAATTTTTCAGATAGTTTGGAATCTCCTTGTGTAAGTTTAAGAAAGTATTGATTTGGATCAGCTTGTAACATAGTATCAAGTTCTCTAACAAGAGATGAGTCTTTTGTTATCTCTAGTAGTTGTTCAAAAGTATATTCTTAAAACCCCTCATTTTCATGGGTGATGTATCATATTGTGACTATTAATTCATCTTGAGATGTTTGGGTTTGTCTTCGAGTACTATGTGCTCTAGGATTGAATTTAGAACTAGGAATTCCTATGGTTATTTCAGTAGCACTTGTGATGGGTACACTAGAGCTACTGGGATAAGATACCATGTTTTTCTTATATTGTGACCTAATTATAGGAATATAACATGTAGTGATCCTATGAGAAAAAGATGATTTTCATAGATGCTTGGGTGGATGTTTTAATTTTTTCAAATTGGACTAGCAATGACACCTAAGAAGACTTGGACCAATGCTTGGATGATGTTTGGATGAGTGGAAGATATGAAACCTTTAATTTGTACAAAGTTTTGATTAGATCTTATGTTGATGGATGCTTGATGATAATCCTTGTTTGTCCTAGATTGATGAGTCCAAGCAAAGGAGAAGGATAATGAGGTCACAAACCTAGGAGTAGAATATGACTCCCAAGCAAGCTATTTCACAAAGATTTGACACTAATTTAATTAGATACTTGAAAGGAGACATTTTTCCAAGCAAGAAACTAAACTAGGGGATGAGATATGGAGATCTAAACAAATGACCAATGTCAAATGTAGGTTTTTGTTGGATGAATTTCCTTTCTATTTGATAAGACTGATTTCGATCCAAAGATGACTTCGAGATGTTTAAAGAAGTCCAAAGTGAACTAATGATATGAGATGAAGATAATATGTTATATGTTATTATTTTTTTATGGTGTTGACAACTACAAATTTGATTGAATAGGTCTCTAGTCTTAGACTGACTATAGGTTAAAATTTAGAAACTAAGATTTCTAAGAATTATGGTGTTTTCGGACTGATAGTCAAATGCATTAGTTTGTAAAAGTGTCATTTTAACTAGTAGAACTGTTGCACTTCCCCTGAAAGAAGTGGCGAGATATTTCAAAAAGTGAAGGTTTACATGTGTGATCATATTAATAGTATGAGATAAATACACTAGACCCTAATGAATTTAAGCCATATTTAACCTCTTAAGCTACAATTCCAATGAGATGCTTAAAAGCTTCAAAAACAAAGAAACCATTAAACTAAGCATGGAATAAACATGACAGCATAAAATAAACCTAATCTAGATCTCCAAACCTTATCCCATTAGGGGAGTGGTGTCGTATTGATATGAAATAATGACCCTTTCCCAATCCCTTGGATAAAATGAGCATCTAATCAAACTCCATTGTTGAAATCTTAAGATAAAATGGATGAAATTATGTTATGGGTGGATGAAAAAGGATGAAAAATATTGATAATGAAGGAAAGGATGAATAAAGATAGTATTCAAATGAGCAACATAACTTTTCTTTGATGGAAGTGGATTCATTTCTCTCAAAATGTGAGGCATTTATAGGAGAGAAAATGAAGAATCAAGGGTCAAGATGAAAAGGATCAATCAATGGTTAAGATGAAATCAAGTGTGAATACATGGATCAAGGATTCTCATCAATGGATGAGAAACAAAGATCACATGGATCAAAGAAACCATCAAGGGCTCATAATGATAAAAAAAAATACACTTTCAAAGTTTTTAGAAAAGTTTGTTAGAGAGTTTGTTAGGAAAGAATATTCCCTTTTTGGAGCCAAATAGAAGAATATTCCTATGAAATATTCTCTATGCAAGTGGATGGGTGAGGAAAATTAGTAATTAGTTAATTAAAAAAAAAATTAATTGTGCAAGATGGGAAATTTAAGGATTATCATTGAATAATTAGTTTATTTAATGAAAAGGGGATGCAAATGATATTTAGTTCAATAATTTAGGATTATTCAATTAAATGAGAGGACTTAGGTGTTTAAATTAAATAATTTGTATTATTCAATTAAATAGGATGAGAGGTGAATGTGAAAGGGGATGAATTAACCTAACAACATTAATTAGATTAATAGATGAAAATGATGCATTTAATTAAATAACTAGGCTTATTTAATCAAACAGAAAAAAAGAGGATGATTTTCAAGATGAAATGATGTTAGTGACCAAATTCAAATGTGTAATATCATTCAAGACAATTTTAGGTGTCTACATTTTTCCCCTCTTTGAACCGAGGTACATATTACGTCGGTTCAAAGACTGATGCTTTTTGGATTTAAACTACTGCTTAGATCATTTTATTTTTTTTGAAGATGCTCCACTATTGCCCCAACAAAAGGAATTAAGTTGGTACCCTATCCCCTCAAGAGATCAGGTGGAAATTTGGAATTCAAGTTGATCTCACAACAAAGATTTACTATTGATTTAGGTGTCAAAAAAGGCTTTGGGACACAAAAAAAGCTAAAAAATGTAAAAAAAATCTCAAAATATGCCATATAGCTTAGAAATTGGAAAAACTGGCTAAAAACCATAGCTTCCCCCTCAAATTAGGGAAAAAACCCCAAATTTTTAGGCATAAATAGAGGTTAAATGGTCACTTTCTAATCATATGGAATCTTGACTTCTAGCAAATTGTTGCTCCTGAGCTTGGACACCTTGGTGATATGGCGCGACGTGAGCTTCCCACACACCTTTCTAATAGAGTTTAAGAGTACCAGCGCCAACCAGATGTAGGACCTTGGGTATGTGCTTCAAAACTTTTCTCAATTTGCACATTTTCTTGCATTTTTTTAAGGTCTTAATTAGGTCTTTTAGGGTGTCGCTATATTGTGATGTATTTGGAATAGTTGGTGTTGCTATTGATTTTATAGCAACACACTTCCCTTTTAGCAATGTGTTATTCAATTTGGGTTTGGTGATGCACATAGGTTAAGGTGACGCATGTTGCGAATAGCAACACATCAAGGTTTTTTAGTCTAGCGATGCTAATTGATTTTAGTGACACACTATATAGTGATGCATCAATGATTTTTGGTATAGCGATGCGCCTAAATGTTGATGCACTATTGAGATAAAGCAACATGCCTAAAATACATCGAAACACATTAAAAAGGAATACAATGATGCACTTTGAAAAGAGCAACGTGTTTGTAGTTTAGGACATAGAAACTTAGATTTTAATTAGTTTCCAAGTTTTTAGTAAAATTGACACTGTTCACGTCATGCATTCCAGAGGATATTCAACCTCTCATGTCCCGAGAGCACCATCTTGATCTTCTTGAAGAGGTACACCACTTCGATGTGGAGCAGTAGGAGTATCTAGGATCCCTTGGGTTAGGATTCATTGTTTATATGCCTGAGATCTGAAATCACTTGGTGATGATGATGACATTGGTCTAGGGCACTAGCATAGTGAGACATCATCATTCCACCTTCCCACTGGTAAGGAAACTGTCACTTTGAAGGATGTCTAGAAAATTCTATGTCTTCCCATTCATTGGGAGTGATTCATTTATGACACAAATTTTAGGATGGATTCATGCCACAATCTCTTGTAGTTAAATGATATCATTCTAGTGAGCTCCTAGAATGACTTGGATCTGTACCAAGGATGGTTTTTTATTTTCAGATTGGTTGTAGCTACCTTGATTTCTGTTGTGATTTCTCTAGACTAATGGGGTAGAGGTTTCAATCTAGGTTGGGGACTATCATTGCATGACATGATTCGTGGGATGACTCAATATACATGGGGTCTGGTTATATTGGCTTCATTGTATCATGATATGCACCAGGTGGTATACTGCTAGGAGAGAGGTACTAGAGCCAATGTTACTCTCCTTCACATATGGGAATATGAGCAAATTGTATTGTTGAGACCCATTGTGGTCTTAGTGGATATTGATTAGGATGAGCCCATCATTTATGGATATTGACCAGTGTTGACCTTATAGCATATGGGGCCTATAGGGATCTGATACTGGAGGAGGGTCATAGATGATATGAACATTTTCAAATGGATGCAATGGATCTAGGTTCTAGTGTGGTATGACGATCACCAATACTTGTTCCTTGCTAGGAAGACCTACTACTTCCAGGGGCAGGAGCATACTATGATCAAGCGATATCTTCTAGACTATGTTGCTCAATAGTTTGGGGAGGTACAGGATGTACCCCCAAATGATTAGACAATAGGTTTTCCTTGGGCATATAGAGAGGTAGCTTGGGGCCCTCAAATTCCACCATAGGTAGTGATAGATGAATTTCAATAGTTGGTTGCCCAACCGTGGGCATACGATTAGTGACCACTTGATGCGGGGACCACCCCAACTTATGATGCATGGTGGGTGCATCACACACAATTGAAAGATCCAGTGGAAGGATATCCTTGGGGTAGAGGAAAAGGTCAGGGTGCAAGGAGAGGTGCAGGCAGAGGACAACAACAACTTGAGCATTGAGCTCCTCAGGATCATGGCCATGGGGAGTAGGTTCCACAAGATCAGGTAGTGGGCCAGATTCTACAGCCACCACCACCACATCAGGATCAACAACATCTAGAGCAATGATAGCCAGAGCAGTAGTGGGTAGTGCTAGATCCTCAAGATGGAAAAATCTAGGCCCTCACAACTGAGAGGGATCAGTTGAGGTAGCAAGTATAGACCTTGACCATGGAGCATGACCATGAGCACCAACTTCAACATGGCTTACATATTTAGCTAGCTAAGGAGACTAGTAGGATGCGATAGCTAGAGACTATCACAATGGCAATGCAGGGTCAGAGAGTGTTCACATAGATGTACATAGATTCCATATCAGAGGCATCATATTACCATAAATTGTATCATAGGGATGTCCCACATGAGCTGTGGGGTAAAAGCATAAAGTTGTGTCACACTTTATAAAGGAAACAACCAACATTGATCCAACTTTTAAACTTGAATCACTAAAAAGTGGCATGTGTTTTGAATTTTGAAATGATGTAAACTAGTAAAATATGTATTTTAATATATTTTATGTTTATATTTTTTTAAAAATTAAAAAATTATTTAAAACTAGTTTTTAATAAATTAACACTATAATTTAGTTGCTAATAAAATGCTGAAAATGAAGTTGCATGAGACATCCAACTTTTTATAGTAATTTTTTTTTTCTTTCAATTTTTTTTTCTATTTTTATAACATGGAACTTTAGTGCATGGATATATTTTTTTTCCAATTTTGATAAATATATATTTTCAAATGAATATTAAAATGTGTGTGCATCAAAAAACAGTTGTTTCCATTGGATGTCAACTTTCATATTAAATATTTATCTAAAATGGAAAAAAAATTATACCGTCTTGAAATAGATTTTTTTATCTAGTGCATCATATTTTTTCAATTTTTATTAATAAATTTTAATATTTTTCCTTGGCATGGTAATCAACCTAATTTTGTGTTGATAACATACTTTTAATAAAAATAAAATATAAAATATAAATAATAGTTAAACTATTAAAATAAATATATTTTTGAAAACTACACTTATGGATCTACAAAAGGGTATTTTTATATTTTAAAAAATATTTATTTACATTAGTAGGAGTTATTGAAACTTCAAGTTTTTCAAATAATTTCAATTTTTTGGTAAATTGGACACAAAATGGTGCTCCATATATTTTTAGCCAACATTTTTAGTTGAAAAAGTTGTGGAAGTATCTAACTTAGCTAGAATGAATCTTACTAGATCATATGTTTGACCAGAATGGATTTTTAGTTAGAAATAATTAAATTTAGTTGTGTTGATAAGTTGGCTGAAAGTTTGACACAACTTTGTGCTTTTACCTTGTGGTAGCTAGACTACTCATAGAGGAGTGGTGCAATTCCTAGGGCTTTATATGGTCATCCATATGTTAGATAGCCAAGAGAGGGTAGCCAGAGACATCCACTCAGCAGTCACCAGAACCAATCGAGGCATGATGATCGACAAAGTAGGGGATGGCTCATAATCATTTTGTAGACACATTTGTGATATATAGCCTGATTTATACATGTATACACATTCATCAGCTCATTTTTGTTAGCCTCTTGTATATGTACTTTTTATGATATTGATATACACATTGACTTTGATACCTATATCATGACATTTAGATTTTGATGATATATGAGATGGCCCGATTTGGTTCATGGTGTGATGCTTTATTATTTCAATATGATTTGATGTATTTATTTCATGTGTTATAATCATGTATGGATGTATATGTTATGTCCATGCAAATGTTGATGTTATGGATGCATTTCTTTATTTATGTCATGCAACATGAGATGATTGATGATGTGATGTTTGTATATGATATGCGGTGTATGATATATGTTATGTATGCAATGGAATGGATGTTTCATTCTCTTTTTCAATATCTTTCTATGACATGCTATGAGATGAATATAGTTTCCTCTTTATATTTCCCATATGATGATGTCATTCTTTATGATATGTTATGATTATGCAGGATGTATGTGTGCTAATGGTTTGTGGATGCAGGATGGATGTATTGATGATTTTGGTTGACTGTCATGATACCATGTTAGCGTGGAAAGAAGATAGAAGAATAAGACAAATGGTTTGACCATTGATTTAGATATTGATTTAAAATTCCAACAAGTCCATGAGTCATTTAGAGTTTATTAGATATAATACTGAGAGTGATGATTTGCTCATTTCTAGGATTGGGACACTTCATCATTCCTTATTTTTGATATAACACATAGGCATGATGCATCAAGGTATTGATAACTAGGATGGAATTATATCTAGTGTGATGGAATTTGACTCTACAAACAAATAGGATAGTCCTTTTTCACACCTTGAGATATGGAAACTTGATTGGAATGTAGTTTAGAAATTTAGAATATATCAGACCAAAGCATACACAATAGTCAACAATTTATTCAAAGCGACCTCCCTACACACAACTAAGCGAGTATGCGCCAAGATTATTTTACAAGAATACCCCACAAGAATAGAAAACAAAAGATAATGATTGATGCCCCATTCCTTTCTCTCTAAATTGTTTTAGACATCATCGAAAGGCCCTCAGAATGGGTCAACAAGATAAATCATAAGAAAAGATCAACAACAAATAGTTAGAGTTATCTATATATTTTTCCAACGTAACATAACCAAGGTGATTTCTAATATCAATGCCCATTGTAGGAAGGATGCATCCTAGGACATGTTTATTAGATGTTTTGACTAAGACTAAGTGTTTGATAGGTCATTGATACAAATACTACCGACTCGTATATCTATGATCTAGAATTTAGATTTTGACATTTAGGTTCACACTTTATGACTTGCCACACTTGTCTTTCTACTTGTTTTACCAAATTTTGAAGATGATGATTGATTTATTATGAATGAAGTCTTGTTGTAGGTGAAAGTAAAATGGGATGGATGGTTTTGGTATTTTCTAGAATATTTCAATGTTTTTGGTATTTTTGCAATGTTTTGAGGCTGTTTTTGGTCTTTTTGAATTTTTTTATGTGAATGTTTATGTTTTTTATTATTTGAGGCTATTTAAGGTGTTTTTTCAATTTTCAAATGTTTTTGTGTTTTTCTGAGTTTTGACCAAGACCTAAAAGGGACTAACCTAGGGCCTTGGGGGCTTATTAAAGATGAGCCTTACCTACATTATACACACAAAGACCATGTAGTTCAACTAAATTTGACCATTTTATTGAAGAGACATGAACACTTGATGGATTGTCAATTTATTATGACAAACTCCTAAAGGATTGACCTAGGGTGTCTTAGGCGCACATCAATGATGGCCTTTCCTATGTTCAAGCTCAAAGACTCATAGTTTGACATGGTACTATTTTTTATTTTTTTGAAGTTTTGACTTGTTTAGGGATTTTTGATGTGTTTTGGATGTTTTGGATTTTGGATTTACATTTTTCAAATGTTTTTGGATTTTTGCTCTACAAGATTTTGATGTTTTTGGGTTTTTGAATTTTTCTAATTTTGCAAGTGTTTTTGGATTTTGATGAATGTTTTATGAATGTTTTTGGGATTTTTTGAGAGATTCCAATAGTTTTAAGCTATACAAGAACCCATTCTGAAGCAAGCATAACAAATTTCCCCCAATGTGATGAGATAAACTACGTCAATATAGGCAGGACAAACTGACGTTAGGAATGTGCCAAGTAGTACTAAAGGGGAATATGCTACTTACAAAATATCTAGCTACGATTCAATGCAGATAGGTGATGAAATAAATAGGATTAGTGATGCAATGGTGGGTGCAATGTGAAGCATGATAAGCTAAAGGTCCAATGATAGATGGAGGTGCTTATTTACATAAGGCACTTGTTTACCATGTTTTCACCAAGATACTTGACCAAAGCGCCACTGAAGTGGTTTTCACTTGAGGACAATTTTTTTCTTTACTATTTTCAATCTTTTTTCTTATTTTTTTGTATTTTTGTCATTTTTTGATTTTTTTTGTATTTTCTTATTTACACCCTTCAAGCCTAGACATAATAATTTTTGAGATGTAAAATATTGATTAGCTCCTACAAGGGTTCTCCTTCAAGCGTTGATAATTGGTAAGCTCCTAACCCATAGCTTGTTGTGACAGAAAATGGGCCCAACTAGTTGGGCTCAAAATTTCCTTTACTATCCTGATCTGGAACATTCTTCTGATTCTTCTTGAGGATAATATACCCTACCTAGAAGGAGTGAATCTTGATCTTCTTTTTGTAGCTTTGTTTCAATTGGTTTTAGTATGCTTGTAAATAATTTAGGGCATCAAGATGATTCTCATCAAGGAATTCTCACTCATTTAGCTGAGACACCCTATACTCTTTATCAGTGATTAGATTCTATAGTGACCAAGGAGAAAGGGGTTGCACCTATAAGCATGTAGATACTGGTTCTATAAGCCCATAGGGTTGAGTTTAACTATAAATGCCAGTCATGGCCAACTTCATTGACCGTCTTCTTTAGGATTTTTAGAATGGTCTTGTTTGTAGCCTCAGCTTGACCATTTCCTTGGGGGTAATAGGGGGTAGAGAACTGATGTTGGATGTTAAATTGTAGGCATAACTCTCTTACATCTTGATTTTTGAAGGCTATTTTGTTATTTGAGATAAGGGCTTGTGGAACACCATAGTGAAAAATAAGGTAATTTAGGATAAACTTGGATATTTTCTTCCCTGTTATATAAGTCATTGGAATAGTTTCCACCCACTTTGTAAAGTACTTCATGGTTGTGATGATGAATTTGTGGCCATTAGATGAGGTGGGGGTAATATTTACTATGAGGTCAAGCCCCCATTGCGAGAAAGGCCAAGGTGCAACAATTGGTTGGAGCTCTTGAGCTAGAGCATCAATAAGGTCTCCATGTTGTTGACACTGGATACATTTCTACACATACTAATGAGCCTCTCTTTCCATGGTTGGCTAGTAATACTTCATCCTCAATATTTTCTTGGATAAGGTCATACCACTAGAATGGGAATCGAAAATTCCTTTGTGTACTTCCATTAAGGTGGTCAAGGCTTCCCCATGGTTGAGACATCATAAAAATTTCCCCTTTACACTTCTACGATATAGGGTTTCACCTAAGGTGACAAATTAGGAAACCTTTTTAATGAAGGTTTTTTTTAGGTTAGAGGTGATATCAAATGGGAGGGTACCTCTGCTAAGGTAGGTAAATATATCATGATACCATGGGGAACTAGGACCAACAATTACACACAAATTTAGATTTGGGAATTTTTAAAGATGTTACAAGAAGTTGTTATACCAAGAATTTACATTGAAGGAAGTTGTGTGGAATGTCTAACAAAGATCCAATTATCAAAATGGAATCTATTGCTCTATTATTTACATAGGGTATCTGCTCAAATGTTATATCAATGAAGAAGTATTTAAGACTTTCTACCATATTCTTATAAGGAGTGAGTTTATCATCCTTAGTTTGGTAGTCATCAATGACTTGGTTAACAATCAGTTGTGAGTCTTCATAGATGTTTAACTCTTGTATCTACCACTAGATTGTTATTCTTAAACCTGTTATTAGAGCTTCATACTCAACAATATTGTTGGTACATGGAAATGATAGTTGTTATGACTTTGGAATACAACCACCTTGAGGGGTGATAAAGAGAATGCTCTCCCCTAATCCATGTTGGGTATATGATCCATCAAAGTTATTTTTCCATTGATCTGTTTTGTTAAGGAGAAAGACCAATTCATCAAGAAACTCATATACTAAAGGATTCTCCACAAAAATGGGTTCTTCTACTAATTGATCTATAATGAACTATCCCTTTATAGCATTTTGTTTCACATATTTTATGTCAAACTCTATTAAGATCATTACCCACCTAGCCTTTCACCCAATGAGAGTTGCTTTGGATAAAAAATATTTTAATGGGTCGATCTTAGCAATAATCTTGATTTGGTGTGAAAACATGTAATTCCTGAATTTTTGTGAAGCAAAGACCACTGCTAGGAATGCCTTCTCAATGGATGAATAATTCATTTCATATCCTACCAAGGTCTTTTTGATATAATAGATGAATCTTTCTTTTCCCATTTCATCATGTTGGGATAGAAGAGCACCTAGTGTTGTTGATGTAGCTGAGATGTATAGCATCAATGGCTTGTTTGGTATCAATGACATGGGAGATAGATGTGATAATATGCATTCCTTGATCTATTGAAATGCTTTATCACATTTCTCATCCTACTTATATGTTATTCCTTTATGAAGAAGATGCGAGAAAGGGTGGATCTTGTCTGACAGTTGCATGATGAATCTTCTAATGGAATGTAACCTTCCTTTTAGAACTTGCATTTGTTTCAATGTTTGTGGTGGCTCCAATTCTAAGATTACTTTTACCTTTGTTGGATCTATCTCTATCCCTCTTTGTGATACTATGTAACAAAGAATTTTTCTTGATGTAACCCCAAAGACACACTTTTTTGGATTTAGTCGTACCTTATATTCTTCGAGCCTATCGAAGATTGGTCCCAATACCTCTATGTGCTCTTTCCTTGTCTTTGATTTGGAAAAAATATCATCCACATAATCTTTGACTATTTTATGGATCATATCATGAAATATTAGGGTCATTTCCCTTTGATAGGTCACTCCATCATTCTTTATCCCAAACAACATCATGTTCCAATAGAATGTTCATCATGGACACACAAATGCAGTTTTATGTTGGTCCTCCTTAGCAATCATGATTTGGTTATAGCCTAAAAATCCATTCATGAGTGATAAAATTTCATGTCTTATTGTTAAATCAATAATAATGTTGATGTTGGGAAGAAGGAAATCCTCCTTTGAAAATGCTTTATTCAATTCCCTAAAATGTGTGCATATTCTGATGCCCCCAGTGGGTTTAGAGACTAGTACCAGGTTGGAAACCCACTTAGGATATTCAATTGGTCAAATAAAGCTGACGTCAAGGAGTTTTTGTAATTCCAACTTAACTAGTAATGCTATATGAGGGTGCATCTTTCTAAATTTATGTTTCATTAGTTTTGCTTCAGGATATACTACTAAGTGATGTACAACCACTTCATGATCGATTCTAGGCATTCCTATTTAGGACCACGTGAAGTTTTCCCTTCTTTCTTTTAGGAATGCTACTAATTTTTTATGTTCTTCTTCTAACAATGATTCAACTTAAAAGGTTATCTTAGGTTCCTCCTATGTTCCTACATTCACTGGAGTATCCTTCTCTACTAGTATTGTAGATTTTTCTAGATGCATTGCACTAAGGGGGAGATTGAATCCCTCATCCTTAGGCACCTCAAAGAGGTTTTCACCTTCAGATTCATCCTTTATTTTTACTATTTTATGATCTAAACGTGCCATAGTGTGATTTTCACTTAAAGACCTACATTTTATTCTCATGTCATCAATTTTGTGACTGAGGGATTCAATCGTCTCCCCATAGTATGCCTATGTGTCTAGCTCTATAAAAAAAAAATTGATTTATGATCCCCATATGGTAAGTTCTCATGGAGTCCCAAGAATTTTGAGATCGCTTCATCATTTTTGAACATATCTAGAATTGGCAGTTCTCGTTGGTCCTTGTCAATTAGTTGGGCATATACTAGGTTTAATTTAGTAGTTTGACCATTTGGGGTGAAATATGTTGTTGTTATCATAAAAATAGAGGTATCCTAAAATAATTTGGCAACATCAAGGGGAAAGTTATGTAAGGTAGTGTCACGTGATTTTTGTAACCAAGAGGAAGCCTCAACCCATTTATTAGAAGTACCTTTTCCAATAAGGGTCACCTTGCTAGTAGTACATCCTAAGCCAAGATTATTTGGATGTCTCTCAAGAATGATGGGTTCTAGAAAACGGTTGTCATTTTTTACCAACTTTTCATTCTTGTTGTACCCCCATCCCATCATTAGCTATAATCCTTTATTATCATCATCCATCTGAAGAATGGGCATAGGTAGATTATCCTAATAGAGAAATTTAGATACATATTCCTCATTTACATATTTTTTATTCAAGTCTCCCCCATTTGGTGAAGGTGGTAGATGCAAGCTTTAATGTTTCAACCACTTTGTTGATAGGTTGGGGTTTTCCATGAGATTTAGGGGAGATAGGTAACTCTCCCAACAAAAAAGTATCCTTATTTAGATTATAATCTCCACAACCATTATCCTTGATTACTACCTTGATGTCAGGTATATTCTACACAATGGGTGTTTTTTATTTTGAGGTAGATGCAAGGGAAGATGGGTCAACAAATGAGGAAGAGGATGTAGGGCCTTCATCATTTTTTGGTATTTGGGAGATCTTGTAGAATTTAGCCTCAAGGTTCTTGCAATAGTAAAAGGGCTCAAGATCACCATAGATGGTAACTTCTTTATCTTCAAAGGGAAACTTGACACATTGGTGGTACGTGGAAGCTATTGCTTGCATGCCATGAATCCATGGTCGACCAAGTAGGATGTTTTAGGGGATGTTAAGATTTATCACTTGGCATGTGGTTTCAGCAATGATGGGTCCCACTTGGATAGGTAGCTTGATGATTCCTTGAGACACCCGTTCCTAATCGTCATATGCCCTTATAGTTGTGCTCTTTGTATTTTCAATAGAATCTTCTGAGTGACCCAATTTTATGACCAGCTGAAGGGTGCAAATGTTTAGACCAAAACATCCATCTACTAAGACTCTTTTAACTGTATTCTTATGAACAATGACCTCAAGGTGTAAAGTGTGATTGTGAGATGGTTGCATTGGGAGATCTTGTTCTGAGAAGGTAAGAAGATGGGGTGTGGTGATATGATTTATCATTTCTTGAAACTATTGGATGTTGTGGTTGTGTTGCTGATATGTGGTTGTCATTGATGTCAATGCTATTTGCATTAATTCATTTGAAGTTGTATACATTGAGGATATTGAGAAAATTGTAATAAATGAGTTGTAGGTTGTTAGTAGTGAGCTGAAGTTTAGTATGTCAGTAATTTTTGTACATTGATGATTAGAGGTTGTGGACTAAAGGGTTTGTTTATGAGAATATCTAGTTTGTCCACATTGAGTTTCAAAGATCTATGTGAAGATTTAATCGAGTTATGAAGATTTTCATTTTGACAATTTTTCTATTTCTTCAGTTGGTGTTCCTGATTGAAGATGATGCTATTTCAGCTAGTTCAGTTATTGTGGATGATTCTCTTGTGATTCATGATGTTTGTGGATGTTTCTATATCATTCTCTATCTTTGCTACATGCCTACATTGATCGTTGTGCACGTAGCTGGTGATTTTCTCTTGCTTGTTCATTTTTTTTCTTATTCTTGGCTGACATGGTGTTTGTAGCATGTTGTGGATCTTTGAGGAGAAATTAATTGAAGTTTTTTCTTGTTGGAGATGTTGATTTGGGTCCTCACTAAGTTGTGGCCAACCTTGGTTGATTTGCATTAATAATCTTAAATTTTTTGGGCCGATAGTTTATATTCATTTTGTTATTTTGTTGAAGCCGACATGAAGGGATTAAATTTCTTGTTGCGGCTATATAAGAGCGAGTGTTTATTTAAAATTGAAGTGTGTGTGAGTGGATGCAAGAGTGTGCTTCTATGTGTGTATGTGTGAATACCATTCAAAGGCATAGCAAAGTGTGAAGAAGTGTGTAGAAGAGTGAAGAATTTTTCATGTGCTTAACCAAAACTGTGATCTGGTATTAGCAGATGCTATTTTACCAATTCAAATCCCTACAGATGTAATTTGATTCTTTTTGTAAGATAGTGTGTCTTCCTTTGGGAAATTAGCCTTGTTGTAATTGAGCAGTGAGCTCTAGGAATTGTGCTTGAATGCATGTGCATTCCCCATATTTCATTTTCATTATACTTTTAATAGGGTATAATCTTGTGGACTAACCTCCACTGTGGTTTTTCCCCTAACAGGGTTTCCACATAAAAAAATCTTGGTGTTATGTGTGTTTCTGATGTATTGATGATTTATGCTTTCAAGGTTAATTATCAGATATGAGAATAAGGTTAATAAATTAAATAAGTTTTGAATTTCTATGACAACTGATTCACCCCCCCTCTCAGTTTTTTTCCCTTGTGTTTCCAACAATTGGTATCAGATCAGGTTCCTTGGAAGAATTTTAATAGCTTAAGGTGATTTGGGATAGAAAGTTACAAGAAGAATAGTCTGAGATTTGATGGAACAAATTATTCTCTGTGGAAGACTCAAATGGAGTTTCATTTGAGATGCATTGGTGAACCCTACTAGAACATTACATTTACTAGGTATGTTATTCCTAAGAATGGTCCTACTACTACTGCTGGGATTAGAGATGTTGAGTATAATATCCAAGCTAAGGAAGCTTTGTTGAGTGATTTGACTAATTCTGAGATGACAAATGTTATGAATTTGAAGACTACTCATGAGATCTAGAAAAGGTTGGAAACCTTGTATGAAGGTGATACTAATACGAATATTTCTAAGTTGAAGAGTATAAAAGGGAAATATGAAAGGTTGAGAATGGGTGATGATGAGAACATTAATACATTCATGCAAAGAGTGAATGAACTTGTGTGTGGTATTAGATGTGCTAGCAGATAGATAGACGAATATGAGATTGTTGCTAAGGTGCTTAGATCCCTACCTGATTCTTACAAATTCAAAGCTAATTCTATTGAGGAGCTCCAGACTGTAACAAACATAACCAGAGATACATTGGTTGGTAAGCTTACTACTTTTGAGTTGAGTGAATTTGGTGATTCCCTTCCTCAGGTTGAATCTGCATTTAAGGCTACTACTTCTGGAAGAGATAGAGAGATATGATCCATGTGAGAGTTCATCTAGAAATACATTCAAGTATGAGGATGAAATCATACAGATTGAAGAAGAAGAAAGAGCGATGGAAGAGTTGGAAGCACTTATTGTCAAAACAATACTGAGAGGAAAAGGTAAGTATGAAGGAAAATTGTCTCTTAAATGTTTTTCTTGCAATAAGATAGGTCATTTTGCATCAAGGTGTCTAGAAAGAGCTCCTAAACCAAGACATAACAAGCCTAGATTTAAGAAGAAGTGTTATTATGTTGTTGATGAAGGTGTGATAGATGATGAATCTGATAAAGGAAATAGAAGTGATGATGAATGGGTATTTATTGCTATCAAGGAAAATAATCCTATATCTACTAAATCTGATGGTTGTACAAATGTGGAGAAAGACCTAGCTACTCAAGTTGAAGAGAAAGATGAATGGGTGATTGATAGTGGATACTCACATCATATGACAGGAGACAAAAGTAAGTTTGCAAGCTTGGAAAAGTATGATGGTGGTGTTGTGAGATTTGGTGATAATACAACTGGTGTGATCCATGGAAGAGGATGCATTTCTCTTTATGGTAAACATAATACTGATGATGTTTTGTATGTGGAAGGCTTGAACCATAATATTTTGAGTGTTGGTCAAATGGTTGATAAGGGATACAATCTTTAGTTCAAGGATGGAAAGTGCAGAATATTGAGTTCCGCAAAATGAAATTGCATCAGGTACAAAAACAAAAGGTAATATCTTTCACTTGAGTGCTACTAGTAAAAGTTGCTTGATTGCTCAGGTTAATGAAAGTTGGTTATGGCATAGGATAATGTGTCATGTTAACTTTGATAATATTGTCAAGATAAGTTCCACTAAGGCTGTGAGAGATTTACCTAAGTTGGTGAAACCTACTAATGCTATATGCAAGGAATGTTAGTTAGGAAAGAAAACCATAATTTCATTTCAGAGTAAAAATAATTGTTCAAATGAATTGTTAGAGCTTGTGCATATTGATCTGTGTGGTCCCTCTAAGGTTAGAAGTTTACAAGGTTATAGGTATTTCATGTTACTCATTGATGATTATTCTAGAATGGTATGGGTTACTTTCTAAAGAGAGAAATCTGAAGCACTGGAAAAGTTCAAGATCTTTAAAGCTATGGTTGAGACAGAGACAGGTTTGAAGATTAAATTTCTAAGATCAAATAGAGGTGGTGAATTCACTTCCATTGAATTTAATTCTTTTTGTGAAGAACATGGAATAAAGAGACAATTATCTGCATTGCAGACCCCTCAGCAAAATGGAGTTGTGGAAAGGAAGAATAGAACAATTGAAGATGCTGCTAGAATAATGATGCTAGAAGGAAATGTCCCTCATATCTACTAGAGAGAAGTTTTGAGTACTGTTGTGTACACACTCAACTGGGTACAAATCAAAGGTGATACCGGTAAGACCCCTTTTGAGCTATGGACTAGTCAAAAGCCTACTATTAAATACTTCAAGATATTTGGAAGAAAATGTTATATTAAGAGAGATGAAGACATAGGAAATTTTGATGCTAGGAGTGATGAAGGTATCTTTCTAGGTTATTCTACTAAAATCAAGGCCTACCGGTGTTACAATAAAAGATTGAAGAAAATGTTTGAAATTGAAAATGTCAAAGTTGATGAAGACTTAGGTACACCATACAAAACCTGTGGATATGACTCTGATGATCAAGATGATAGTACAAACCAAGGAAAGCAAGTTCAAACTACAAATTAAGTGCAAATCAATCTGGTGAATCAAGAGAATGAAGAAGAAGGAGAAACTAGTGGAAGCACAAAAGAGAGAACACAAGAGCCTAAAGTTGAAGAACATCCTAAGAAGACTCTGAGATATGTAAGATTGAATCATTCAGAGGATCAAATTATAGGTGATAAGAACAAAGGTGTCCAGACTAGGAGAAAAATTGCAGAAGAATATTGCTTGATTTCAAAGACTGATCCATCTAGTGTGAATGAAGCATGTAAAGATGAGCATTGGGTTGAAGCAATGAAAGAAGAGTTAAAATAGATTGAAAAGAATGATACATGGATTCTTCTTCCCAGACCTAAGGATAAGAATGTCATTGGAACTAAATGGGTCTTTAGAAACAAAGCAGGAATGGTATGTAAAGGATATTCTCAAATGGAAGGAATTGATTTTGAAGAAAATTTTGCCCCTGTTGCTAGAATTGAAGTTGTAAGATTATTTCTTGCCTATGCTCCTTACAAGAAGTACAAAGTTTATAAGATGGATGTCAAATCAACTGTTCTAAATGGTGAATTGGAAGAAGAAATGTATGTTGAACAGCCTGATGGATTCCAGTTGATTGATAAGGAAGATATGGTGTGTCGGTTGAAGAAAATATTGTATGGACTCAAGCAATCCCCTAGAGCATGGTATGCTAGATTGGACAAGTATTTGTTGAAGCTTGGATTTAACAAAGGTATTGTTGATAGCAATCTATATTTCAAGATTGATCATAATAAAGATTTGATTTTTGAAGTCTTTGTTGATGATATCATTTTTGGAGGAGATGATGGTTTGTGCATGAAGTTTGCTAATGAGATGCAAAATGAATTTGAGATGTCTATGATTGGTGAGATGAAATTATTTTTGGGATTGAAGATTACTTAGTTAGATAAAGGTATTTTTATATCTCAATCCAATTATGTGAAGGAATTGTTGAAGAAGTTTGGTATGGAAGATTCAAAGCCAGTTGGTACACCCATGGTGACCGGATGCAAGTTGACAACATAAGAGGATTCTCCAAAAGCAAATCAGACAAGATACAAATCAATGATTGGTGGATTATTGTATTTAAAGCAAAATAGGCCTAATATGATGAATTTTGTATGTATTGTTGCAAGATTTCAAGTTGATTAGAAGGAATCTCATGTGACTTTTGTGAAGAGAATTTTCAATTACTTGAAGGGAACAGTTGACTTTGGCCTATGGTATCCTAAAGATGATGATCTTACTTTAAGTGACTTTACTGATGCTGATTGGGAAGGAGATGTAAATGATAGGAAAATTACTAGTTGTGGAGAATTTCTCTTGGGTAAGAAACTGATTTCATGGTTAAGCAAGAAGCAGAATGCCATTTACTTTTCTATTGTAGAGGCCAAATACATTGTTGCTGCTAACAATTGTACTCAAGTCCTATGGATGAAATAGATGTTGAAGGATAAAAAAGTTGTGTATAATGAGCCTATTACCATATTCTATGATAAATCAAGTGCTATTAACATTTCAAAGAATTCAGTGCTTCATTAAAAAACAAAGCACATATCTATCAAGTTTCATTTTTTGAGGGAGAAGGTAAGTGAAAAAGAAGTCAGACTGGAGTATGTGCCTACTAAGGAGCATATTGTAGACATCTTTACCAAGACATTTCCTAAGGATACTTTTGAGTACCTCAGAGGGAAGTTAAGGGTGATTACCCCTCCTAATCAAAACTAAGGATGCATTATATTGCATCATTTTGTGCATTTCTTATTTCAGATTGATGTTGTCATGGCTACTACTTAGGAAGAGTAGTCAGATGTTTAGATGTTTAGATATGTGGTTTAGAGTTTGTGTGGAGTCTAGAGATCTTTTTCATTGATGTCAAAGGGGGAGAAGAGTTATGTGAAAAAATGGTGATTATCTGGGGAGAAGAGCCTTGTGGGAAAAAGATCATGTGAAAGTGTTGAGGAGAAAATGAGTCAGATCCAAAGGGGGAGTAATTGTCAAGAGTTAGTTGTGTTGATGGTGTTTTTCACATCATGTGTTGCCATCAATGCAAAAGGGGGATATTGTTGGATGTTGTGGTTGTCATTGATATCAACACTATTTGCATTAATTCATTTGAAGCTGTATATATCGAGGATATTGAGAAAATTGTAATAAATGAGTTGTAGGTTGTCAGTAGTGAACTGAAGTTTAGTATGTCAGTAAGTTCTATACGTTGATGATCAGAGGTTGTGGACTAAAGGGTTTGTTTCTGAGTATATCTAGTTTATCCACATTGAGTTTTAGAGATTCATGTGAAGATTTGATCGAGTTATGAAGATTTTCATTCTCACATTTTTTATGTTTCTTTAGTTGGTGTTCCTAATTGAAGATGATGCTATTTTAGTTAGTTTAGTTGTTTTAGATGCTTCTCTTGTGATTTTTGATGCTTGTGGATTTTTCTAGATCATGTTCTATCTTTCTTGCATTTTTGCATTGATTGTTGTGCTCGTAATGGCAATTTTCTCTTGTGTGTTCATGTTTTTCTTATTCTTGGCTGACATGGTGTTTGTAGCGTGTTGTAGATATTTGAGGAGAAATTAATCAAAGTGTTTTCTTGTTGGAGATGTTGATTTGGGTCTACACTAAGCTATGGATGACCTTGGTTGAGTCGCATTAATAATCTTAAATGTTTTGGTCCAACAATTTATATTCATTTTATTATTTTGTTGAAGCCAACATGAAGGGATGGAATTTCTTGTTGTGGATATATAAGAGCGATTGTTTATTCGAATTGAAGTGTGTGTGAGTGGATTCCAGAGTGTTCTTTTGTGTGTGTATGTGTGAATATCATTTGAAGGTAGAGCACAGTGTGAAGAAGTGTGTAGAAGAGTGAAGAATTGTTCATGTGCTTAACTGGAACTGTGATCAGGCATTAGCAGATGCTATTTTACCAGTTCAAACCCCTGTGTATGTAATCTGATTCTTTCTATAAGATAGTGTTTCTTCGTTTGGGTGGTTAGCCTTGTTGTCATTGAGTAGTGAGCTCTAGGCAGTGTGCTTGAATGCATGTGCATTCCCCATATTTCATTTTCATTATACTTTTAACAGGGTATAATCTTGTGGACTAACCTCCATTGTGGTTTTTTCCCTAACAAGGTTTCCACGTAAAAAAATATTGGTGTTATGTGTGTTTTTGATGTATTGATGATTTATTATTTCATGGTTAATTATTAGATCAGAGAATAAGGTTAATAAATTGAATAAGTTTTGAATTTCTATGACAACTGATTCACCCCCCCTCTTAGTTGCCTGCCCTTGTGTTGCCAACAGAAACTGCTCTATATCAATATTCTTAAGGACGAAGGAAGTTGATAAATCCTTTTCTAGTATATCCTTCTGCATAGGGGATAGCTTCAATAATTCTAGGATAGAGATCTATGCAAGGGTTTTCTTTAGTTACAATAGTTACATAATAGAGATATTTACGAGGGATAGCTTCAATAGTTACAAAATAGAGATCTTTGTGGGGGTCTTCTTTGGTTGATTAAGTAGATTGTAATTACTAGGGTTTGACATCAGCAGTGTAGGTTATGCCCTATTTTGAGATGAAGCTCCTTGGTTGTAACCTTACCATTTCATGTGCTAACCCCACACTCCACACTAGGTCCTCAGATGATGAAAACTATTACGACATTGTCACAAGATTGACTACATTGGAATATACATGTCCTACATTAGTGTAATTTTTTCCCTTTCCATTGTTATTCCCTTTGTTGTGATCTTGCATTAGATTCTTGTATATCTTGAGGTCTTGGTTACTGGCTGGTACATCGATAGTTACATCTCCATTTTTTGTAAGATCTTGCATAATTTTCTTTAGCTTCATACAATTTGACGTTTTATGTCCTTTGATCTTGTGAAAGTCACAAAGATCCTTTTTGTTATACCAAGGTGGTTTAACTTGAGGTTCCTGATAGTTTTGGAAATTAGGGAGTATAATCAAGTTTGACTGTATTGATTTCTTCATGACGGATTCGATGGGTTCCCCCAATGGTGTGTATTTTCATTTTGAGTAGCTATTCCTATTAGGGGGTCCTCTTTAATGGGTGTGGGTGTTATTGATTTGGTTATTCTATGGTGGTGGGGTGGGTTGTTGTATAGTTTGTTGTGCATTGGTTGGTTGGTTGGTGTTTTGACTAGGAGCACTTATGACCACTTTAGCATCAACAATGCCATCATTTGTTACATTCTTGTTCTTAGCCCACACGCGGGGCTTGTCATTAGAGCTAGTTGATGGATGATTGTCTCTATATGCTTGTGTGGTTCCTTATGAGATTAGGGCTCTCTCAATGTTGAGGAACCTAGGGATAATCTCATCATAAGTGGTGACACATTGCATCTTTAATTGGAAGGATAACTCTATGTCAACATTCACTATGATGATCCCTACTTGTTGATCTTCAGGAATGGGCCACTTGATCTTACTAGCTCTTTACCTCCATCTTTGTAGGAAATTAGTGAAGGATTCTCTTCTTTTTTTCTTGAGAGTGTACAACTCTTCTAAGCTTACATCCATATCAAGATTGAAGGAGAAATGTTCTGTTAACCTATCGATTATTTCTTGAAAGGTTTTTTTGTGCCCTCGACACACACGCCCCATTCAGAATGGGGAACCTCTTTCTTTTCATTTTTTCGAGTCACTTTTATTGCCGCCTCATTTTGCATGTCCCCTATTTTTGTGTTCTAAGTGTCCTATGAGTCCTAAAGAGTTCATCTTGAAGTGACCATGTTTTTCCCCCCTCAAATTTTCAAGGTTATGGGTCTTTGTAGGATCCCATTGGATATTTTCCTTTTCCCTTTAGAACTGGCATCCTTGGAGTCTGGTGGGTTTTCCTAGTTGGGCTTCCCCATGCAGGTTTCTCTGGCCTCCTCACTATTCCATATGGCCATCATCTGGTGTCATTTTTCATTGCTGAACATGCAAGTGGCCAACTACTCACTACCTTCTGCCTAGCGGGTTCCACCACTCTCGCTGTCATTTTCAAATGACCATTCACCAACCTTTAGTGCCACCATATGATCATTAATGGGGTGAATTTAATACACTATTTTCTATAAATAGGCAACTTTCATTTGTCATTTTCACCTACTAGTTGTTCAGAAAAGAGTCAGAGAGCCCTCCAATGTCGTTGTTGCTCCTGCAAAGTTCATTCACCATTTTGAGGTCTTTTTTAGCAGCTTGGTCATCTACATTCATCAGGTTTTAGAGGTAGGGTTTCCATTCACGAGCCTTCTATTATGTTTTCTTTGATTTCTATAAAATTGCTAAATCTAAAGGGAAGAAAACTTGAAATTAACTAGATTTAACCTAGGCACACAAAACCCACATGCTAAAATCTTGATAAAATTCAAAATGGATCCACACGCTGCCCATGAAACTCACACTCCCTATGGCCTTTCTTCAACTAGGGCTCTCATCCCCTACGGGCTTGCACCTTCTTGTTTCCTATCACCAACTTTGAAAATGAATCAAACTTAGGAATGAAAAAATGACCCCATCGGGTCCTCCTTGGTGGGATGCTTCCTCTGCTTAGTCACTTTAAACTCGGTTCACAACCCTTAGGCACAAATTTAAATGATCCATCAACCCTCTCAGGCTTGCATCTACAGGTCTCTACCTCCAAAGTGCCTTTAGACCCTATTGTTCCAAACAGCTAATCAAGCATGACTTTCTAGTGCACGGGCCCCACCTCATCGGTCGCCCCATAAACTCAAACTTTTCCAAATCTTAAGTCTCAGTCCATCATAGGTCCCTCCTTTTGAAATTTTTCTCAAGGAATTCCATCTGCACTTTTCCATTTTAAATGGATTTCATGGCCCATCCTTCCATCTATCGAACTTCACCCTCTTGCCCGCTGTCCAAATCAAAAGTAGCTATCGAACAATGTGAGTCATCCACCGCAAACTTTCACTCCCATTTCGTCGATCCGTAAATGACTATCTTGAATGGAAAAACCTCACCATCCACCCAACTGTTGGGTCCCGAGCTTATCTCTGCCAACCAATTTCATTCGCTCCTTGAAACAACCAAGTACAAACCTCTCTGTGGGCCCCTCCTAGCATATTTTTGTCTGTGGACTGCTATGGTGAGCCCGCCATCTCGAATGACTCTTGACAACTGAATTTTCATCTTTCAGGTCTTGATCCCTTAGTTTCCACTTGTATACAATGAAAGCAAGTAAGTACTGAACCTTAAGCAGGTTTCTTTTTTTGGGTTGCCATCTATGAGACACTATCCTAGCTTCGTTGTTCTCTAACGAAAAACAATCCACATCTACCTGCTACATGGGACCTGACCTGCCCATTGCCTTTGGATTCTCCAATGATAGATGAATGAAACCAAAGCCTTTTGAAGACCTGAGGCTACAGGTTTCTCCTATCGGACCATTGTTTAACCTTCATCATTTCAAACGGCTGCAACCTAATGCCTGCCCGCTCCGTCCAACACGTGTTGATTTGAATGCCCAATGAGTTGCGATGCCATCCACCAAGTCTACAGTTCCTGCATGGTAGAAAGCTGCCCATAGAACTCTTGTCTGCTAGTGCTATTTCAATGGCGATAGACCCCAAACGACCAAGCTACCTTCTAATTCTACCTGACCCAAAAGTGACCTTAATGCCCTCCAATCTTCAAAGTGATTTTGACCCACATGCTTAAATGAAGTGGCCTCCTTGGTGGACCCCACCTTATGCCAAAATCTTGGCATGGGTTGGGATAGGTGAGCCACCATGCCCTGATTTCTATCCCTTCTATAGCTGCCTTAGAATGGCCACCAGTCCAAGGAAGTCTATGCCCTTGGGCCTGAATTATTGAAACTCCCTCCTACGAAAGGTTAATGTTGATTCAAAAGATATGTTAGGATTCTTAAATGATGGATTATCTTATCTAACATCTTTTTACTGGATTTTGACTAACTTTCCCATGTTTTCATGCTTGAATTTTCTTACCTCTTTCTCTCCTACAAGATATATGGAACTAGGTGTAGGACCCTTGGAGGTGGCCATGGAGAAAGACAAAGGAAAGAAGTCAGCCAAAGCACCCTGGGGTAAAGAGGAAAAATATAAAATCAAGTACAAGTTCCAAGGGGAACCGCTCAACTCCAAGGTCACCACTGCTTGGAAGGAAATATCAAATACAAACATTAGACACATAGATATTGATGAATTTAAGCAAAGAGTTCGGATTAGCCCCACAACAGATAATGCCAAGAAAAAAAGAAGTAGTGGATTGGATAAGGCTATAGGTTTCCCACCTGCTTCCGTTGCCCCAAAACTTGTGATGGCCTGGAGGGAAGCATACCAAGAGGATACCAAAACAATTGTGCATAGAGACAGAAATGTATTGGCTGACTTATTCACAAAGTCAATAGGGAGGGATATTCATATCCCTACATTTGGAGAGATGGAGGAAGCCTACAAGGAAGATGCCAAGGAGATGTGGGATTCAGACCCCCTCAAGTGAAAAAAGATCATCAATCAGTATTGGTTGAAAGAAAAGAGGGGTAGTGCAGCTAAGGTTCCCCAAGAGCTCTTTTGCAGCGACTTCTATGAGGATTACCATGACTTGGTAACCCTATTAAGTAGAGTTATGGGGCTTCCAACCATTTCCTACTTGTAGGAGTGGATGTTATACTTCATAGAAGAGATCCTCTGTGGAAAAATCAAATTCTACTGGACAGTGATAATCAGTAATTGCTTGCATGAGTAATCTGTGGTTGTCAAGAAGACCTCATGGTTTATCATGACTTCATACTTGGTTTATTTACTAGCTGAAAAGACACAATATAGAGGCTTGTTTTGAGCCCCTCATGAGGCTCCAAGAAGATGATTGAAAGTCTATGACAGGTACCCTCAGCTACAATACATGAATTTCAAGAGGGATTATTGTAGAGTTAATGACACTTTCATAGGTCATATTATTAGACTGCTCAGAGGTGACTTCGAAAGAGAAATTTCCCATAGCACTAATGCTTTCCTCTGCCATTTTTCCTTTCTATTCATATAGCTCCCTAAGTTTACCTATATTAGAGCTAATGGTTTCTCAGAGAAACTATACAAGCTACCTCGGTACCCAAATGATCAGATAATATTGCTAGAACTCTCTCGATAGCTACGACATGCACACACCCTCCTAATCAGCAAACATAAGGTGGGGATTCCTTATCCCCTCTCCTTCAGCCAAGGGATGTATGAAATCCACACATCTCAATGGGCGAAAAATTCAGATATAGAACTCGTGGAGTATAACCTGAAGTTCCACACTGCTCAGCAATGAATGGACCCCTACGACAAATTTAGAAAGATGGTCACGACTAAATACACTCATTTGCATAATGTTGAGGAATTTTGTGCCAACTACAAGGATGACAAAGAAGTGCAAATGAGGCACTACATGCGCATGATAGTGTATGTTGTGAAGAAGGTCAACTTGTTCCCTATGTCGGATAAAGTGATGGAGGATGAGAATGTATACACCTAAAAATAGTCATCACCTTTAATTAATTAAATACTAGCTATTTGATTAAAATTTCAACTACATATAAATAAATTCTCAATTTATCTACATTGTTCACCCTTCTCTAATTCTCAAAAATATAAAACAATTTCTTCTAAATTTATTAAATAAACACCTAAAAATGGTCATCACCTTTAATTAATTAAATACTAGCTATTTGATTAATATTTCAACTACATATAAATAAATGCTCAATTTATTTATATTGTTCACACTTCTCTAATTCTCCAAAATCTAAAACACTTTCTTCTAAATTAATTAAATAAACAAGGTTCCCTAAACTTGTTTTATTTAATTAAACTTCATTAAATCCAATTAGAAAGAAGAGCACATTTCTACAAAAAAAATTGTGCCACTTCATCAAGGTCACATGAAAATAAATAACACTAATTTTTAATTAGAATTATCCTGCATCAATTTCAAAAAGCACATGGTCTTTCCTTCCCACACTTCCAACAATTTCAAAAAGAACATGGTCTTTTCTTCCCACACTTCCACTAATTTTGGAGCACATGATTTATTCCTCCCGCACTTGAATCTTCCATCCAAATGGCATGTTGCCCATTGGTCAAGATATTCTTCCACACACATGGCATGGTCTTTTCTTCCCACACTTCCACCAATTTTGTAGCACACGATTTATTCTTCCCACACTTCAACCAATTTTGGAAACACATGGTCTTCTCTTCCCACACTTGAATCTTCCATCCAAATGGCATGTTGCCCATTGGTCAAGAGATTCTTCCACACACATGACATGTTGTCTTTGGTAAAGGGGACAACATCATGATTCTCTTCATACTCACCATCCATTTTTCTTATTCAAATCTGGACCACTAATTATTGCCACCTCACTATATGCTTGGAAAATGCTATAAATACAACCCTTGGGCCTTGTATTTTACATCCACATTTGAAGTAAAGTTATCATGCAGGTTTATCATTGGAGTTTGGAGCATTCTTGGAGTCTTATAGCTAGTTTTTATATCATGTTTTGCATCATATTAAGATCTTAGATTAACATATTGCATCATAGTTTCATTTATCATCCATCTTGCATCATAGTTGCATTTTAGATTAGTTAATTTTAAGTTTTCATTTGAGCATATGGAGTATCATCTTAGTCATTGTTAGTTTGAATTTGAGCATATGTAGAATCATATATAGATCATCATAGTTCAATACCATAGCATCCACCTCCACTTGTTCATTTATCATCAACACCATCCTCCATCAATCATGGCATTCATCATAATTGTTTGCACATAGTTTTATGTAGGCATATAGTTGGCTTGCATGTTAAATACTAATCTCATTTCTTAAATGTCATTCTAATAGCCTTTGTGCACATAGAAATCTGAGGGCCAAAAAGGTTAAAAAGAATCATTTAAGAATGGAGGACAATGAGACATTCTTGGAAGATTTATCTTTATCAAGCAATTTAGAATAGTTTATTTTTCTTTGAATCTTTCAATATAAATCATTTCATTAAGGTTTGTGTTGGTACTAACTTTACACATTTCACACACACAAAATGGTGCCCACTATGGGGCCTTGCCCCATTTATTGCTAACATGCTTGAAAATTTATGTTCATAGGTACAAACGTGAGCCTTTTGGAGCCTCTTGGAGCCTTTTGGAGATTTTTGGCGCCTTTTGCATCATTCTAGTTTCCAAAAAATATCTGTCAAAGACATTCTTGTCAAACTACTGACATATTGCAGGGGCTAGAAGTGATTTACTTGGTTTCCTTTTGGTTAAGATAGGAACATAGCTTAATTAAAAGGTTAACGAACACCATGTTTCCTTTTGGTTAAGTTAGGAACATAGCTTAATTAAAAGGTTGATGAACACCATGTCTTTTGTGTGTGATGGATGGTAGGCATATGCTCTCCCCTTAACTGGGTGACCAAAAAGCTAGACCCATTCACTTTGTGTGTGAGTGTGAGTTGAGTATATCACATGTGCTCTCTCTTTATTCATATGGAATAAAGATTGATCAAACTATGGGTATACTTGCTTGCTTTTTTTTATCTTAGAAGGCCTACCTTGTGGGAAAAAGTACTCACCCAAGGGAACACCCAACCGGTAACATGCTAAAGCTAAGTGCATTTCCAACCGGTATATAAATGTGTATACTAGAACAAAGGCTAGTATCACGAGGTTGGTTCTGATGAGAAGGGAAACAATGGTCTCTCACCGCATGGATCAACCCCCATGAATGAAAAGTCCTTACTAAAACCCTTGTTTTAGTTTGGCCAAAACCTTTATCTATTCTTTGGTGCAACAACGGTCATTGTGAAGGCATCCACATTCTCGCAATTCTTAGTAGAGATGAAAAATATGCCATGGGAGATTCATGGGTATTGGTGCTTGGCTGCCCTGAGAAATGAGTGTTGTGGAGGGGAGCCAGTGGGGTCAAACATCTAGTCATCGGCTAAGAAAAAGTGTGGTTGGGGTAAAACCCACGTGGAATCCAAAAGAATACAATCTTTCACAACCTTAGGAGTGTACATTTGCTTGATTTGTCTTTATCCAAGTTTTTTCAAATAAAAAAAATGTCACATATTGGAAGCGAAAACCATGATTCATAATTGCATTTAGTGAAACAACCAAGTCTCCCATTGAAAAATTAGAAAAACCAAGAAAATTTTCAAATAAACTATCAAAAAACCAAGTCTGAACCTATTCTAGTGCCTTTTGTCTCTGTTTTGGTGCCTTTTGTAGAACAAAAAATAGTGACCTAGGTTCATTTCTTGTCTGACAATCAGTCTCATCTTGGATCCTTAGAAGTGTTCAACCAATCCTTAGGTAAAACAGAGTCTGAACATGTGTGTTACCAAATGATTTCATGAAAGATCAAAATTCAAAAACCAAAGTCCATACCTCTTAGTCCAAAAGAATACAAAAAACGTCTATCAACACTTTATGAATTTAGAGAGAGGTTGACCTTCAATTTCTACAAAAGAGCTTCCAAGAACAATTCCAAATTATACATCTTTTACTATTGTCAAAATCCAAGACTTTTCCAAATATTTGAGTCGCTCGTTTAGGAAGAACATTTACCACCAGTTTCATAGTTTGAACCAAAATTTCAAAATTTTCTCAAGTCCAAGATCATTCCTTAGATACCTTAGAAGTCTAAACTTGTTAAAATTGACCTCTACAAATGGAATTTTCCAACCTACACCAAGACCTAACATCAAAAAGTACCGACATCATCAAATTTATCACATCTTTGATTATTAGGCCTAGTTTCATCATTATAATTTATCATCCTCTCATCATAAAATGAAGCTACATGGTCAAATCAAACTTAGTCTCATTAGAATTTGTCATTCTATTTTGCTTAGTTATAATCCTTGGTAATTTTCCAAAACCTATATCAAATTTTAGTCTAAACTATAACACTTGTATGCCCATTCAAACAAGGTTACAAAAACAAAAGCTCAAGGAAAAAGGACTTGAAAATCAAAACATTGAGGAGTCAAAACATTGAAACTCCAACCATTGAAAATCAAAACATTGAAGAGCCAAACATTGAAAATTCGATCATTGAGACTCAAAACACCGAAACTCAAAGAACGGGAAAGTGAAACTTAAACCACCATGGCTGAAATAGATGAGGATAAATTGAATGCTTTAGCTCATCAAATGAAGAACCTTCAACAACAAATCTGGGATATGCAAAGAGAAACAACCACAAAAGGATATTTGTTGTCACACATCTATTCTTATCCATTTGACAAAAATAAGGACTTGACAGCTTCTTCACCAACAACTACATTATCCAAGTTCAATTTCTTTAAAATATTGAAAAAGTTAAATGAGAAGTCCAAATCTTAGTCCTTGAACACAAAGGATATTGAACAGTCTTACCATGTCATGCATCTATCCTCATCTCCCATAAGCCAAAGTAAATCTTAGGATTCTTTCACCCAAGTTAACAATTCCATCCAACCACCTTATTCTATCATATCTTCTACATCCAATGATTCATGTCAATCTCTTAGTCCAAACCATGCTATCATAGACTCCCTCACATATCAATACCAAATCTTTCTTTCCACTTCATCCAATGATACCAAAATTCCACAACTTCTTCCAATCTTTGACAAAGACCTAATCTCTCAAGAATTTTATGATGATCCCCTCCTTTCACTTTTCATTCACAATGATTCCTTTCCATCTCAAGATAAAATTATCCTTTTTAGTTCTTCTTCCACCTCATTTGATGAATCCATACCATCTCAAGATTCCATTGCATCCCAGGAGCGTGATAATTCTTCCATTCTATCTAATGATGTCCTACCATCCGATGATCAAGATATACTTTCTACAAAATCTCATGATTCCCTTCCTCATCAAGATCAAGATATGCTTCCATGCAAAGATACCCTTTCATTCCATGAGGATGTTCATCCTTCTAAAGATCAAGATATACTTCCATCTAAGGATATCCCTTCATTTCATGAGGATGTTCATCCTTCTCAAGATCAAGATATGCCTTCCATACCACTTCATGATGATTCCACACCTAATAAAGAGCAAGCTACTCCACCTTCTACACCTCATACTTCATTTCCAAGTCAAGATCAAAGTACCCTATCGTCCCCATGCCAAGATCCTATCACACCTAGTCAAGCTATCCATGAGCCTTTACACCTACAAATTGGGATCCTCCACCTTTATCCACTCTGGTTTACTTCCAACACTTATCCTTTCATGCATATCATATCCTCCCAAAAATGGACTAGCATCTTGTTTCAAAAACAATACATGTCCCATTGGAAAATGAATGTGTCAAAGTATAAACTACAAAGGCAAAGGATTAGCTCTTCATGAACAAGGTATCCTAGAACCCCTTTTTGTCCAACAAAATCCATATTATCATGGCCTTGGTTATATGCCTAAGTATCCTAGTCCTTCAATTCTTCCATCTATCTTAGGTCCTCATCCTAATCCACAAAAACTTCCATCTATCCTAGGTCCTCATCCTAGTCCATCAAACCTTCCCTCTATCCTAGGTCCATATCCTATTCCTCAAGAATAACAAAGGCACACATCATTGATTCCCTTTCAAAATTCTACCTCCAGCAACTCATCAATGATACCTCCATACCATTCATCTCCATCCATCTCTCCTATTGCTCTTGGAAGCAATTTGGGTGCCAAATATTAAAATCTTCCATATAAAAATCCATGTGTCAAAGGATCAACATGTCTCCTTGAAGAGGCATGCAAAAATGAAAAAAAATTGATCCAAAATCAAAGGAAAATAAAAAAGGCCACAAAGGCCCATCAAAGAAAAAAGGAAATTTTCAAATACCACAAAGGTACATAAATCAAAAGAAATTTTTAAAATGCCACAAAGGCCCATCAAAGCAAAAGGAAAAATTCCTAAGACCACAAAGGTCCATAAAGAAAAAATAAAAATCTCAAAGACCGCAAAGGCCCACAAAGCAAATATCAAAGTCAAAAGTCATGTGGATTCCTGAAAGTCTCATAGAAGAAATAAAATCTTAATTGGCATCCAAATATGCTAATCCAAAAGCTTCCTCCACTCTTCCATCCAAAAACCTATCACCTTCCAAATCCATTTTTCCTCCATCACTTCACCACCCTTCAAGGTGTGTGCCAATTTTGACCTTGCAATCCTCTCCATCTATCCATCAGCAAGTCTTCCCACCTCCTATCCATTACCCAACATTCATCCCCATTTTTCTCCTTTAATCCAAACCTTTAGATAAGTCCTTAGTTCTTCCATCATACCTTTGATAGGCCAACATTTATGAGTCTAATCCACATTGCCATGGTTTATTAAAGGGATATTTGGTCTTGAAACTTGATGCTTAAATCCTTCTTCCATTTTCCTATCATGCATTTATTATCCTCCACATTTCCCACCTTTGATCTCGACAGGGTTAAGGATCTTCTTGAATATCATATATCTTATCCTATACGCTCTATCCATATCTTTTGTACCATATCCTTCACCTTATCCATATCCCATCGTTCTTTCTAAATACATCATTTCCTCTCATCCTTGGCCTTGATGAGGAATAGGGGAAAAATAATTGGGCCTTGTGTCGGTATCTTATCTAGTTGATCTTGATCATCTCAATCATTATTTTTATCCTTTCTTTCTTCCATTCCATATCTAATAGCTTATCAAAATCAATGTCATCATGTCCCTTTGCAACCCTGAACCTTATCATGTACATCATATTTGATCCTAGCTATAAAACATTATCCAATCCTCATATCCTTTTCCAATCAATCATCAATCTTATTGTACTTATATGAAATTGTAGACACATAAAAATGACCTAGGCCTGTAAGCTTCGTTTTTCATCTTTCGTCCTAGCATAATTATGAAATCTTAATTATGTCCTGGTCCACTTCCTACTATTAATTAAATAATTTATAATTATTTAATTAATTCATGTCTCTTATATTCTTCATGATTATTAAATAAATAAATTTTATTTATTTATTCAATATGTCACTAAGGGTCTCTTGTCCTCTTAAAATTAAATAAATTTCTTAATTTATTTAATTACCTTTATTCATGTATGTCTTCTCGATTATTAAATAAATGAATTTTATTTATTTATTTAGTATGTCACTAGTTCTCATAATTAAATAGATTTATTAATTTATTTAATTATTGGTCATAATCCTCTAAATTAAATAATTATCTTTAATTATTTAATTACCTAAATTAACATGTCCCTCATTTTAAATAAATTAATTATTTAAAATGATCTCACTTTATTAACTGTCACTTCATTTTAGTAAATAATCTGAAAATCGATTATTTACTGTCACACAAAATCCATATTTTGAATTAATTTAATTCAAAATGATAATCTTCTTCCAAAAATCAAGTAGTTGAGCAAATTATTGATTTTTCAAATCTTTTTAGTTCAACTCTTATCTTATTGATTTTTTGAATCTTACAAATCAAGCAGTCTTTATCTTCTTGATTTTCAAAAATCTTTATCTTTTTGACTAATTGTCTCATTTATTCTCGACCGCTGATTCAATTTTCTCAAATGACATCTCGACCTCTCATTTAATGATTTTTCCCTAACCCTGATTAGGGATTGTCACATGAAATCTCGTCCACTGATTTTAGGCTTTGTCAGCTTTCAATCTTGTATGTTTGTCCAAAATTATATTTTCTATAAAATGTCAATTTGCTCACATTCTCGGGACTTCATTATTCTGACATATTTATGCTTATAGTTTACTTGGAATTTAATTTATTGAATTGGATTACTTGTCTTAGGAATAGTCATTTGTCATAGTCATAGGCATAGTCATTATTTGTCATTCAAATCCTTCAAAACTTGTAGTGGACATTTTCATAGGCATTTTCTCACACACAAATTTGAGGGCAACAATCACAATTGCTGCAAGCTAGAAGGTGCTATGGAGGTGAATCATGGAAGCAACGAATATCTATTATAATCATTTATATTTTAAGCTTCCAATGTTTTTCATAGTAACTTTGGGTTTTTTTATTAATCTAATCTGCTAACCTTTGAGAAAATACCCATTGATACATTGGTGAACCTGACGCATTTTATTTTTCTGTATGATTTTTTGTTTTCTATCATTTTTATAGGTATAGGTACGGAATGACGCATTCATTCTTTGTTGATGCACATCTACTGCATCGCGATGCATTCGACATCTAAAATGTTGTAATCACTCTGATTAGTCGCATTCGCACTTAGGAAAGCCACATTTAAAGGAATGAGCCACATTTGAACAGTCAATCGACGCATCTTCCTGTTAAACCAGAACATGGGCCCAAGACATATTTACTACACAAAGAGATGCATTCACTCTGCTATGATGCATTTTCCTGGTAACATTTTCTTTTTTCTGCATTCAGATTTTCTAATTTTTATTTTGACATTTTGGCTTCCTCCTGCATTCTAATTTTCTTCTGCATTTTTCCTAGCATAGGGGTTTTTTGTGTTACTAATATTTTTTTGCATTGTATGGAAGTTACATTTTTTGGGTCCAAGACTAGTTGATAAAAATCCTAACTTGTTCTTTTGCAGGTTTGAGTGTCCAAGATTCATTCCAAAAACATTGTGCTTGTTCTTTTTAGAATAGAAAACATTTTTTTTGGTGCATTTAAAATGAACATGATTTTAATTCTGTCTGATTGTGTTTGAAAGTGGTAGGCTAATATTCTCTCACCTTGTGCAAACTAGGTGATCAAAAAGCCAAACCCACTTTGTCCAGGCTGTGTAACCTTGATGCAATAACCAAAGTATCATCTCCCCTTGCGCAGTCATGTGATCCTAGGTGTAAGAGAAATGATTATTTCCTCTAGAAATCAGGCCTTCTAGGGGATTTCATCACCTCTAGGTGACTTAAACTGGCAATAGAGCTAAAGCCAAGCTACCCCTGATCGGTATATAAATGTGAATCTTAAGGGAAAACCTAAGATTACGAGTGTGAATGTGTCATACGAACCAAGTAGTACTCCCAAAAACCCTATTGAGCTTAACCTCTTCAGGCTGGAGTGCCTCCTAAACAGAGCTTAATCTTGTTCCCCATGTATGGCCACTTGAATGGGGGTCCCGAATTAAACACCATTGTTTAGTAGCCAAAAACCTTCTATTTTCTAGCGCAACATCAGTCAGTGTGAAGGACTCCACATCTTCGTAGTCTATAATAGAGGTGATCAATCTGCCATGGGAGTTTCATGGGAGTTGAAAGCTTGGTTAGTCTGAGAAGAGAGTGCACTATAAGGGGGATCTCGTGTAGCCAAGCTTCTAAATTCACACGCTATTGATATGCGGTTGGGGAAACCCACGTGGAATCTAGCGAATACTATCCTGGCTTAACCATAATATTGTACTTGTTCTCTTTTGTGTTTCATTACTTTCAAAATATTGTGTTTTCCAAGTGTTTACTGGTTACTGAAATGAAACAAACAACACTCAAACATCTAGAAACAAACTGTCAAAATTTAAACAATTTAGGTTTTTGACCACAAACATCAGAAATTTGACTTTTTACATTGTGCAACACATTTGTTAGACCCCAATCACTCTGTCGCACCGTATTTTATAGATTTTGCAATGCATTTGCTAATCCAAATACTGCATTCACCTGTCTTGAAACCCATTTTCCATCTATAAAGTTGCATCTGCCAAACTACATCACATTGTCCATCTATAAAGCCGCATTTGCAACATTGAACTGCATTTTCCATTTCTAGAGCTGCATTTGATCACTGCAATGCATTTGCTTCCTGTAACGACGCAATCGCTTGACAGAAAACCATACACTTTCGTAGATCATAATCTAAGTCAAGACACTTTACCCTATTGTCAAACATCTTTTTCAAAAAGTCTCTGTCAGAAACCAGAACTGAAATTGCTCAAAATGCCCATCATTTGCATTCACTAGCTTGCATCTCATCTATAGGTTTAAAATTCCAAATTTTTAGTTACATTCCCTAGGATTCATAATCGTCAGTTCTATCATAAACTTTTCCTTAGGCTTCATCTTGAATTTTTTTGGATTAGGCCAACTCATCACACTTTGTAAAACCATTGTTTCAAAACTAGGTTATCTTGGGACATAGTCATTATTCCTCTTTTCAGTCATTTTTGTGAGAACCTCCAACTCAACAGTCTAGTTAGGAAGGCTCACTCATCATTTTGACCTTGTCACTTAGTCCCCTTAGTAAGTCCTTTTGATAACCAAAATTAAAACATAAGTCAAGCATAGAGTGGTTAAGCAAAACCTTTCTCCAAATATTGTCCAAACTTAGTCCTCATTTTAAACTTAGAATTTGCATTGTCCATCTCTAGTCGTCATTTTGAACCTAGACTTTGCATTAATCATTTTAGTTCTTAGTCAGCATTATCATCTTAGTCCTCCTTTGGCATTTCAACCTTGACAACCTTGGCATCTTTCCTTCGTCATTTCCTTAGGCAAACATCATCATCACCTTGCATTGTCATCTTTTATTCCAATTCCAACATGATCAATCACACATATGACCCAAATTGGACTTATGACGACCCATTTAGAGACAAAAATACTCAACCTCTCATCACCATACCATCCTCACCAAATAGCCCCTTTGAACCATTCTTACATAAGGATGAATATGGAAAAATACTTTAGGAAAACCTAGAGGTAGCAGCACAAGATCTAGAGGCGGCCTTTTTCGTAGAACAAATGGTGTTATATGATAGAGATAAATATTTGGCCATAATTTTAAGTCAAGGAGCTAAATTACCCCATGGGTTTGGCATTAATACTTTGAGATCGAAATCTCCTGGCCATAACATCAATAATACACATAACATGTCCAATAGTGGTCAACCTCCAAACAACACAAGCACTACATTTTTTTATGCTACCTCACGAAATGTTACAACTACCATGAGTTCTACCTCCAACATTCCAAACAATTCCAATTCAATCAACGCTACATCCATTGGAGGAACACAGTCCATCATAATGCCCACAATATCCACACTATCATCACAATCAGCTGGAGCCACCTTTGGGTCCTCGACAATTTGGGCAAGTTATTCCAATCCTCTATTTACCACTTTGGTAAATGCCATGGGGGAAACATCAAGCCATTCAAATCCTCCATTTACAACTACCTCTAGTACCATAAGTGCATCTTCATCAAATCCTCTCATTGGTACCTCACATAATCCTTTGGGAGGAGGTAAACGATGTATCTTTATTCAAGAAGCACAACAAAATGTTAACACGTCAACACAACTTAATGCCATCACCTCCCAAGGAAAAAATACGAACATTCCCCTTGTACAATCCCAACAATTTGGACAAGGCAATCAAAACACACAAGCTATGGCATCATTCACACATCAAAATATTAATGGATGCCATATTCCTCAAATATCGACCCAAATGGCTGGGGGACACATTCTGACATATTCCTCCCATATTCATACCCACCAACATGAAAATCAAAACACATCATATGTGCCACAACAACACATCCCTGAACAACACACCAACATCCACTAACAAAAAATGGGGACCTATGGTGTACCACAGAGTATTTACTATTGTGATGAATTGTTATGCCACTTGGGTTTCATGCAATTATGATGGTGAATTCTTGCTTTAGTTAGATATAGTGGCTAGTTGATCGTAGATTGTATGTGTGTCTCGCCTATGCAATTTATTATCCTAGTTGGCTATCCTTAATGTTATGTGTTCAATAAACTCGTTCAGATTGAGCTGATAGATGTGCCACCTTGCCTTCAAGTTGAGAATCTATTCTTGGTTGTCGTGTGATGTGTGTGACTAATAAACTTATTCAGATTGAGCTGATAGTTGTGCCACCTTGCCTTCAAGTTGAGAATCTGTACTTAGTTTATCATATATTGTTGTTTCCAATAAGCCTATTCAGACAAGCAGATAGTTGTGCCACCTTGCCTTCATGTTGTGAGTCTGTACCCGGCTTATTGTCAGATAATCATTCCCGCTTCGTTTCCTCATGCTCTGAATAACAGTCCATCATAATGCCCACAATATCCACACTATCATCACAATCAGCTGGAGCCACCTTTGGGTCCTCGACAATTTGGGAAAGTTATTCCAATCCTCTATTTACCACTTTGGTAAATGCCATGGGGGAAACATCAAGCCATTCAAATCCTCCATTTACAACTACCTCTAGTACCATGAGTGCATCTTCATCAAATCCACTCATTGGTACCTCACATAATCCTTTGGGAGGAGGTAAACGATGTATCTTTATTCAAGAAGCACAACAAAATGTTAACACATCAACACAACTTAATGCCATCACCTCCCAAGGAAAAAATACGAACATTCCCCTTGTACAATCCCAACAATTTGGACAAGGCAATCAAAACACACAAGCTATGGCATCATTCACACATCAAAATATTAATGGATGCCATATTCCTCAAATATCGACCCAAATGGCTGGGGGACACATTCTGACATATTCCTCCCATATTCATACCCACCAACATGTCCCCAATCCAAACTTTCAATACCAACAACATGAAAATCAAAACACATCATATGTGCCACAACAACACATCCCTGAACAACACACCAACATCCACTAACAAAAAATGGGGACCTATGGTGTACCAATCAATCCAATGTATGAGGCCACAAATGACCCTATAATTGATGCTTTGCAAGCAAAGTTGGTAGGTCTAGAGAAGACCATAGACAACATACAAATATCCAACAAGAAATCACAAGTATCATATGATTTATCTATATATCCCTTTGACATGAACTTATACATGCCACCATTTCTTCTAGGATATGTGTCACCAAATTTTACCAAATACAGAGGAAAGAAAAACCCTATCGAAAATTTCCAAGAATTCACAACCAACTGTATGAACATCGCCTATGAACCAACATACTTGATGAGACTCTTCTCTAAAAGTCTTGCAGGTCCTGCCCTTGAATGGTTCTCCACTCAAAAGGATATCCAAACATGGGATGAACTTAAACACAATTTCATAAAAAATTACTCATACAACATCAACATGGACACCTCTATTACTAGCTTATGCAATCTCATGCAAGAGGACATTGGTGAAACGTTCATCCCATTCTTTAAAAAATTGAGAAGTCTAGCTAGTCGTTGTCACATCGACATACCCGAAAAGGAAAAGGTTGACATATTTTTTCAAACACTTCTAAAATATGGATTGCAAGTGCATTGTTGCACAACTTTCATAGACCTAGTCGAAAAGGGTGTCCAGGTTGAGAAAGCTCTTATTGCAAAGGGAGAGCTAAAATATGTTCCTAAAAACACAATTGTAAATCCTCCCACGGACAAAGATAAGTATTGGGTCAAAAATAAACACATTACCAATGATGGTGTTGTTGATGCCAAGGTTGTCAACACTATGGGTCTTGTATTGGCCCTCAAAGGGGTTCAACCACAAAAAAAACCAACAATGATACTAACACCCCCTACCAATGCCATCCCAAACAACCAAAATGGTCTAAACAGTCAAAATCAAGGACAATTCAACCAAACAAGACAATTCCCAAAAAGATGAACATACTCTGCTTTGGGAGAACCAATTGAGGATTTCCTTAAGAAGCACCTCCAAAAAAGTCTCATCAAACTTGAAGAACCTAAACTGTATGACCCAAGGAAATTTAAACCATCATGGTGGGATGATAATGCTTTTTGTGAGTACCATCGGGCTAAAGGACATAAGACATCATCTTGTCAACAACTCAAAAATATTGTGCAAGAATTTATTGAAAGTTGAATAATTGAATTAGGTGGGCCACAATTTCCATCAAATTCCAACCATACCATTCATAAGAACCCACTAAAAGACCATGGTTCTAATAATGCTTCCACGTCAGGTCTTAAGACAAATAATAATCAAGCCAATTGCACCTGCGCCAAGTATGACTATTCTGGTGGACCTACTATAAACAATGTTTGAATAGATATTGAGTGTGTCAATACCATCACAGCCAAAAGAGCACCTCAATGCAACACCACTATTCAAAGTGAAAAAATCACCATAACTTGTTCACCTTCTGCTAAGCAACCTAAGATCACCATACCTAGTCCATCTCCTAAACAACCAAAACTTGGCTCATCTACAAAGCAGTGGCAACCCAAGAGTCAGTTTAATCTTATCGACCAATTAGGAAAAACCCCTGTGCAAATTTCCATACTTGAGCTACTTCGCATTTCTCCCACGCATAAAGCTATACTGGATAAAACCCTCCAAGAGTCATTCATCCCTAAGGATATTGATGCCAACCAATTTGAGACTGTGGTGGGATACCTCACTACACCTCATTGCATCACCTTTTCTGATCAAGATTATTCATCACCCAAGACCAACCATAATGCATTGGTACATTTTGACTTAAATTTTGACGAAAGTTCATCAAAATTTTGACAAACTTTCATCAGAATTATTTCATCAATTTTTTGACGAACTTTGAAATGTCAAAATTCTGACCCAGCATTGTCCGCTGGGTTAGAATTTTGACATTTCAAAGTTCATTGGAAAATCAATGAAATAATTCTGACAAAAGTTTGTCAAAATTACAATTAACTTTCATCAAAATTTGAGTCAAAATGTATTAGTGATGATGCACTACATATCAAAACTTTCATCTATAAGCACAAGGTTAGAAGATTTTTAGTAGATGGCGGAGCAGGATTGAACATATTCTCCTTAAAATTGGTTAAGGCTCTAGGATTTTCTGATGCATGTGTAGACCCTACAAAGAGCATAATCATAAAAGCATATGATGACGAGGAACATTCTTCTAGAGGCGTTATTTCTCTTCCTATCATATTCAGACCAGTCATTGTGGACACAACTTACTAGGTCCTGGATCTAGAATTACCTTACAACATATTGCTTGGTTGCCCATGGATTCATGCCTTAAAGGCCATCCCCTCCACATATCGCCAATGCTTGAAATTCTCATTTGACAGCACAAAAATCACCATATATGGAGACCCCAACCCTTTTCAATATTGTACCAATCTAAGGGGTATTTCCAAAAATCGAGTTCCCATCAACTGAGAAGCTCCTATCTGTTCTACTTCCAAATACATTGAACTATCCACACTCACATCATTGTCCACATCCACTCCATCCACATCTTCCACCACACCACCATCTTCCACACTTCCTAAGGCTGAGCCCACTATCAAGATCTAGGACCTAGGCTATGGAGAATTCAAACTACATATGACTTATAGCATCACAACAATACCCAAGTCACCAAATATCTATGGTAGACCATGTTTTAGAATGGAACCCAAAGAAATTTTCAAAGTTCCAACAAAAAATATTTTCATCAAATGGGAAGACATGAGCAATGAGGACATTGCCAATATTACAGGATGGATCTATAAAGAAATGATAGACCTCCCCCCATTACTAGTTAAGAAATATGGCAAGGGATATGACATGATGAAGGCTAAGGGCTACGATGGAACTAGTGGCCTAGGCAGACATAAAACTGGATGAAGAGAGCCCATAGAATCTTTCAAAATACCAAAGTATCTTGGATTAGGATATGGATTGCCCAACAATGATGACTGACATACCAATGGACTTTCAAGTGAGCACATGCATGCTTCAGAAAGTTTCGAGACCACCAAGGAATCCCTTACCGAAACTGACTCCCAAGAGTGGGAATTTGGCTCCGAACGATCCTTAAGTGACTATTTCCTTGGCGATTTGTTCATTGAAATTGTGGAGCTTACCTCTAAATTTTTTTTTGGAAAACATTTAAAATCAATCAAGCACCAAATAGTCAGAGTTCCATTTACCTTCCCCATGACAAACAAGCCCCACCATCCAAATCTAATAACCATCAATTGGATACATCTGAGTTACTACATGACACTGACGTTCATGACTCTGATTCCTTTGTCCCGTACTTTGAAAAGGAATATGAAACAAGTGAAGGGTTATATTGGATCAATTTTGACATGGAATTAGATGATGACAACTTCATCTTCAATGTCTCTGAATCTATATGCATGCTTTCTGCATCCTCCCCTCAATTCACCAATGCTAACGATGGAATTTCCCTAGTCTATCCACAATCAATCGATTGGGACCAAGAAGGCCCGCCAGTCTTGGAAACCTTTCAAAATGATGAGGCCATTACAAAATTTATGGGATTACGTGAGGGCATACCCAGTGGTGATCACAAGGATGGATTCACCATTGACCTAGATTGTGTAGCTTACATCGGGGAGGCTGCTCTATCCTCTAGTCTCAAAATTAAAAATAAGAATAAAGAAAAAAATGAAACATCTTTAGGTGAAAACCAAAAGGCACCTTCTAACGAAAAAAAAGTAAAAACAAAGGACATATCTGTAGGTGAAAACCTCTCTAAGGTGCCCAAAGATGGATGACTAAACTTTCTCCCCATAACTCAAGAGAAATCAATTATGCTCATAGAGGACACCATAGAAGACAACATATCAACCACAAAATATCCCAAAATGGTTCTCTTTGTTGTGTCCTTGACTAAAGAAGAGAAACCAGAATTTCACAAATTATTTTCCGAACGTAAAATCAACTTCACATGGTCCTATGCGGACATGCCTGGACTAGACCTAGAACTGGTTCTGCACCATCTACCATTATTGCCAAATGCCAAACCAATTAAACAAAAGCTATGAAAAATGCATCCTCGGGTCACTCTATTAGTCAAGGATGAGTTGAAGAAACTTCTAGATGTTGGGTTCATATGGTCTATTGATTATGCTGAATGGATATCTAGCCTGGTGCCAGTAATAAATCCAAATGGGATGATCCAAGTCTGCACAAATTTTAGAGACTTAAACAAGGCATGTCCAAAAGATGATTTTCCACTACCAAATATAGATATCATCATTAATCTCATGATAGGATATGAGATGCTTTCCCTCATGGATGGTTTCTCAGGCTACAATCAAATTCGTATTGCCCTAGAAGACCACCATAAAACAACATTCAAATGCCCTTGGGGTACATACTACTAGAATGTCATGTCATTTGGTCTTAAAAATGCAGGTGCCACATATCAAAGGGCTATGATCACAATCTTTCATGACATGATGCATAAGATAATGGAAGATTATGTGGATGACCTTTTGGCTAAATCAGCAACAAGAAAAGATCATTTGAAGGTGTTAGACACAATTTTCAAGAGACTAGAAGAATACAAATTATAACTGAATCCTAATAAATGTGTCTTTGGTGTAACATCTGGAAATTTTTTGGGATACATAGTTTCTCGAAGAGGCATTGAGGTCGATCCAACCAAAGTAAAATCCATCATGGACATGCCTCCTCCCAAAGGAATTAGTGAACTCGGAACCTTACAAGGTAGGGTCCAATATATCTAGCATTTGATAGCACAATTGGTTGACAAGTGTCGACCATTCCAATATCTTTTGTTCAAAATAATCCCTTTTGTGTGGAAGGATAAATGCCAAGAGGCCTTTCAACAAATAAAAAACTACCTATTGTCACCGCATGTCCTTATGCCTCCCATCCAAGGAAAACCTTTGATCTTATACATCTTAGCAACAACTTTGGCACTAGGGGCATTACTAGCACAGAACAACCATGAGGAGAAAGAAAGGGCCATATATTATATCAATCAGACACTAGTTGGGTATGAGCTGAATTACACATCCATCAAAAGTGCTTGTCTAGTAGTGGTCTTTGAAGCTCAGAAGCTAAGACATTATATGTTGAGCCCTTAGACATAGTTGGTAGTAAATATTGACCCCCTCAAATATCTATTGAGTCGAGCAGCATTAACAGGATGTTTGGAAAAATGGGTCATGATTTTGAGAAAATATGACATTTAGTATGTAGAAAGAAAATCAATCAAAGGACAATTGATTGCAAACCAACTGACAGATGCGCCTATGCAAAGTGATCATCCTTTAGTGGCAGATTTCCCAGATGAGTCAATATTCCATATGGAACCCAAGTCACCATGGAGACTCTACTCTGATGGATTGCATACTAATCATGGCTTTAGGGTAGGAATACTGTTTATCACCCCACAAGGAGATTTCATTCCCAAATGCTTCTGCATAGCTTTCCCATGTACAAATAATGTGGTAGAATTTGAGGCACCAGTCAAAGGACTTAGAATGGCAATAAAATGGAAAATCAGAGAACTGCATGTCTATGGGGATTCTCAGTTAGTCATCAACCAAGTTAATGATGACTATGACACTAAGGATGAGAAACTAATGCCCTACAAAAAAATGGTTGACAACTTTTAGACATATTTTCACACGGTGACTTTTGAGCAAGTTCTGAGAGCACAAAACAAGGTGGAAAATTCCATGGCTACAATATGCTCTCTCCTCGACATTCCAAGCAACATGCCTCAAGTAGAATTCCTAATAGAACAATTGTTGGTCCCTACCTATGGCATTCCAGAATTAGAGATGGTCTGCGAGCTTGTTGGTCCTGATTCTCCCTGGTACCAAAACATTCATGACTACCTTAAGTCCCAAACTCTCCCCCTAATCTTTCCAATAACTAGAGGAAGTCGTTTATCTGAAAAGCTACAAGATATTTCATCGTTAGCGACACCCTTTACCGTCGCTGTTTTGACGACACCCTCCTTAGATGTCTTGACACCAATGAAACATGCACAACCTTACATGAAGTACATGAGGTTATATGTGTGTCTCATTCAAGTGGTCCTAATCTAGCCAAGAGGATAATGAGACTTGGGTGCTATTAGCCGACCATTGAGAAAGATGCACTAGAATATGTCAGGACTTGTCGCCAATTCCAGATTCCTAGTGATTTGATTCATGCTCTAGTGCATGAACTTCGGCCAATCACTTCCCCTTGGCCGTTCGCACAATGGGGACTCAACCTCATGGGTAAGATCCATCCTACCTTGTCAAATGGCCACAAATTCATCATCACCACCACTGAGTATTTTATGAAGTGGATCAAAGAAATCCCCCTAACATACATAACTGGAAAACAAATCTCCAAATTCATTCTTAACTACATCATTTGTTGGTATGGTCTTCTGCAATCCATCATCACTGACAATGGACATTCATTTAAAAACAAAGGCGTTCATGAGTTATGTGAGTGATTTCATATCCAACATCATTTTTCCTCTCCATATTACCCATAGGGAAATGGTCAAGCTAAGGCATCAAATAAAAGCATTGTTAAAATCTTGAAAAAGACTATCAATGACACTAGCCGTGATTGGCATATTCAACTCAACCCTACTCTATGGGCTTACCGCACCAACATTCATACACCCACAAGAGCCACTCCATTCACTCTAGTCTTTGGATTTGAGGCCATCTTTCCCATCGAGGTTGAAATTCATTCCTTATGAGTCTCCCTAAAGGGTCTAACTGATTATGAGGAGTACAGACAATCGTGCCTACACGAGCTAGAGATGCTAGAGGAAAGAAGGCATAATTCCCTGAACTATCTGCAGGCATATCAGAACTGTCTCTATTGTAGTTACAACAAGAAAGTTATGGTCAGGAAGTTTGCATTGGTGACCTAGTCCTCATACAAAACCCTAAGAATCAGGCTGACAGAGAAAATCTAGGCAAGTTTGAACCAAACTGGTTGGGTCCTTACGTCATCATATCCTCTTTTGGTTCTAGAGTGTATCAGCTAGCTACTCTAGATGGTGAAAATTTGACAAAGCCTATCAATAGTCTACATCTTTGGAAGTTCTATTCATAGCATTAGAAAGTTGAGCTGAAAACTTTAAAATACAAAAAAATTGAAAAATGATAAAAAATTGTTGCCTTGATGAAAACCTAACAAACAGGCGTCTTGGCAGCACCAAATTTTTATTTATTTTTTAAATGCCAAAAATAGTAAAGAGAAATAATTCTTCCAACAATAAAAACTTGGAAAATAGGTGCTTTGGATAAGTACCATGGTGAAAACCTGGCAAGCAGGCACCATGCATAGTCAATCATTGCTCGACCATCTATTGTCACTTCTAACTTGGCCTATGATGAAATTTTTTTTCCATCACCACCACAACACTTGACATGACATCATACCCTACCTTTCATAGTTGAAAAATGATTGACATCAAGTCCTACATAATGTCCATCGGGTATCCCATGCATATCATTTTCACATCCTTTAAAAATTTGCTAAGTCTTGGACCTGCCTAGGGGCAAATTTTTTTTTATCATGTGAATGCAATGGGTATCATGCATAGTTTGAGTAATCATAAAAAGTCTTGAAAAAAGACAAAAACATCATAAAAAGTCCTAAAAAAATACAAAGAAATCACAAAAAGTCCTGAAAAAAGACAAAAAAATACCATAAAGTCCTGGAAAAGACAAAAACATTACAAAACATCTTGGAATAAAAAAGAAAAAAACGTTGCAAAATGTCCTAAAGAAAGACCAAAAACATTGTAAAATGTCTTGGAAAAAGATATAAAAATCAAAAAGCGTCATAAGGAAACCTCAACAAGGTCAAAAATTTCTAAAAAACACAAAAACAGAGTCATTCCTTGTCTAGTCCGTCAAATCAATCAGTCTTTGTCATTTGTCTGAACTGCGTTGTCTCTGTGCATTCGCTACGTAGGAAAGACTCAATTTTGAGTCCTTGAGACATTAGGTTAGTCCTTTTAGGTTTGTCAAAAAAAAATCATGACGCAATCTTTGGTCATCAAGATAAAGTCATTTTTCATGTCGAACTACGAGATCTCTGAGTGTATGATGTAGGCAAGGCCATATGTCGATGAGCCCCCGAGGCCACACTAGGTTAGTCTATTAGGGTTCATGACATTACATTGGCACATACGTAAAAAAAATTCTTCAAGTCAAACAAGTCATCTCAAAATACTTCAATTACTGCAACCAAATTTTGGCAACCATTTACTCAACATGACAATTACATTAGCATTTCAATATCAATATATAGTTGAAATAAGTCAATTAAGTCAACTTCAATCAAATTTGGTTAAAACAAGTTACATTTTCATAACTAGTCAAACTGTCAACTCTTGGTTATCTTTCAGATGTGTCCTTATAAAGAATAGCCTCTATCATTTATGCCTTTGGATGTGTCCTTCCTAGGCATTGTCACTGTCATCTAACATCTTGAGGGATCCTCTTGACATTTAAGGATCACTCCTCTTGACATCGGTATCTCTTAGATGTGTCCTTCTGAAGAATAGCCTCTGTCATTTATGCCTTAGGATGTGTCCTTCCTAGGCATCGTCACTGTCATCTGACATTTTGAGGGATCCTCTTGACATCTAAGGATCACTCCTCACGACATCAGTATCTTTCAAATGTGTCCTTCTAAAGAAAAATTTCTTTCATTCATGCCTTAGGATGTGTCCTTTCTAGGCATCATCACTATCACTATCACTGGGATTTTGAGGGATCCCTTTTGAAATTTAGGGATCAATCCTCTCAACATCAACATTATTCAGGATGTGTCCTTCCTAAAATTGGCAATCATTGGCATTCATCATCTTGGCATCGTCAAAACCTTGAAACCCTGACATCTTGACATCATCAAACCTGACATCTTGACATTAAAACACTTGGCATCCAGACACACTTGGAAAACACTTGGCACTTGTCTTTTTATTTTTCATCATGTTACTAGTTTTTTAGTGAGATCCCAACAACAGGAATTAGAGAAGCAGTGATGTATCATGACGTTTGTCTTGTCTTTTGACACTTATGTTACTAATTCCTGTTGATGTGTTTTTTATGCACTTTCTCAACATAGGTAATGCATAGATGCATCACCTCTCTTGAAAGACAATCTTCCACAATCAAATTGCAGAACACTATCCCAAGGTCTCTAATGTCAAGTCTTAATAGTGCTTGGAATATCTCAGTTGTTTTATGTGATTTTGTTGGAATCACAAGGTGGACTTATAGATGAGTTACAAAGCATGGGAAGTGGGATCTTGAAATGGAGTCCCTAAGATGGGGAAGTTGTGTTTTTGTTGTAGGTTCAAATAGTAGTCTTGAACTCCATTTTATCATTGGATTTAGCTTTACGATGTGCAATGAACCTTTCCTAAGGTTACTCATTAAAAAAAAAAAAGGCAAGGGAGAGAGGAAGTTCCTACACCTAAAACTATGAATGAACAGTGATCATGGTGGCTACTACAGTAGAAAAACTCCCTAAAACTAAGTTTTTCTTGACCAAGAGAACCTATAGCTACACAAAACTAGTGAAATCTTCTAAGGACTGTAGATTTTTAGATTACACACACACATCATGCACATGTAATTGAACTAAGTTGCAGCAATGAAGAAGAGAGCTCAGAATAGCTTTGCAAAGTGACTCATCATCAATGAACCACAAAAAGCATGAGCTGAAAATTCATCTAATACTGAAACAACAATCACCATCACCACTTCCATTCAAGAAACTAACACCTAAACTAATAGGGAAGTTGAACCATCCATACATAAAGAGAAAACTCAAAAGGAACACCCATAAACCATGCAATGTCGCTTTCTACTGCTGCAATATGTCTTTACATCAGTTCTCCAACCCTTTACAAATGAGGGGCAAGGCCCTATTTATAGTTTTCCAAAGCCAAAATGAATGGCTAGGATTAATTCACAATGAGTGGCTCGGATTTGATTTACATTAGGGTTTCACTACCCCACAATATTTAGTAATTAAAAATACATTCCTTGTCTTTTCTCTGTTTTGTCATCTAGTGCCCAAGTGCTGAAGTAGTTTTGTCATTTAGCTGATTTCCCTTTTACTGTAGTTGAAATTTTCTAAAAGTTTCCTTCTTACTTGATGTGTTTGCAGTGTTCTTCATTGGATGAAATGAGCCCGTCGATGATTGGCATCAATTGATTGGTTGCCCCTGATTCAGGCGGACAACTCCCTTATGCTTTCTTCAAGGCCACCCCCTTGCATTTTGTCACTGACTCCTTTGACATAGGCTTGCTTCTAATGCCAGCTCTGTTGATGGGTGCTACGAGGAAAGGTGGGCATGAAATGAATGGTGATAGGAGTTATATGCCTTTCCTTGTTCAACTTTCTCGATGGGTCTCCTAACGGACCCGCAATAGGCTCCTTGAATCCTACATACATGAAGTGTCATAAGTGCTTTCATACACAAATCAAGGAAAATGTTAGTCAAACCTTGCAAAATCCTTGTTAGACCCATCCATGCATCATCAAAAGATCATAATATTCATATTTGAAGCTCATTTGTACCATAAACATTAATGTGGGCCCAAGAGGGCGGGCAGCGAATGAGGGACAACAAACCGGAAGGGAAGTTCCCAGAGCTCACAAAACTTAGCAAAACCAAGATTTTTCAATTATAGCGCATGGGAAAAGGGGATGGAAGAGTTCCAAGAAAAATTTCCTCAAGATCGGACTCATTTAAAAAAGTAGAAGCTTGGAAGGGGAAAGTCGGAGGGTCACTGCCCTTTTGAAATGGCAATGAGTACACAACGACTTGGAAGGGAAGTCTTGGATGGCGACGAAGGGGCAGAGTTTCAGAAATGGCTATGGAGGGGCCGAGTTCTGGAGCTCGGGTTGCTAGGGGCCGATGGATGTTCAAAACGTCCACGAAGGGACGGAGTCCCAAAAACGGCCATGGAGGGGCCAAGTTCCGGAGGTTGGGCAGCTGGGGGCCGACGGATGTTCAAAATGGCCAAGGAGGGTTGGAGTCCCAGAAATGGCCATAGAGGGGCTGGGTTGCGGAGACCGAGTCATCGGGGGCCAGCGGATGTTCAAAACAGCTAAAGAGGGACAAAGTTCTGGAAGGAAAATTTTGAAACCCCCAAAACTTAACGAAACGTTGGCAGTTCACTTAGGAACCACAAAAACATCCCAAATCTACAAGAAACTTGTCCCCAAAGTCAAAAATGTAGAAGGTAGACCACCAAGGGTCCACGGAAGTTTAAAACAGCCAAAGAGGGACGGAGTTCCAGAACGGCCATGGAGGGGCCGGGTTCTAGAGGTCGGGTCACTGGGGGCTAGCAGATGTTCAAAATTACCATGGAAGGGCCGGGTTCCGGAGGCCGAGTCACCGAGGGTTGATGGATGTTCAAAATAGCCAAAGAGGGACAGAGTCCCAAAAGGAAATTTTTGAAACACCCAAAACTTAAAAAAATGTTGGCAGTTCACTTAGGCACCACAAAAACATCCCAAATCCACAAGAAACTTCTCCCCAAAGTCAAAAATGTAGAAGAAAGTGAATCGAGCGATCAAGGACCAAGTTAATAGGAACAAGACAAAAGGAAAAAAAGGGAAGAGGGACTTTGTTTCTCCCCAGATTTGAATACTCCAATTAGGTGAATTTGGTCAGGGGAATTTGATCGTTTGAAGGCACATGACCAATCTGGGCTTGGAAAATGGGGCACAAAAAACAAGATAGGAGCAAAGCATCCTGTTGGAAGTGAAAAGAGGAGGTCCTTACCCACAATGGGGCATGTGTGCAAAACATGCACAACAGTTCCTTAGTGATGTCCTAACAATGGGATTTAGAAAATTGACGTATCATGATGATGGCTTTGTTTTGTCCTTTTGGAAAATCATGTTGCTAGTTTCTCGAGGATGTCTTAGAAACATGATTTAGAGAAGCAACGACGTTTCATGACTTGTCCTTCTTGTCTTTTTCTGCTTAGGGCTGGTTATGACAAAAAGACTGGGGCAACTGTGCCCTTAGTATGCATTTTTATCATCCTTGTCTATGACTGCTTGTCTTACGTGATGGTACAACCTTGCACACCTTGATCTATGTCATATCATGGTGTTTTTTGGCCATCACAATAATCTTCCCAATGATGATTAAGAGTAATAAATATTAAAGTCCTATGATAAGGTTTTGAAGGATTTGGTCTAGGAAACAACATGCATCTCCTTTTTCCTTATCATCTTCTCTCGACCATCTCTCGATGATATCCCATGACATACAAAAACATAAGTGCATACATAATCATATGGACATTGCATCATTCATATCGATAAATCATATCTATTTCATTCCATATTACATTATACATAGTCATGCATTAACATAATCATAAACATGGCATCCATTCAAATAAATACTTTATGCATATCATCATCATCCATGGAACACCATCAACACAACATACAACTAAACATGGCATTATCATGAAATCACATCATAAGTAACCATCATAGGACATACATGACAATACATATAAATAAATACCATCATCAATCATAAATCATCCATCATACATCATAGTGCATAAATCAAATAATATCACATAACACACATATAGGCCGCATCAAAACTGCATCATATATATAACATCATCTCAAAAAATATAATGTTACAAGATAAAGTCAAGAGATATCCCAAAAATAGAGCTCGCGGGCTTGATAGTCAATACATAATGTGTCATAACATAAAGTTCAAAACATGAAGCTACATATAGTAAGAATTTTCCTATGAAGTGCTCTCCTCATCCCCTCGTGGTGAAGAGTGTGGTGACTAAGGACCTGTGCATGGCACTGAGGTAATCAGTGGAACTATAGCAACCTCTATCTATGAACCCAATGGAACTGACACTGATGGCATCATCTCCACAGTAACATGCATCTATGATGACACTATGGCGTGACTCTATGAAACCAAAGGATCTATCACTGGAGGTGGACCAAGTACTGATCTATGGCCTAAACTCGATGACCCATGTGAGTGCCATGACCTATGATTGGAGGAGTGTCTGTGATGGGACCTGTGACTCAAAGTAAACCCTGAAGAGGTTGTATGAGTAGGTCCTGTACATATTCATGGAAACTTTGTACACCACTACGTTGCCTCCTATACAAACCCGTATCGCCCAAGCCATATGCTAATGCTACCAAACACCCGAGCTAGATATGTCAATGGTCCTATACATAGTCATGAAAAATTTGTACACCACTATGCTGCCTCCTGCTGGTGGATCACTACCTGATCCCACTCTACCCGAGTCACCTCTAACTCTAACTATAGTGCTCTGACCTATGTGGCACTCTTATCTATTCTCCTCTGTAAGTTTTTCACCCTCTGGTCTATCATGGTGTCATGGGGCAATGCCGAGCTAGATAATACCTCCTCCTCTCCCTCCACCATGCTCCATTTCAGCAGTCTCTCAGCCTCACCAATGGCCTCATCCTCATCATGCTCCCTTGTATCCTCCTCTCCTTTGAATCCCTCCTCTCATGGCATATCAACATCCATCTCATCCTCTGGTCAAAAATCCTCCTCCCTAACCTCCTGATCTTTTTTGGCCTCCTCCTCGGCCACGTGCTCGGGACCTACACCCTCCTACTCCCATCTAGGCTCCTCCTCCTCACCTGCCTTTGAGATAGCATCTAGTGCCCCTCTCACTATGCGCTATCTCACCCTCCTGGCCTACCTCTTGCCATCTCTCCTCCATCATCTCCATCAACTCTGTCTCTCCCTCCACCTCTGCCTCTATCCCTACCTCCATCTCTCCGTCTGACTTTTTCTCTATCGCCATCTCTACCCGCTCGTCGGGCTCCTGGCACACGTAGTATAACTTATCTCCTATCAATCAACATTGGCCCATCTGGATCTGTCAGTGGCACTGGTCGATGTGCATGCCACCACAAGTCATAGTCGGTGGTCATCCTAGGATTTTTCAATCCCACCACTCCATCCCCACTATTGCACCACTAGCCCATCAATCTATTGCACAGAAAATAGTACATGAATAGGTGGACCCAAGGCTCCCTCCCTCAAAGATCTTGCATACTTAGTTGTGCCTACTAGTACACCTTGCTGCTCTTCAAATTGTCTTAGTACATGTTGTGGCAGATACATCTATATGATGAGCTGACTCTACACTATCCTCTCAATCAAATAATGGTACTGTTTGTAGAAACTGAGGTGGTCATCCTCATCATCCCACTACTCGTAGTCTCTGTAGGGCCTCCAAATGAATGCAATCATGGTGTCAGTATGATGGCACCACCAACCTGTCTCTCCGACCCTCGTCTCCTATAGAGTACTAGCATAGTAATACACATATGGCATCTCAGCTAGCTATGGTCTTTGGATAGGAGGTCAGAATATAGCCACATGCTCCCAGGCCCATATCATTAGAAGTGTCATGCCACACCCAATGCTTTGTGCCCTCTTATAGGCCACCTCGTGGAGCTGATGGTAAAGCATTCCTAACAAATAGGGTCCCCAGGCATAAACAATCCTATCTCATCTCATGCCCACTAGAACATCACCCCAACCAATGGGAAACCTATGACGGCAGTGGTCGAGAATCAGGACATCGTCGATCAATGTCACCAACAGTGCATCAAACCAGCCATAGTGCTCTACCATAAACTCCCAGTGGATCCCATACCCCTCAATGTAAAGTCTTGCACCCTTGTCGTGATAGTAGGCCGTAAAGGTTTGATAGCCATTCTGAGGGTCGTAGACAATCTGCTCTCCTCAAATTAGAAAACATAAAATATGGTAGACATCCTCTAGAGTCACAGTGGCCTCTCTTGTCGAAAAATGGAAAGAGCATGTCTCTAAGTGCTATCTCTCACACAACGCAATCATCAATCCCCTATTCACTAGAATAACGGGCATATAGGAAACATAATACAATCCTAGCTGCATCAACTATCGCCACTCTCACAGACTCAACTAATCTCAGAAATGGAAGGTTGATGGCCTATTCTCCTATATATAGATGGGTGCTAGTTGTCTCTGCACATGATCAAACAACACATCAGTACCTTATAGAAAATCATCATTATCATTTGTGTCACTCAAAAAAGCTTGAAAATTTTGAAACCCATCAATATCAGCATTGCTCAAAGTCAAAGTCAATTGTGTCACGTTGACTTCATATACGTCACATGGAAGTGTTTACATTGTTTCGTACTTCAATTATGTTACTATCTATCAAATGTGACGTTCTTTTTGACAATTGTGTCTCAATAGGGTGTTTGCGACACACCTTTCGGCATATGCATCATTTAAATCATGTGTCATTTTTGACATCAAATGTGTCGCACTATTACGAATGCGTCGTTCCACCTATCAATTGTGGCTTTTTTTGGTGAATGTGTCATGATTTCTTGTGAATGAGACACAATCAATGGCTCTATCCTATAAATGCTTTGTACTTGCATCATGATGCATCAAATGCATTGAATGCGAAGGCAAATGCGTCGCAACATAATTGTTATTGACTCTAAAACCCTAAATTTTACATGCAAAATGATAAAATGACAAAGTGGGTTAGGGGTATGTACAGCTAGATCTGAGCCCTCGGGTCGCCTATGGGTCTGGACGATCTCTTTGCAATGCTCGGTCATTGGAATCACCATGTCTACAACAATCCCCTTCACTCGACGCTCTCAAAATTGCTAAAGTAAATAGTGAAAATGAATTGACTTTTACCCCTTGTCAACCTATTTATAAAGTCAAAATGCCATTTGTCAACTCTTTTATTATTGGAGGCCCTTTTAACTAACTTTGAATACCCTTTTGGCTACTCTAAACATGCTAGAATTCGACACGGACTGCGCCATTGTCTTTCTAATCATTAAATTGACTTGTCGGGACACTTTCCAAATTTCTCGAGGGGGCATCGATACTCTATACCTTCGCTGGGGCATGACTTTAACTTATTTTCTTTGTCACAATGTGGCATGCTACATTATGACAAAGAAAGGAAAAATGTAGACACATAAAAATGACCTAGGCCTGCAAGCTTCATTTTTCATATTTTGTCCTAGCATAATTATGACATCTTAATTATGTCCTGGTCCACTTCCTACTATTAATTAAATAATTTATAATTATTTAATTAATTTATGTCTCTTATATTCTTCATGATTATTAAATAAATAAATTTTATTTATTTATTCAATATGTCACTAAGGGTCTATTGTCCTCTTACAATTAAATAAATTTGTTAATTTATTTAATTACCTTTATTCATGTATGTCTTCTCGATTATTAAATAAATGAATTTTATTTATTTATTTAGTATGTTACTAATTCTCATAATTAAATAGATTTATTAATTTATTTAATTATTGGTCATAATCCTCTAAATTAAATAATTATCTTTAATTATTTAATTACCTAAATTAACATGTCCCTCATTTTAAATAAATAAATAATTTAAAATGATCTCACTTTATTAACTGTCACTTCATTTTAGTAAATAATCTAAAAATCGATTATTTAGTATCACAGAAAATCCATATTTTGAATTAATTTAATTCAAAATGATAATCTTCTTCCAAAAATCAAGTAATTGAGCAAATTATTGATTTTTCAAAAAAAAATTTTAGTTCAACTCTTATCTTACTGATTTTTTGAATATTAGAAATCAAACATTCTTTATCTTCTTGATTTTTGAAAATCTTTATCTTTTTGACTAATTGTCACATTTATTCTCGACCGCAGATTCGATTTTCTTAAATGACATCTTGACCTCTCATTTAATGATCTTTCCCTAACCCTGATTAGGGATTGTCACATGAAATCTCATCCACTAATTTTAGGCTTTATCAACTTTCAATGTCATTCGTCTGTCCAAAATTGCATTTTCTATAAAATGCCAATTTGCTCACATTCTCGAGACTTCATTATTTTGACATATTTATGCTTAGAATTTACTTAGCATTTAGTTTATTGAATTGGATTATTTGTCTTAGGCATAGTCATTTTTCATAGTCATAGGCATAGTCATTATTTGTCATTCAAATCCATCAAAACTTGCATTGGAAATTTTCATAGGCATTTTCTTACACACACAAATCTAAGGGAAAAAATCACAATTGTTGCAAGCTAGAAGGTGCTATGGAGGTAAATCATGGAAGCAATGAATATCTGGTATAATCGTTTATGTTTTAAGCTTCCAATGTGTTTCATAGTTTCTTTGGGTTTTGTTTATTTATCTAATATGCTGACCTTTGAGAAAATACCCATTGATATAGAAATTAGTGATCCTAAGTAGTTATCATCATCATGCCTTATGAAATCAATCAACCATTATCATCTTTTGATAAGAGGTATGTTGCTTGTGTGACATGTTTTGCAGTGAATCTTTCATTTTGATCTATCATTTATTCATGGTTGCATTACCTATTTTTGTGGGGAATCATATCATTCCATCTTAAAAATCCAAAAAAATAAAAAACAGAGAAAAATACAAAAAAAAAAGATAAAAATCGAAAAGATAAAAAAAAAATCATAAAACTTGAAAAATTGCAATAAAAACAAGTAGTGAAAACCTGGCAATAGGTGCTATTTGTGATAGCTTAGCTTTTCCATCTATTTGAGCGTGTCGACCATTCACTTTTGTCACTTGCTTTCACCATCCATCTGCCTATCCTTTGAAAGCACCATCCACATATCTCGGCATTGCGGTCATGTCTCACCATGGACTAGGGGAAAAATCCTGAACTCACTGGGGGCAACAAACCTTGAGCTTGAACCAATAGAAAAATGGTAGGAAGAAAAACACAACAAAAACAATGATCATAATGCAACCCAACATTGAACATCGATCACCATTAGAAATGCATCAAACATCCATATCATATCATAATCCAAAAATAGGTCAAAAAGTCAATAAAAAGTCAAAAAATAGAGTCTTCTTATTGAACTACATTGTCTCTAAGCTTAAACGTAGCCAAGGAAAATCTTTGATCAACCCCCAAGACACCCTAGGTGAAGTCCTTTAGTGGTCCATTATAATTAGTTGTCATCTCTCATCTGTTCATATCTTGGTCATGTAAATTGGTTGAGCTAGTCGAACTACGTGATCTATAGGTGTATAATGTAGGAAAGGCTAATCTTTGATTATCCCCTGAGGCCCCTAGGATAGGTCTTTAGGTTAGGTTCTTGGTCCAAATCTCATAAAACACCTAAAAATTGGAAAAAAAAAAGAAAAAACCCCCAAAAAAAAAAAAATCAGACATAAAATCAAATCAAAAGGATGATTCTCTTCTAAATCGTGGGTTATCATGATTTAACAAAAAATTTCAATTATTGTAATTTGATTTTTGTTATCATATCTCGGGAGCCCCTCAGTGATGTATCAAACTAGAGGAGCTAGGAAAGAGTATGATTTTTCTTTATCTTCTATTTGTGAGTTGATCATTATTATTGTGCAAATTGTTGTGAAACGTGCGCTACAAAGTATCACTAATGGCATTCCAAATTTGCATAAGAAAAGGGTTAACTCTTGCCTATTTACGCAAGTCATACTTAGGTCATCTCGGTTTAATTATACTTAGATGCTTGTGTTAACTTGCACTATCAAACATCATTGAAGTAGTACTCAGGTCATCATGGTCTAAATATACCATTGATGCTTGTACTCACTTTCAAAATTTTAAAGGCCCAATGATGATAAAAAGCATGACAAATTGGTTGTTATAAATGAAAATTTTGCATACGAGATCTGAATGCTTAGAGTAGATTGCATCCATGTTAGTTTGCATCTATATTTATGGAATTTCCAAAGTTACAACAATGATGTTATCTCTATTATCAATGGATTGAGTACACTTGACATTAAAAAAAACAAATCATTCTCATTTAGTTGCATATCAATTGCATCATCATTTGCATACATTGGAAAACATTATTACATCATTCATCCATCCATGCATCACATCATTATATTTGCATCCAAAAACACAAAATTAAATGCATTCCATCTCACTTGCATAATCATAATCATCTAATTCATTATTAATGGATTAAGAAATTTGTCCATTAAGAAGATTGAAAGACATATCCAACAAAGTAAGATTTTCGAGAAGAAAAAGCTACTGAAAAACATGATTGATTAACAAGGATATAATTCCCTTGTTATGAACATCTAAAACCAATATTGAAGATGAATTTTTTATTACTCAAATCCAAGATTGATAAAAGACTAATTGGATATAAACATCACATGTCATTTGCATAATCACATCCATCTCACATAGCATAAAACACCATCCATAAAGCATAAATAATCATCAATCATTGCATGCATCACATCATCCTCTCATCATTGCATAATAATCATAATCATCATGATCATCATCATATAAACATCATAGCAACATAAAAATAGGAGCCATCACACGATCATACATTTATCCATTCATTACATCATTTATTTGCATTAGAAAAGAACAAAAATGTAAAATGCATCACATTTCATTGGCATAATAAAATCCATCACATATATCATATAAGCATCATCATATAAACATCATAAACACATAGAGATAGGATCCATCATATAGACATCATTCATAAAGAATCATAGAATCATAACACATCAATTGCATCATCATTTGCATCCATACCATATCATATCACCATCATGCAGAACATCACATAGCATCATAAAATAGATATCAAATGCATCCATCATAATCATCATGATCATCATCATATATAAACATCATATAGACACATAGATCATAATCATCATCACATATCATATACCTCAAAATGATTTCAAAGTGTACATGGATATCCAAAGGTATAAAGAGATACATTAATATCAAAGCTGGCAGTGTATCATAATGTCTCAAATCAAGAGGTACATCATCAATGTCTCAACTGAATCAGTGTATACATCAGGTCTCGGTACATGATCAAGTCTCAGTAAATCAATCAATCCTATAGTGGGGAATATCAATCAATCAAAGAAATCAAACCACATTGCCCAATCAAATCTGGATCCACTTGCATCAGATGAGAAAATCCTCCTATGATCAATAACATATCACAAATAAACAATTTTATCAATCAATTCAACCTCGCCTATCATGAGGTTCATCAATCAATTCAACCTCGCCTATCAGGAGGTTTATCAATCAATTCAACCTCGCCTATCATGAGGTCAATCAATCAAACTATCATTGATCCTAGGCTATCATGAGGTCAATCATCAATCTATCATTGAACCTCGCCTATCATGAGGTTCATCATTCAATTCAACCTCGCCTATCATGAGGTTCATCAATCAATTCAACCTCACCTATCATGAGGTTCATCAATCAATGCACCTATCATGAGGTTCATACCTATCATGAGGTCAGTCATCAATCTATCATTGATCCTCTCCTACCATGAGGTTCATCAATCAAATCAACCTCACCTATCATGAGGTTCAATCAATCCAACCTCGCCTATCATGAGGTTTATCAAATCAATCAACTTATAATTGATCTTAACCTATCATGAGGTCAATTATCATCATCCTGTCATTGCATATCACCTATCATGAGATCAGTAGACATATAATCTATCAACATCATCAATCATCATCAACACAAAGGCTGAACATGATCATAAAACATCAAACACAAGGAGGAAACATAAGGCATCAATTAATCAATCTACCAGGCTCAATCTTCTTTTTTCGAGAGATAAATCATGTTTGTTATCAAGTTATCATTGTTTTAACGTTGGATCATCATCAAATCATCAACAAATCATTAAAATTTCAAACTTCACCGATTTATCTCGCAAGGGAGCATATATCCATCAGTACCTGAAAATCAACGTTTAGGGCATCAAAAACTTTTTTGAGCATCAGTATCAAATTTTTCTTTGAAGCAACATGTAAATGAATTACTTCAAAGAGGGGCAAAATGTATACACCTAAAAATGTTCATCACCTTTAATTAATTAAATGCTAGCTATTTGATTAATATTTCAACTACATATAAATAAATGCTCAATTTATTTATATTGTTCACACTTCTCTAATTCTCCAAAATCTAAAAAACTTTCTTCTAAATTAATTAAATAAACAAGGTTCCCTAAACTTGTTTTATTTAATTAAACTTCATTAAATCCAATTAGGAATTAGAGCACATTTCTATAACTTTTTGCATGTCACCTCATCAAGGTCACATGAAAATAAATAACTCTAATTTTTAATTAGAATTATCCTCCACCAATTTCAAAAAGCACATGGTCTTTCCTTCCCACACTTCCACCAATTTCAAAAAGCACGTGATCTTTTCTTCCCACACTTCCACCAATTTTGGAGCACATGATTTATTCCTCCCACACTTGAATCTTCCATCCAAATGGCATGTTTCCCATTGGTCAAGAGATTCTTCCACACACATGGCATGGTATTTTCTTCCCACACTTCCACCAATTTTGGAGCATATGATTTATTCTTCCCACACTTCGACTAATTTTGGAAGCACATGGTCTTCTCTTCCCACACTTGAATCTTCCATCCAAATGGCATGTTTCCCATTGGTCAAGAGATTCTTCCACACACATGGCATGTTATCTTTGGTCAAGGGGGCACCATCTTGATTCTCTTCATCTTCACCATCCATTTTTCTTATTCAATTATGGAACGTTCATTATTTCCACCTCACTATATGCTTGGAAAAGGCTATAAATACAACCCTTGGGCCTTGTATTTTACATCCACATTTGAAGTAAAGTTATCATGTAGGTTTATCATTGGATCTTGGAGCATTCTTGGAGTTCTATAGCTAGTGTTTATATCATGTTTTGCAACATATTTAGATCTTAGATTAACATATTGCATCATACTTGCATTTTATCGTCCATCTTGCATCATAGTTGAATTTTAGATTAGTTCATTTTAAGTTTGCATTTGAGCATATGGAGTATGATCTTAGTCATTGTTAGTTTTTATTTGAGCATATGTAGAATCATATATAGATAATCATAGTTCAATACCATAGCATCCACCTCCACTTGTTCATTTATCATCAATATCATCTTCCATCCATCATGGCATTCATCATAATTGTTTGCACATATTTTCATATAGGCATATAGTTGGCTTGCATGTTGAATACTAATCTCGTTTCTTAAGTGTCATTCTAATATCCTTTGTTCACATAGAAATCTGAGGGCCAAAAAGGTTAAAAAGAATCATTTAAGAATAGAAGACAATGAGATGTTCTTGGAAGATTTATCTTTATTGCAATTTAGAATAGTTTATTTTTCTTTGAATCTTTCAATATAAATCATTTCATTAAGATTTGTGTTGATACTAACTTTACACATTTCACACACAGACAAAGAATACAGTAATTGATCCTCAATATAATGCAGTTTGTCACTTTTCCATTACTGCCGATTGACTGGGACGAACAAGTGGTTGACGACCTTGATATTTTGACAAAGATCGTCAAGGCTAGAACCAAGGAATGGATTGATAGGAAGATTTCCCAATTGAAGCAACAAGGGGTCACCTTGACATATGGGGAACTTGAGGATGAACTGGAAAGAAAAAATGACAGTGGGATAGTTTCTGCCCTGACTAGAGAAACCTCAAAATCCCCTCTGACCACTAGGTTGAGGAAGAGGAAAGAAATGGATGAAAGTTATCCCAATCCCAAGGCGTATGCAAGAAAAGTAGTGGAAGGTGAATCCTCCAAGAGAATGAATACATAAAGCATTCCCACCATCTAGGAGGACCCTCTCCATGAAGGAGAAGAGATAGAGGCTAAGTAGCCAAAAACTTCACCTACTACCTCCATTCTCATGGCCATTGTTACTATTGATGTTGGTATTGTTGCTGCCTCTTTGCCTACCTCTCAGGGAATGGTTGTTACTTCCCCGCCTATAGTGGATATCTCCATCCACCTTGCTTCCACCTCCCCCACTATGCAAGTAATGATAATAGACTCTTCTTCTGCCACTACCTCTATGCTCTCCTCTTCCTTCATGTCTCTAACAATATCTCTTCCACTAACTATGACAACCATGCCAATTCCATCTCTATCACTCCTAGGGGCCTTCACTCACCACATGCAGAATATCCCAATGGAGTTGTCTGAGGTATTAATGAACCTGGCCATACAAGTTGCCTTGGCATAGTTTGTTGCAAATCTTCCGACTCCTCCAATTGAGCCACCAAAAATGAAAGAAACAAAAATATCAAAAGAGTTCGAGCAACAAGAAAGGGAAGTAACAAAAGAAATGGAAGAGGAGGTAGATGACTACCATGAGCACCTCGAGTACCAGAACTTAATAATTGATAAATTGGTGTGTGAGGGAGAGGAGAAAGAAATGCAGTGATCTGAGAAAGACACCGAGGATTCGAGTAGCAAATACATTGTGGAAAATTTTGACCTAGACCTTGAAGAGGAGTTGGCTCAACAGCTTAAGAATGTTGTAGAGAAAGTAGAGAGGTATCCTTTTGATGAGGAGAAGAATACTGAAGAGGAAATGGAGGAAGACACCAAACCTCCAACTAGGGAACATGACAAAAGCCCCAAACATGATGATGAAAGTCCTCTTTCAAAAGAGTAAGAAGAGAAAGAAAAAGAACAATAGGAAGAAAGCCCCAAATAGCATGAAGAAGAGGAAAAGAAAGAAGAAGATAAACCTAAAGAAGATACTGAAGCTTAGAGAACCCAACAATGGAATATCCTGAAGAGCATGGGCATGATGAAGAGGAAGAAAGGAAAAATGTTGAAGAGGAGAACAACCCAAAGAGTACACAACCACCAAATCCCCATAAAAAAAACCATTTTCATTCAGGATTCTGATGAAGAAGAAGGAGAAAAGATAGAATAGGAGGCTCCAAGCAATAAATAAATTGAAATACAAGATGCCCATGAAGAAGAATGTGATCATGAATCACCAAAAGGAGAATCTCAAATTCCTAAGTGGTTTGAGAAATAGCTGGAGAAGAAAACTCCAACCCTAAGGGATCTAAGGGCGAGGCTGAAAGCCATCTTCGATCAAGCCAAAAGAAAGAGAAGAAGCCAAAGGTCATATCTCAGCTAACAATAGATGTGAGTGGATCCAGAACTATGCAAATAGCCACTCCAGTCATGGGGGGAGTAAGCTACAATGTCTCCACCCTCGATTTGGGAACAACCACAAGAGAGAAAAAGATTCACCATGTCCAGGGGTTCATTGCCACCATTGTGCATCAAATGAACAAAGACAAGACCTTTAAGGAGGATTTGAAGGCACAAGCAGCTAACTTGACAGCTTATATCCAACAGTGGTCATTAGTGGAAGAGCTCCCTACCACATCCTCGGCACCACTGCAACTACTTTCCAAGGATCACATTGATAAATTAGAAAAGAGAAAGAAGTAGACAAAGGAAACAGAGGATTGGTTCTGGTAGGTCCTCTACAACAGAAACATGGGCATAGGTCATGCTATCAGGACAACCAACAAGTTCCTTGAAGTGAAAAAGATACTTGAGGGAATAAGGAAGTTCTACATTGACTTCCCCAAGTTATATAGGATCACGTATCCCAAACTTGAGGCTATTCTAAAGACCAGATAAATCCTTGGAGAAGGAGCTTTCCTTGGTAAAAGATGACCATTGGCTCATGGAAACATGGAAGTTGGGTCTAGATCACATAAAGGAATTGTTGGAATGAGTGCTTCATGAGGCGAAACTTGACATTGATTGGGTTAAGGAAACTAGGGCAGACTATGTAGGATACCTGAAAATGATGACAGATCTTGATGTGCCCGCTAGTGAGCTAGACGTAGAGAAATTGAAGCCATAATTCCCCAAGAAGATGGAGAATGGAACCAAAAATGTGCTAACACCAGATTTCTTGGGTTTTTTTGCTTGAGCCTTCGCTCAATCCGAGAAAGTAGTAAATAACATGCCAAAATATGACAAAGACTGGGATGACATAACCAACAAATCAAGGAGGTTGAGCTTTCAAGTAATCCAATTGGATATATTGGAATGGAACAAGCTCCAAGCGTTGATCCTAAAGTTCATAGAATATGCCATGGTGAAGAGGAGTGAAGGAAATCCTGTCATAGATGATGAATTCCTCACAAAGTAGCTACAACAAAAGGAAATAGCTAAAGGAAAAAAGAGCTACAGTGCTACCACAAGAAGAAAAAATATGCTAGAGGACAAAATGTAATTTTAAATTGTAATATATTTGAGGGTAGGCGAAACCCTAGTTTGTAGTGAATCTTGGCCACACAATGAAAATAAATCTTGACCATTCATTTTTTTTTTGGAACACTATAAATAGGGGGTCTCCTCTCATTTTTAAGAGAGAGTTGAGTTGTTGTAAAGGCATGCTGATGAAATTTTAATAGAATTTCATTGAATTTTGGTGGATTCTTTAGTTTCAACTGCATGTTACATGGTTCTTCTCCCATAGTTAATTTAAGTAGATTTACTTTGCTTTTTATGAGCTTTGCATGTTCTTAGTAGATTAGTTAATGTTGTTCACCGATTTTGAAGAATTATGTTGTGTGTTGGCAACCTTCCTTTTCCATTCTTTTTGTTGTTTATTGATGATAAATAGTCGTGTAAAGTTAGTTTGGACATACACTAAAATATTCTCTAAATTTTAATCTTTTATTCATGCTTATGGTGAATGAATAGTTGAATATATGTAGTCCTTAGAAGCTTGCACAAATTTCATTAGACTGTTTGGTAATCTAGTTAAGTGGATTTTTTTTTTAGGAAGGTTGTCCATAGTAGGGTCCTCCATGATCACTGTTCATTGCTAGTTCAGGTCTAGGAACTTCCTCTCCTCCCTATCCTTTTCCTTTTTTTAATAAGTAACCTAAGCAAAGGTTCATTGCACATTGTAAGGCCAAATATAAAGCTGAAATAGGAGTTTAAGATTTTTGTTTGAACCTACAACAATTGCACACTAACTTTCCCATCACAAGGACTCCATTTTAAGATATAACTTCCTTCTAGCCTATCTTCGTAAGTCTTTCCTGTGATTACCAACAAAATAACATTGAACCACCTAAGAGATTCCATGCAAGTCATGACTTCACACCTGAGAGACCTTGGGGTGATTTTCAACAACTTGTTGGAAATTTTCTTTGAAGAGAGGTAGTGCATCTATGCACTAATTGTGTTGAGAAAGTGCTAAAACACCCACCAACAGAACTAGTGCTAGAGGGAGGGGCTTTGGGTTAAGCTAGATCAAATCGAATCATTCTTCCATGAAAGATTCTAGAGATTTTTAAGGCCAACACTAAATAGAAAGGAATTTCAGGAACTATAGCCCCCTACATGGGATAGAAGGACTAAGAGAGAGGACGCAACCTCTTCTTCCTCCTCCATTCCATCTACTTTACCCTCACTTTCACCTCCTTCCTCTTCCCATCAACCACACACCCATACATTCTCTTCCACCTCTATCCCCTCCGTTCAACTATCTCAAACTACATTTTAGCCGCTTGCTTCCCATAGCTAGGGTGTTGCCCCTGTCCCTGCCCTCCAAGTCCAAGGCTTAGTATGAACTGCCACTACCCCTATGCAACCCTAGGTTGTTCAACAAAAAATACCACCTCCACCTCCCCTCATGGCTTGGCTAGGAAATAATCCTTTTTCATTGTTCTTCAATGTTTACCATGACATGCCTAAGAACCCAAAGAGCTTTTGCATGAGGTTCTATCCTTAGGATCCACAAAGGATAGTTGAAGAGAATATTAAGATCTTCCAAGAAAAATTGAAAGACATACAAATTGATCAAGAGGATGTAGCATGTAGGCTTTTCCCTTATTCCTTGGGAGAAGAGGCCTTCTATTGGTATATCAACTTATCGATGAGGTCTATCACATCTTGGAACTTGTTGATGAATTCCTTCTTGCAAAAGTACAAGATCCCAATTAGCCCTTCAGAGCTATATTGAAAATTCATGTCTATACGAATGGAAGTCAACGAGCCAATCAACTCCTTTAACAATCTATTCCACTGAGCATACACAAGGCTGCAAGCTCCGTCTGTACTCAATGATTTTGTTGTCTTTCCCATTTATTATGTAGCATTAGATGACCTCATAGTTGCATTGGTGAGGAGGATGTGACCAAATCCTACCATGTTAGTGAATGCTTATGTTGAAGTAGTTGTAGCCAACACCGACATGGGATAGAACATCTCTGGTCCACTTCCATCCTTGGGACAGGCTTCCCACCCTATGTAGATTCAAGGACTCACTTAGGCACTACAACATCAGATGCCCCTAATGAATTAAGTATCGCAACTACCCATAGTGCCTCATCCAAGGTAGCCCATGAACCAGGCACCCCCAATGCCTCATTACTTGCAGCCTTAGTAACCACAGACCTATGCAAAACTGCTACAGGCACCAACATACCTAAAAGGGCCCAAATTCCTACCCTCTCAACAAAACTAGCTGGTAGCACAACCTGTCTTCCTCTAGAATCAGACGTCATAGCCAACAATACAGAGAAGGATCAGTTGGATGAGCTGATGCAGATGATCAAAAATATTTCCATTGAGATGACACACTTGAGAAATCAGAACATCTAGCTGCAGGATTCTCAATGCAGCATTCAATCCAATCTTAATTGAGATAGTCGGGACAACTAGGAAGTGGGTACCTTGTCAGCACCAAACTATGAGCGAGGACAAAACTCCAATTAGAACTTTGAAAGGAGACCCTCACAGAGACAAAACCAAATGTGGAATACCATTCCTAATAATGGGGGTGTTCCCACACCTCTTAATCAACTTGCCAGTAGTGAGAAGAGAACTAGTGGAGTGTATCTCGTTAAGGCTACCTTATCTGAATGGTGCAGGATTCACAAGACTAGCAGGTATTCCGAGTTGCACTGCCCCGAGTTTCAAATAGCCACAAAAATCTTTCAAGTGGAAGTCCAAAACACTATTGATAGTGAAAATTGTAGAGACATAGTTTTGTCTAACCCATACGATACCTCTTGTCTTGTAGTCAACTAGGCCCCATTCTCGCGAAGTGAGAGAAACTAGCCTGAGATCAAGATTGCCTCTTCCAAGAATGAAGGAGTACAAGAGGTAAGTAATGAAGAAGATTTATCTCAGCTCTTTATTTCAATAGATAATGGTCCCATAGATGAAGAAGATTCTCATGTAGATGAATTCCAAATGTTCCATCAGAGAGCCACTCTATACAACTTAAGAAATAGATAAGCGGGGGGACCATTCACTACTTCCATTCCACCTAACAATTTCAACATCCCATCTGACCCCAATGCTAGTAACAACGTTGGCTATCCCCATGTTCCCACACAATACTTGAACAAAAGTAAGCAGCCAAGACAAACTCTAAGCTAGCCCACTAGCTCGTCCATAGGTAGATCTTTTGAGAATGAAATTGAGCAAATGGGTGAATATGTTGTTGAAGAATTCAAGAAGGTTTAAATCAACTTGTCTACCTTTGAGTTGCTTAAGGTCCCTGTAGTTAGGCATGCCTTTTTTAGGGTAATTAATGGAACCCCCTCCTCCAAGAGAACACAAGAAATACGTACCAATAGAGGCACCTTTGAAGAGCCTCAATAGGAGCCTGTAATCCAAGAAATCATAGGAAAAAAGAAGGATGTCTCCACCAAGCAACAAGTTGAAAAATAGCTCGCTAAAGAGAAAAATCAACGACAATCCAAGGAAAAGATAGATGAAAAGGACAAGGGTCAAGTGGTCTAGGTTGACATACCTATGGGTCTCTTCCAAGGAAGGTTCGAAATGCCACCCTTCCTCACCACAATTAGAATATTTGGAAAGAATTTGCACAATTTTCTGATTGAGTTAGGAGCATCAGCCAGTGCCATGTCTTTGGTTGGGTGGAAGGCTCTTGGGATTTTCCCCACACCTTCAAGAAGAAAAGTAACTCAAATGGACAAAATGGAGGTAAACATCATTGGAGAAATCAATCGTATCCCCATGTAGATTGATGTAGACCTAAGGGTGCAACAAGTTATTGACATCCAAGTTGTTGACATTCTTGACACATATAGAATTATCCTAGGATGTGATTTCACTTGAGCATTGAATGGATATGCCATGACCAATTTTTATCACATGTGGTTGCCATGGAAAGGGCTGCCAAATTAGATCCGCATTGACCGACAGCCACTCATGAAATTTATGATCATAGAATATAACAATACCAATGAGGTGTTGTTTGTTGAAATGAAACTTGGAAATTATTGCCCTTTTTCTTATCAAGAAAAAGCAAAGCCTCAAGAAGAAGGGCTAGCTCTAGAGGTATTCCTAGTGCAATGCAATCCTCTAACCAACTTGGCCTATGTACCTCAAAGCACAAAAAATTTAGTGGAATAAGAAGATGATGAGTCCTACAAAGATGGTAATTTAGGACTGCTAGATGGATTCCAAGACTTCATGAAAAATTGCATACAAGATCAGCTCAGCCTAGGGGAAAGGATTAATTTTCAAGACCTACTGCTACCTAGTTGGTGTAGTGTTCATAACCCTACCCACTCAGAATTTGAGTGTTGCTTGTGTCAGATAGCAGTAGAGCACATCAAAGGACAAGCCATATCTCAAAAGGAGCCACCATCTGGACAACTTATCATCAACCCTAATGAATCAGTTCCTATTCTAGAAGCGACAAATGCCAATAAGCAGCATAGGAAGAATGTACACATGATTGGCACCGAGGTCAAAGAACCCTCCAGATTTTGGACACTACGCTTCAATGGATCCAAGTCCAAGCAAGGAGCCAAAGCTTGGTTCGAGCTCATCATCCCTACAGGTAAGACCTACTTTGCTTCCCATAGGCTTCAATTTTATTGTACCAACAACGTAGTGGAATATGAAGCTTTGGTCCATGGTCTCTTAATGACTTTAAAAAAGAATGTTAAAATGTTGCAAGTTTTCAGTGATTCAAAAATGGTAGTGAAGCAAATCAAAAAATTATACTCCTGCCATGATAGGAGGTTGGAAAAATATAGGCATGCATAGAGTCTGAGATCTTTTAGAAAGCCTATATTCCTTTAATATATAGTTGATCCCACGTTATTTGAACCATACTAATAATGCCTTGGCTCAAGCAACCAACACCCTTCAACCACTTTCCTTGTCTGGCCTCAGAAGATTCATAGTTGATTTGACATCTACCCCATCCATACTAGACAATGCCACTCACTTCCAAGTATTCAATAATGATAAGCATATCCTCAAGTTTATCACTAGTTTTGACGTGTTTGCAACCCAAATAATTGATGAAACTGAACCTGAAGAAGCTGAATTGGATATAGAAGGAGTCATCAACGTCAAAGGAATACCATTCCATGAGGTATAGTCCAACTTGAGTGCATATTTGACCTGTATCATATTTGAGATCAAGATCAACAAGCAAAGAAGGAATCCATAAACAACCAGTGTGATGCTCACAAACTTGGAACATTCGAGGAAGTCAAAAATGTGTTTATTGGCAAGGTATGTACCGTAGAAGAGAAGAAATGGATCATTGATGCTTTACAAAAGTATCATGTTTTGGTAGCATGGAGTTATGAAGATTTGAAAACATATGATACCTCCTTTATCACGCATACCATCCCCCTTAAACTAGATGTCTGACTGTTCTGACAATGACAATGTCCCATCAATGCACTATTGGAGACCATAATTTATAAAGAAGTGCAGAAGCTACTTTCAGCTAGAATCATCTTTCCATTTAGGCACTCCACATGGGTGGCTAATTTGGTCTTGGCCAAAAAAAATAATGAATAAATTAGATTGTGTGTGGACTTTCGTAACCTGAATAGAGATTCAAAGAAGGAAAACTATCCAGCTCCTTCATTAGATGAGGTATTGCAGATTTTTAATGGATCAAAAATTATTTCCTTTCTCGATGGGTACTCTGGATACAATGAAGTGATGGTGCAATATTCAAAGTTCGACACAAGACTACATTCACCACCAAGTGGGGAACCTTTGCATATAGAATAATGTCATTTGGGCTCATCAACGCTGGTGCTACCTTCCAATGTGAAATGGAAATTTCCTTCAAAGATTTGATTGGAAATTGCATAATCATCTATATGGATGATTTGACTATGTTCTCAAAGAAGCAGAGTGATCATGTCTCAAATCTATGCAAATTTTTTCAGAGGTGCTAAGAATTTGGGGTCTCCCTTAAACCGAAGATGTGCATCTTCAAATTCACTGAGGGAAACTTACTTGGGCATGTTAATTTAGAGCGAGGTATCTCCATAGACCTTGAGCACATCCAATCCTTGCTGAAAATATAGCCATCAAGAAGTAAGAAAGAATTGAAATGTTTATTTGGAAAGATAAATTTTGTTAGAAAGTTCATCACGGGCTTTGCTGAAATTGTCAAACCACTCAACGCCATGTTAAATCAAGATGCCAAGATCGAATGGACCCAAAAAGTAAAGGAATTTGAAGAAATCAATAAAGCTATTACTGAGGCACCCATGCTCATTAGCCCTAATTATCTAAAGCTATTCTAGATTTACTCGTTTGCTTTGGATCATTTATGTGCCAACATTTTGACCCAGAAGGACAATGAAGGAAATGAGCACCCTATTTCCTTCATGAGTGATCCCTTGAAAGATGTTAAAATAAGATATCACAATGTGGAAAAGCAAGCATAAACTCTTATTATAGGAGTTAATAAGTTTAGGAATTACATCTTGCGAAATAAGGTGTTCACCATTGTCCCCGACCCAACAGTGAAGACATTGCTAACACAAAATGCACTGGGAGAACGAAGAACAAAGTGGGTTACATTTTTGTAGGAATATGACATGGAAATTTAGCTAATAAATTTGGTAAGAGGATAGGAACTCATGCAAACAATACTCGAGACAACAACTAAGTAGGACCTGAGCTTACAGTACAAAAATATAAGCTTGAAGACGTTTCCCTATGCGAATGGTATGATGACATTGTCTATTACTTGTTGAAGAATAAGTGCCCACCTCACTTGTAGGGATTTCAAAAATGTGCTCTCCATCTGAAAGTCAACATCTACATGCTACAAAGATCCATAATATACAAGAGGAATCATGAAGGTGTCTATCTAAGATACCTTGGCAAATAAGAAGTAGACTGGGTCTTGAAAGAATTTCATAAAAAAATTGGCATCAGAGATGGCTCGGTTCCTTCCACTGCATATCAGATCATATGAGTAGGCTACTATTGGTTGATAGTCTTTAAGGATGATCATGCCCACATCTGCACATGTCACATATGCTAGATCACCAAAACTAAAGAAAGGAATGCTACTATCCCACTGCAGCCAGTCTTGGCCAGACTTGGAGGTGAGACCGTTTGCACAATGGGGTCTTGACTTCATTGGTATGGTAAGCTCACCATCATCTGCAAGACATAGGTACATTCTAACTACATCTAATTATTTTAGTAGATGGACATAAGCTATTGCATGTAGACAATGTACAACAGAGGTAGTTATAAATTTCCTCAAAAGTTTTATTTTAAATCGTTTTGGTTGCCCATATGACTTAGTGTGTGATAATAGTTCAGCCTTTTCCTCACTTAAATTCACTAGTTGGGCCTTTGATTATGGGATTTCCCTAAATTTTTCATCCAAATACTATCCTCAGGGCAATGGTCTGGCTGAATCTACAAACAAAAACCTTATTACTATCATTAAAAAGCTACTTGATAAGAATCCCAATGACTTGCATACCCAACTCCACTTTTCCCTTTGGGCAGACCATACACACCACAAGGCTACCTCAGGTGATTCCCCATTCCACCTTGTTTATGACCTAGAGCCAATATTCCCAATTCACCTGAAAAATCCCCACCCTCCAGTTCATCAATACCTTTTATGACAAGGGAGATCAAAGAGAAGCTTGCTTAGCTGAGCTGCTATACATAGAAGAAGTATGTGACCATGCCATTGAAATTTTTTCTAAACACCAAGCCATGGTAAAAAGATGGTTCAATTAACAAGCCAAAGTGAAAGCCTTTAGAATTGCTAATCTAGTCCTATGTTGGGACAAGGCCCATGAGAAGAAAGGGGGACATGACAAATTCGACAACCTCTGGCTTGGCCCCTTTCAAATTACTAAAATCCTCACAAACAATGCTTTCTGCCTCAAGACTTTAGCTAGAGAAGATGTCTCATTTCCTCTCAATGGGAAACAACTAAAGCATTACTTCTAAGCTTGAACTTTTTTCGAGCTATTCTTGTAAATACTTGTATATAGGTTAGTTTAGGTTGCTTTTAGTTTGCTTTGTGTTGTCGTGTCGTGTCTCTTTTTTTTTGTTCATTTCCCGATTTTTTTTCTTTGATGAGGTTGTTCTTTTTTTTTTTGCTACGATGGACACACTCATTCAATGAACAATTCACTTTGTTTCCGCTCTTAGTGTTCTTTGGCTAAATATTCACTCTCAACTATTGGTCTCTGATAGCTGCCCTAAAATGATTTCCTCACTTGAACTTTGACTTAGAACTTGACCCTTGGTTGAATCTTCCTTTTACGTTCATCTCAGATCCTACAAAAAATGAATATTAATTGTTTCCAAAGAGCTGAACAACGGTTGTTTATGATGACTTAGCAAGTGAAAAATCTAAGTCTGCTCCAGTGACCACTGTGGTTCCCAAACCCATAGTAGGCTTTGATGCTTACATGGTTGAACAAAAGAAGAAAATATTAAAAGAAGTATTGAAAGAAAGAAAAGAGAAAGGGAAGAATGCTAAAATCAAGCAACCATATGGGTGTGTGGATAACTCTACCGGGGCTATGGATGCCCATCTGGCAATAGAGAAATGTTTGTGGGGTCACAGTGACAACTCTATTGGGACTATGGATGCCTGACTGGCAGTGGGGAAATATCTAGGTTACTTTTGGGATTAGACAATTCAGGTAGTTTGCTCAGTCTGATTAGGTGCCACTTGTCACAATTTCTATGGGAAGGGAATGAATTCACTGAACACACACACTTCTGAGATGTTTTTGTGGTTTGATTCAGCTAAGGATCTAGTTCTCCTAGTTCACTTCTGGAAACAAGATTCAGGTCTATGAAACTAGAGATTCTAGGTTCTAAGTGAATACTTATCCTTAGAACACTTAGGAGCATCCTCCGATAGAGACAAAGTCACCATTTATTGTGCCCTCATCACACACACGCCATTCAAAATGGAGAGCCTCTTTCTTTTCATTTCGTTGGGTCACCTTTTTCACCACCTCATTTTGTGTGCCCCCTATTTTCATGTTCTAAGTGGTCTATGAGTCCCAAAGAATTCATCTTGAAGTGACCATGTTTCCCCCCCCTCAAATTTTCAAGGTTCTAGGCCTTTGTGAGATCCCATTGGTTGTTTTCCATTTCCCTTTAGAACTGGCATCCTTGGAGTCTGGTGGGTCTGCCCAGCTGGGCTTCCCCATGCAGGTTTCCTTGGCCTCCTGCCATTCCAAATGACCATCATCCAGTGCCCTTCTGCCTTGTGGAACTCAAAACCTTTGGCGTTGTTTTCCATTGCTGAACACTCAAGTGATCGACTGCTCACTACCTTTCGCCTGGCGGGTTCCACCGCTCCTGCAGCCATTTTCAAATGACCATTCACCAACTTTTAGCACCACCATACAATCATTAATGGGGTTCATTTAATATGCTATTTTCTATAAATAACCAACTTTCATCTATCATTTTCACCTGCTAGTTGTTTAGAAAAGAGTCAGAGAGCCCTCCAACGGTGTCGTCATTCCCACAAAGTTCATTCTCCATTTCGAGGTCTTCGTTACCAGCTTGGTCATCCACATTCATTGGGTTTTAGAGGTAGGATTTCCACCTGCAAGCCTTATGTTACATTTTCTTTGATTTCTATAAAATTTCTAAATCTAAAGGGAAGAAAACTTTAAATTATCGAGATTTAACCTAGGCACACAAAACCCACATGCTAAAATCTTGATAAACTTCAAAATGGATCCATGTGTCACCCATGAAACTCACACTCCTCATGGTCATTCTTCAACCAGGGCTCTTGTCCCCTACGGACTCGCACCTTCCCATTTCCTATCACTGACTTTGAAAATGAATCAAACTTAGGAATGACAAATGACCCCTTCAAGTCCTCTTTGGTGGGATGCTCCCTCTATTCGACCACTTTAAACTTGGTTCACAACCCTTAGGCACAAACGTAAATGATCCATTGACCCTCTCAGGCCTGCATCCATGGGTCTCTACCGCCAAAGTGCCTTTTAGACCCCATCATTCCAAGCAGCTAATCAAGCATGACCTTTTCGGTGCCTAGGCCCCGTCTCATTGGTCGCCCCATAAACTCAAAATTTTCCAAATCTTAAGTCTCAGTCCATTGCAAGTCCCTCCTTGTGAACTTTTGCTGGAGGAATTTTGTTTTCACTTCACCATTTTGAATGACTTTCATGGCTCGTCCTTCCATCTGTCAGACTCTACCCTCTTTCCCATTGTCCAAATCAAAAGCAACTATCAAAGAATGTTGATCATGCACCACAGACTTTCTCTCCCCTTTCGCCAGTGCATAAACAACTATCCTGAACGAAAAAACCTCACCATCCACCCAACTATTGGGTCCTGAGCTTGTCTCCGCTGGCCAATTTCATTCACTCCCCAAAACGACCAAGTACAAACCTCTTCGCAGGTCCCTCCTAGCATACTTCCATCTTTGGATTGCTATGGTGAGTCCACCATCCCGAATGGCTCTCGACGACTAACTTTTCATCTTTCAGGTCCCAAGCCCTTGGTGTCTGCTTGTATACATGAAAATGATTAAGTACTGAACCTTAAGTGGGTTTGTTCTGTCAGGTTGTCGTTTGCGGGACTCTATCCTAGCTTCGTCATTTTTTAATGGAAAACAATCCATGTCCGCCTGCCACATAGGACCTAACCTCCCGATCACCTTTGGACTCTCCAATGATAAATGAATGAAACCAAAGCCTTATGTGAACCTGAGGCTTCAAGTTTCTCCTGTCGGACCACTGTTTAACCTTTGTCATTTCAAACAGCTGTGAACGAACATCCGCCCGCTCCCTCCAACCCACATTGATTTGAATACCAAATGAGTTGCGATATTGTCCACCCAGTCTATGGGTCCTGCATGGAAAAATTATTCCCGCAAAACTCCAATCTACCATTGTCATTTCAACAGTGGTAGACCCCAAACGGCCAAGTTGCCTTCTAATTCTACATGACGCAAAAGTGACCTTAATGCCCTCCATCCTTCAAAGTGATTTTGACCCACGTGCTTAAATGAAGTGGCCTCCTTGGTGGACCCCACCTTATTCCAAAATCTTGGTGCGGGCTAGGACAAGTGGGCCACCGTGCCTTGATTGTCATCCCTTCTACAATTGCCTCAAACTGGCCACTAGCCTAGGGAAGTCTGTGCCCCTATTCCCAAATTATTGAAACTCCCTCCTGCGAAAAGTTAATGTTGATCCAGAAGATATGTTAGGCTTCTTAAATGATGGATTATCTGATCTAAGATCATTTTGTAGGATTTTGACTAACTTTCCCATGTTTTCATGCTTGAATGTGCTTACCTCTTTCTCACCCGCAAGATATATGGAACCAAGTGCAGGACCCTCGAAGGTGGTCATGGAGAAAGACAAAGGAAAGAAGTCAGCTAAAGTGACCCAGGGTAAAGAGGAAAAAGATCAAATTAAATACAAGTTCCAAGGGGAACCCCTTAACTCCAAGGTCACCACCGCTTGGAAAGAAATTTCATATACAAACATTGGACACATAGATATTGATGAATTTAAGCAAAGAGTTTGGATCAGCCCCACAATAGATAATGCCAAGAAAATCATAAGCAATGGATTGGCTAAGGCTGTAGGTTTCCTACTTGCTCTTGTTGCCCCAAAACTTGTGATGGCCTGCAGGGAAGCATACCAAGAAGATACCAGAACAATTGTGGACAAAGATAGAAATGTATTAGTTGACATATCCACGAAGTCAATAGGGAGGAATTTTCATATCCCTACATTTGGAGAGATGGAGGGAGCCTACAAGGAAGATTCCAAGGAGATGTGGGATTCAAACCCCCTCAAGTGCAAAAACATCATCAATCAATGTTGGTTGAAAGAAAAGAGGGGTAGTGCAGCTAAGGTGCCCCAAGAGCTCTTCCGTGGTGACTTCTATGAGGATTACCATGACTTGGTAGCACTATTAAGAAGAATCATGGGCCTTCCAACCACTGCCTACTTCCAGGAGTGGATGTTATATTTTGTAGAAGAGATCCTCTGTGGAAAAATAAAATTCTACTGGGCAAGGATAATCAGTAATGGCTTGCATGAGCAATTTGTGGTTGTCAAGAACACCTCACGGTTTTACATGACTTCATACTTGGTTTATTTACTAGCTAACAAGACATAATATAGAAGCTTGTTTCAAGCCCTTGATGAGGCTCCAGGTAGAGAATTGAAAGTCTATGATAGTTACCCTTAGCTACAATACAATAATTTCAAGAGGGATTATTGTAGAGTTAATGATGCTTTCATAGGGCATATTATCAGATTGCTTAGAGGTGACTTTGAAAGAAGAATTTCCCATAGAGCTAATGCTTTCCTCTGCTATTTCACCTTTCTATTCATACAGTTCCCTAAGTTTACCTATATTAGAGCTGAAGGTTTCTCAGAGAAACCGTACAAGCTGTCCCGGTACCCAAATGACTGGATAATATTGCTAGAACTCTCTCGGCAGCTAAAAAATGTACATGCCCTCCTAAGTAGCAAACATAAGGCAGGGATTCCTTATCCCCTCTTCTTTGGCCAAGGGATATATGAACTCTACACATATCAATGCACAAATAATTCAGATAAAGAACTCATGGAGTATAACCTAAAGTTCCACACTGCTCGATCGTGAATGAACCCCTATGGCAAACTCAGAAAAATGGTTGTGGTTGAATATGCTCATGTGCATAATGTTGAGGACTTTTGGGACAAATGAAAGGACAAAAAAGAAGTGTGGATGAGGAACTACATGCGCATGATAGTGTATTTTTTGAAGAAGGTTAACTTGTTCCCTATGCCGGATCAGGTGGTGGAGGATGAGAATACAATAATTGATCCTCAGTATAATGTAGTTGCCAATCTGCTACTACCACTAATTGATTGGGATGAACAAGAGGTTGACAAGCTTAATATTCTAACAAAGCTTGTCGAGGCTAGAATCAAGGAATGGATTGATGGGAAGATTTCCCAATTGAAGCAACAAGGGGTCACCTTGACATATGGGGAACTTGAGGATGAACAAGCAAGCAAAATTGATAGTGGGACAACTACTGCCCCAACTGGAGAAACCTCAAAATCCCCTCTGGCCATCAGGTTGAGGAAGAGGAAAGAAACAATTGAAAGTCAACCCAAGCCCAAGGTGTATGCAAGAAAAGCAGCAGAAGGTGAATCCTACAATAGACCGAAGACATTAGGAATGTCCACCATCTAGGAGGACCCTCTCCATGAAGGAGAAGAGATAGAGGCCGAGTAGCCAAAGACTCCACCTATTGCCTCCATTCTCATGGCCACTGCTACTACTGATGTTTCTATTGCTATTTCCTCTCTTCCTACCTCCCAAGTGATGGTTGCTACTTCCTTTCCTGCACTGGATATCTCAGTACACCTTGCTACCACCCTGCCCACTACACAAGTAATGATAATAAAATCTTCTTCTACCCCTACCTCTCTAATCTCCTCTTCCTCCATGTCTCTGACAACATCTCTTCCACTGACTATGGAAACCATGTCAATACCCTCTCTATCACTCCTAGAGGCCTTCACTCACCACATGTAGAATATCCCAACGGAGTTGTCTGGGTATTAATGAACCTGGCCATATAAGCTGCCATGGAATAGTTTGTTGTAAATCTTCCCACTCCTCCTCCAATTGAGCCACCAAAAATGAAAGCAACAATGGAAATATCAAAAGAGTTGGAGCAGCAAGAAATGGAAGCAACAAAAGAAATGGAAGAGGAGGTAGATGACTACCATGAGCACCCCGAGTACCAACACCTATTAATTGATAAAGTGGTGCATGAGGGAGAGGAGGAAGAAATGTAGTCATCTACAGAAGACACCAAGGAGCTGGGTACCAAATACATTGTGGAAAATTTTGACCTAGAACTCGAAGAGGAGTTTGCTCAGCAACTTATGAATGTTGGAGAGGAAGTAGAGAGGCAACCTTCTGATGAGGAGAACACTAAAGAGGAAATAAAGGAATACATCGAACCTACAACTAGGGAACATGAAAAAAGCCCCAAACATGATGACAAAATGCCTCTTTCAGAATAGTAAGAAGAGAAAGAAAAAGAAGAGCAGGAAGAAAGCTCCAAACAATGTGAAGAAGAGGAAAAGAAAGAAGAAGATAAACCTGAAGAAGATACTGAAGCTCAGAAGAGCCCGATAATGGAATATCCTAAAGAGCATGGGCATAATGAAGAAGAAGAAAGGAAAACTATTGAAGGGGAGAACAGCCCCAAAGAGCACACAACTACTGAATCCCCACAAAAAGAAACCATTTTAATTCAATATTCTAATGAAGAAGAAGGAGAAAAGATAGAATAGGAGGCTCTAGGTAACAAAGAAATTGAAATCCGACATACCTGTGAAGAAGAAGGTGATCATGAATCACCAAAAGGAGAATTGCAAATGCTTGAGTGGCTTGAGAAAAATTTGGAGAAGAAAACCCCAACCCTAAGGGATCTGAGGGCAAGGCTGGAAGCCATCTTGGCTCGAGCCCAAATAAGAAAACTCCTATTTCAACTTTATATTTTTATTTATAGTGTGCAATGAACCTTAGCTTAGGTTACTTATTGAAAAAAGGAAAAGGGCAGGGAGGAGAGGAAGTTCCCAGACCTGAACTAGCAATGAACAATGATCATGGAGGACCCTATTGTGGAAAACCTTCCTAAAAAGAAATTCCACTTAACTAGACTACCTCACAATCTAATGAATCACCAAAAGGAGAATCTCAAATGCTTGAGTGGCTTGAGAAACAACTCGAGAAGAAAACCGGGTGGGAAAGGTACCATTGTGATGTTCCTATCGAAGGGATATGGACATAAGTTTTGTTGCATATGTGGCTTCTTCATTTTTCCCATTTGAATTTCCTAGATTTTTTGTCTAAGCACCTTGATCTACGATGACACATCATCTTGCAGATTGTGTGGAGGATCATATGTTGTGTATTGTGGGATAGTAGATGAGTTATAAGTGGGGTTTTGATATGATGGGGGGTTGAATGGTGTGTAAGATTGATTTGAATATTGCGAAGATGATGGTGATAGAGGTGGTGGCGTATATGTTCCTTGTACAATTGGATTGATGATGTTTTCTAAGGATTATATTACAAACCCTATTGTTGTTGTTGTGCAAGCACAAGTTGTTGTTGGGTGTATTATTGTGCTAGCAATCCTTGATGTTGGGCTTGTTGTTGTTGTGCAATCAAGTGTTGTTGTTGGGCTTCTTGTTGTTATGAAATTAAGGCTTGTTGTTATTTCAAGGCTTGTGATTGGGCTTGTTGTTGTTGCAACTCTTGTCGATAAGCTTGCTATTGTAAGGCTTGATATTGAGCTTGTTGTGCTTGCAGTGCTTCTTGATAATCTTGTTGTGTTTGTTGCAAAGCTAGAGTGTGAGCTTGTTCTGCCTACAACATGGATTTTTTTTTTTGGGACATGTGAGATGGGTTTTGAGTGATCATGTCATGTTGTGGGGTTGATTTGAGATGATTTTTTTGTATTGATGGTTTTTGGGTTGTTTTGTGCTATCATCCCTCGTAAAATTGTCGATTGGGATGGAGGAATGTCAATTTGGGGCCCTGTTTGATTTTGTATGGCTTGGGGAACCAATGGTAAAAATGATGGTTCCATTTTGTGTTACGATGATAATGGAACATTAGGACCTTGAGTAAATTGATTAGAAGGGATCCATTACTGTGCTTGTTATGGGACCAAGCTATTACCTTGGTTGATGGGATTTGTGATCAATGTGTTTCCTTCATTTGGATTGTTGATAGATGGGGTTGACATGTTTTGTGGAACTAATGGGTTTGATGGGCCAATTAGGTGGTTGGATGAAGATGTCCCTTGTTGCATTAAGGGTTGACTTTGTGTAAGGGTGTTAACTTGCCATTGTTTTTATTTGAGGCACTTGGTTCACATTGCCTTGTGTAACTTGGGAACACTTTAGTTATTTGTGGTGGTGATGGAGGAAGATGGTTTCACTCAAAATGTAGAGATTGTTGTTGTGTCATGGAATACAAGGGGGATGTATGGGTGAAGAGGATTTTGAGGAATGGTGGTGGAAGAATGGGGTGGAGCACCAAATGTTGGTGTCCACATTGTGTTTTGGGGAAGATTGGTGCTTTGAGTACCCAAAAGTGTATTTCCTTCCATAGGGAGAGTGTGACCAAGGTTGGTGGAAATCCTAGTTGCAAGACTAGGTGTTGATATTTGACTTGGCACAAAGGATGGAGTAGATTGATTTATATATTGAGTCAATCCTTGTCTCAAGTTTTGTGCGATGAAAGTTGGATGAATTGAAGTCACATTTTCTAAGGTTTGTTCCCTAATTGTGTTGAATTCAAATGTATAAGGGAGTTTATCCCATTCTTTAGCTAAGGTTATCATGTATTGGATAGGGTTACTTTTCATCAAGGTGTTAATGATGTGACTTGTCTTAGGATCTTCAAGGATCTCTTCCTCAGTGAGCTCAAGGGGATTGTTTGTGACATATTCTACCTCATACCCTTTTGTGGTTATTGTGAAGGGGTATAATGGATCCTTGGATCAAATTCTTGTGGGATGGTATCACTTGTGGCTAATGTGGTTTTGTTTTGCTTCTCTTATGTTGTGATCTTGTTGTATGTTGGATGTTATGGTTGTGTTACTGATATGTGGTTTTCATTGATGTCAACACTATTAGCATTAATTCATTTGAAGTTGTATATGTCAAGGATATTGAGAAAATTGTAATAAATGAGTTGCAGGTTGTCAATAGTGAGGTAAAGTTCAGTATGTCGGTGAGTTCTGTACGTTGATGATCAGAGGTTGTGGACTAAAGGGTTTGTTGCTAAGTATATCTAGTTTATCCTCATCAAGCTTTAAAGATCTGAGTGAAGATTTGATTGAGTTATGAAGATTCTCATTTTGATAGTTTTTTTGTTGCTTCAGTTGGTGTTCCTGACTGAAGATGATGCTTTTAGTTAGTTCAATTGTTGTGGATTCTTCTCTTGTGGTTCATCATGCTTGTGGATATTTCTAGATCGTGCTCTATCTTTGTTGCACGTCTGCATTAATCGGTGTGCTCATGGTTGGGGATTTTCTCTTGCGTGTTCATGTTTTTCTTATTCTTGGCTGGCATAGTGTTTGTAGCATGTTTTGGATCTTTGAGGAGAAATTAATTGAAGTATTTTCATGTTGGGGATGTTGATTTGGGTCCTCACTAAGCTATGGATGACTTTGGTTGATTCAAATTGTTAATCTCTAATGTTTTGGGCTGACAATTTATATATATATTGTTATCTTGTTGAAGCTGACATAAACAGATGAAATTTCTTATTGTGGATATATAAAAGCAATTGTTTATTTGAATTGAAGTGTGCAAGAGTGGGTGAGTGTGTTCTAGATTGTGCTTTTGTGTGTGTATGTGTGAATATCACTTGAAGGTAGAGTAGAGTGTGAAGAAGTGTGTAGAAGAGTGAAGAATTGTTTATGTGCTTAACTAGAATTGTAATCAGGCATTAGCAGATGCTATTTTATCAGTTGAAAATCCAGATGGTTGTAATCCAAATCTCTTTGTAAGACAATGTGTCTTCCTTTGTAATTGAGTAGTGAGCTCTAGGTAGTGTGCTTGAATGCATGTGCGTTCCCCATATTTCATTTTCATTATACATTTAATAGGGTATAATCTTTTGGACTGACCTCCACCATGGTTTTTCACCTAATAGGGTTTCCACATAAAAAATCTTGGTGTTATGTGTGTTTTTGATGTATTGATGGTTTATGCTTTCATGGTTAATAAGTTAAATAAGTTTTTAATTTTTGTGACAGTTGATTCATCCCTTGCCCTCTTAGTTGTCTACCCTTGTGTTGCCAACAATTGGCATCAGAGCAGGTTCCTTGGAAGAAGTTTAATAGCTTAAGGTGATCTGGGATGGCAAGTTACAAGAAGGATAGTCTGAGATTTGATGGAAAAAATTATTCTTTATGGAAGACTCAAATGGAGTGTCATCTGAGATGCATTGGTGAACCCTACTGGAGCATTACAAGAAATATGTATATTATTCCACAGAATGGTCCTACTACTTCTACTAAGATTAGACATGATGAGTATAATATCCTTGCTAAGGAAACTTTGATGAGTGCTTTGACTGATTCTGAGATGACAAATTTTATGGATCTGAAGACTACTCATGAGATCTGGAAAAAGTTGAAAACCTTGTATGAAGGTGATGCTAATGTGAAGATTTCTAAGTTGCTGAATTTGAAAGGGAAATATGACAGTTTGAGAATGGATGATGATTAGAACACTAATACTTTCATGCAAAGAGTGAATGAACTTGAGTGTGGTATTAGATGTGCTGGTGGAAAGATAGACGAATCTAAGATTTTTGCTAAAGTGCTTAGATCCCTACCCGATTCTTACAAAGTCAAAGCTATTGCTATTGAAGAGCTCAACACTCTAACAAACATAACTAGAGATATGTTGGTTGGTAAGCTGACTATTTTTTAGTTGAGAAAATTTGGTGATGACCTTCCTAAGGTTGAATCTGCATTTAAGGCCACTACTTCCAGAAGAGATAGACAGAGATATGATTTGGGTGAGAGTTCATCTAGAAAGATATTCAAGTATGAGGATGAAATCGAACAGATTAAAGAAGAAGAAAGAGAGATAGAAGAGATGGAAGCACTTATTGTCAAAAGAGTACTGAGAGGAAAAGGTAAGTATGAAGGAAAATTTCCTCTTAAATGTTTTTCTTGCAATAAGATAGGTCATTTTGCATTAAGGTGTCTGAAAAGAGCTCCTAAACCAAGACATAACAAGCCTAGATTTCAAAAGAAGTGTTACTATGTTGTTGATGAAGGCATAATAGATGGTGAATTTGATAAAGGAAATAGAAGTGATGATGAATGGGTACTTCTTGCTATCAAGGAAAATAATCCTGTATCTACTAAATCTGCTAGTTGTACAAATGTGGAGAAAGCCCTAACTGCTCAAGTTGAAGAGAAAGATGAATGGGTGATTGACAATGGATGTTCAAATCATATGATAGGAGACAAAAGTAATTTTGTAAGCTTGGAAAAGTATGATGGTGGTGTTGTAAGATTTGGTGATAATATAGTTGGTGTGATCCATGGAAGAGGGTGCATTTCTCTTGATGGTAAGCATAATATTGATGATGTTCTCTATGTGGAAGGTTTGAAGCATAATATTTTGAGTGTTGGTTAGATGGTTGATAAGGGATACAATATTCAGTTCAAGGATGGAAAGTGCAGAATATTGAGTTCTAAAAATGAAATTACATCAGGTACAAAAACAAAAGGTAATATCCTTCACTTGAGTGTTGCCAGTAAAAGTTGTTTGATTGCTCAAGTTGATGAAAGTTGGTTATGGCATAGGATAATGTGTCATATTAACTTTGATAATATTGTTAAGATAAGTTCCACTAAGGTTGTGAGAGATCTACCTAAGTTGGTGAAACCTACCAATGCAATATGCAAGGAATGCTAGTTGGGAAAGCAAACTAGGATTTCATTTCGAAATAAAAGCATTGTTCAAATGAATTGTTAGAGCTTGTGCATACTAATCTGTGTGGTCCCTCTAAGGTTAGAAGTTTACAAGGTTACAGTTATTTCATGTTACTCATTGATGATTATTCTAGAATGGTATGTGTTACTTTCTTAAGGGAGAAATATGAAGCAGTGGAAAAGTTCAAGATCTTTAAAGCTATGGTTGAGACAAAGATATGTTTGAAGATTAAATGTCTAAGATTAGATAGAGGTGGTGAATTCACATATGGTGAATTTAATTCCTTTTGTGAAGAACATGGAATAAAGAGACAATCATCTACAACACATACCCCTCAGCAAAATGGGGTTGTGGAAAGGAAGAACAAAAAAATTGAAGATGCTGCTAGAACTATGATGCTGGAAGGAAATTTCCCTCATATCTATTGGAGAGAAGCTATGAGCACTGATGTGTACACACTCAACTGGGTACACATCAAAGGTGATACTGGTAAGACCCCTTTTGAGCTATGGATTGGTCAAAAGCCTACTCTTAATTACTTCAAGATATTTGGAAGCAAATGTTATATTAAGAGCGATGAAGACATAAGAATGTTTGATGCTAGGAGTGATGAAGGTATCTTTCTGGGTTATTCAACTAAAAGCAAGGCCTACCAGTCTTACAATAAAATATTGAAGAAAAAGGGTGAAAGTGAAAATGTTAAGGTTGATGAAGACTTAGGTACACCATCCAAAACCTATGGATATGACTTTGATGATTAGGATGATAGTGCAAACAAAGGAAAGAAAGTTCAAATGACAAATCAAGTACAAATCAATTTGGTAAATCAAGAAAATGAAGAAGAAGGAGAAACTGGCGAAAGAGCAAAAGAGAGATCAGAAGAGCCCAAAGTTGAAGAACTTCCTAAGAAGACTTTGAGGTATGTAAGACTGAATCATTCAGAAGATCATATTATAGGTGATAAGAAAAAAGGTGTCCAGACTAGGAGAAAGATTGCAGAAGAGTATTGCTTGATTTCAAAAACTTAGCCTACTAGTGTGAATGAAGCATGTAAAGATGAGCATTGGGTTGATGCAATGAAAGAAGAGTTAAAACAGATTGAAAAGAATGATACATGGATTCTTGTTCCCAGACCTAAGGATATGAATGTCCTTGGAACTAAATGGGTCTTTAGAAACAAACTGAATTAGCAAGGTGAAGTGGTTAGAAACAAAGCAAGACTAGTATGTAAAGGATATTCACATATGGAAGGAATTGATTTTGAAGAGACCTTTTCCCCTATTTCTAGAATTGAAGTTGTAAGATTATTTCTTGCCTATGCTGCTCACAAGAACTACAAAGTTTATCAGATGTATGTCAAATCAGCTTTTCTAAATGGAAAAGTGGAAGAAGAAGTGTATGCTGAGCAACCTAATGGATTCTAGTTGACTGATAAGGAAGATATGGTGTGTCGATTGAAGAAAGCACTGTATGGACTCAAGCAAGCCCCTAGAGCATGGTATGCAAGATTGGACAATTATTTTTTGAAGCTTGGATTTAACAAAGGTACTGCTAATAGTAATATGTATTTCAAGATTCATCATAATAAAGATTTGATTGTTGAAGTCTTTTTTGATGATATCATTTTTGGAGGAGATGATGGTTTGTGCATGAAGTTTGCTAATGATATGTAGAATAAATTTAAAATGTCTATGATTGGTGAGACGAAATTATTTTTGGGATTGAAAATTACTCAGTTAGATAAAGGGATTTTTATATCTCAGTCGAAGTATGTGAAGGAATTGTTGAAGAAGTTTGGTAACGAAGATTCAAAGACAGTCGGTACACCCATGGTGACCAGATGCAAGTTGACAACAAAAGATGATTATCCAAAAGAAAATATGACAAGATACAGATCAATGATTGGTGGATTGTTGTATTTAACTCAAACTAGGCCTAATATCATGAATGATGTATGTATTGTTGTAAGATTTCAAGTTGATTTGAAGGAATCTCATGTGATTTTTGTGAAGAGAATTTTCAGATACTTGAAGGAAACTGTTGATCTTGGCCTATGGTATCCTAAAGATGATGATCTTACCTTGAGTGCCTTTATTGATGTTGATTGGGCATGAGATGTGAATGACAAAAAAAGTACTAGTGGTGGAGCATTTTTCTTGGGTAAGAAGCTAATTTCATGGTTAAGCAAGAAGCAAAATGCCATTTCCTTATCTACTGTAGAGGCCGAATATATTGTTGCTGCTAACAATTATACTCAAGTCCTATGCATGAAACATATGGTGAAGGATATTAGAGTTGTATATGATGAGCCTATTTCTATATTTTGTGATAATTTAAGTGCTATTAACATTTCCAATAATTCAGTGCTGCATTAAAAAACAAAGCATATATCTATCAAGTTTCACTTTTTGAGGGAGAAGGTAAGTGAAAAATAAGTCAGATTGGAGTATGTGCCTACTAAGGAGTAGATTGTAGATATCTTTACAAGACATTTCCTAATGATACTTTTGAGTATCTCAGAGGGAAGTTAGGGGTGATTACCCCTCCTATTTAGAAATAAGGATGCATTGCATTGCATCAGTCTATGCATTTCGTAACCATATCTTAATTCAGATTGATGTTATGGTGGCTGCTACTCAGGGGGAGTAGTCAGATGGTTCATAAATTTAGATATGTGGTTTAGACTTTGTGTGGAGTCTATAGATCTTTGACATTGATTTCAAAGGGGTAGAAGAGTCATGTGAAAAACTGGTGATTATCTAGGGAGAAGAGCCTTGTGGGGAGAAGATCGTGTGACAGTGTTGAGGAGAAAATGAGTCAAATCCTAAGGGGGAGTAAGTGTTAAGAGTTAGTTGCATTGATGGTCTTTTTCACATCATGTGTTGCCATCAATGCCAAAGGGGGAGATTGTTGTATGTTGTGGTTGTTTTGTTGATATGTGGTTGTAATTGATGTCAACACTATTAGAATTAATTCATTTGAAGCTATATATGTCGAGGATATTAAGAAAATTGTAATAAATGAGTTGCATGTTGTCTGTAGTAAAGTAAAGTTTAGTATGTCGATGAGTTTTGTACGTTGATGATAAGAGGTTGTGGACTAAATGTTTTTTTGTTGAGTATATCTAGTTTATCCACATTGAGTTTCAGAGATCCGTGTGAAGATTTGATTGAGTTATGAAGATTCTCATTCTAACAATTTTTTTGTTGCTTCAGTTGGTGTTCTTGACTAAAGATGATGCTATTTTAGTTAGTTCATTTGTTGCAAATGCTTCTCTTGTGATTCATGATACTTGTGGATGTTTCTATATCATGCTCTCTATTTGTTGCACATCTACATTGATCATTGTGCTTGTGGTTGGCGATTTTCTCTTGCGTGATCATGTTTTTCTTGTTCTTGGCCGACATAGTGTTTGTAACGTGTTGTGGATCTTCAAGGAGAAATTAATTGAAGTATTTTCATGTTGGAGATGTTAATTTGGGTCCTCAATAAGGTGTGGTCAACTTTGGTTGATTCACATTTTTAATCTTTAATGTTTTGGGCCGACAATTTATATTCATTTTGTTATTTTGTTGAAGTCGACATAAAGGGATGAAATTTATTGTTGCGGATATATAAGAGTGATTGTTTATTCAAATTCAAGTGTACAAGAGTGTGTGAGTGTATACCAAAGTGTGCTTCTGTGTGTGTATGTGTGAATATCATTTGAAGGAAGATTAGAGTGTGAAGAAGTGTGTAGAATAGTGAAGAATTGTTTATGTGCTTATCTGGAACTGTAATCAGGCATTAGTAGATGCTGGTTTCTCAGTTCAAAATCTGAATGGTTGTAATCTAAATCTCTTTGTAAGAAAGTGTGTCTTCCTTTGTAATTGAGCAGTGAGCTCTAGGAAGTGTGCATGAATACATGTGCATTCCCCATATTTCATTTTTATTATACTTTTAATAGGGTATAATCTTGTGGATTGACCTCGACTATGGTTTTTCCCCTATAAGAGAGGGGGACCACTGTGTGCAAGACCCCAGGGCATGGAGGGTCAAGACACGAGAGACTGCCCTCACTTACCTAGGCTAAGTGTATTGTTTAGGGTATGTGAGGCGAGAGTAATGAGGATCGTAGGGCCTCTCAATCACTCTGCAGGCCCGAAATGTAGGAAAAGGCTAGGTGAGCTAGTTTCTAGGTCTAACACTGCATCTTGGAAAACTCTCTGTCTAAGGGAAAAAGAGCAATCTTTGGATGACAGTGCGGTGTGTTGGCATCTCAAAAGTGTGTTTTCATTCGTATGGCCAAATAGTGACAAAGACAAGGATAAGCCACCAAAACTAGCAAATGGCCCAACTGATTAACTAAAGGGCCATAATGACACAAGTAAATAAGTTAAGTAATCTCTAATGTTATAAAGTAAATAAGAAAGAGTGATGAAAATGAGGAGAATCTCACCAATGAACTCATTTTCCAACTGATTATCCGAGAGCTCACACACCTACACACAACAAGAGGGAAAATGTTGGGTAGCTGTATAGGGGCCTGCCTCAGTCAGACCCCCATTTAGGTGTTTCCACTGCCATAGACAGCCAAAAGAACAAGATAAAGAAGTAATAACATAAAGAAAGCACAAGCACTACAAAACAGTACTATGCTAATCAACCAAATGATAGAGGAGAGGAGAGGGAAGCTTACCACCTCTACCAAGAGCACTCAAGGCTACTTGGGGGAGAAATGAGAGGAACTCAATCCTCTATTGTAAATGGTGTGGTACCAAACATGCTCTACCAAGTTGATGGAGTGAGATGTTGCTGCAATGGAATGCTTGTAATTCTTGGAAGTGAGTAAAAATGAGTTTGTGAGAGTGAGAGTATGGAAGCTTGAAGTGTTCAAGAATTGTCAAGAAGTTGAAGTGAAGTTTTGAAGAATTGAAATGCAAGTTGAAAGAGTGAATATCAATAAATGGGGAAGAAAACAAACATATTTGGGTTGGTTGGCCGATGAAGGCGTTACAACTTCATTTCCAATGGGAAGAGTAACTCCTTTGCTGACTCAACCACAAGAATCTACCAGGGACATAAGTGTGCCACGCAGATGTCTACACACCGCATGGGTGTCTCTGATAGAAACACCTCCATCGACACACAAAATAGGTGCCACGTAGACCACCAATAGTGGGCTTAAGTAAAATTAATCCTTTGACTTTGGCTTTCTAAGGTGGATAAAGGCAAAAAGGGGAATTGCACATAGGGCGCAAATTCACTCTTAAACATTTTTCCCCCACTTTAGCAAGTATGAGTACTGATGAGTGCTTGGTAAAGTAGATCAAGAAGAGAATAGGGTTAGAAAAGTATACCGAAACCATCAAGGAAGTAGTACTCAGCCTGCCATACCTAAAGGTGTAGGAGAAGTGAAGGACTCCATAGCTGCTTGGAACTATGAAGATGGAACAACAAAGCATCTTACAGGCCCACGAACCTACAAGGAGGCAACCCCCAAGATCTCTCACATGGAGGAATCCCCAAGGAAGCAGATTCCACAGAGTCAAGAAACGGCGACACATCTACCTGTAAATAGAGCATGTCAAAAGTAGTGACATGTCTACCTGCAGATAGGGCATGTCAAAAATTGATGACATGTCTACCTATAGATAGAACATGTCAAAATCAATGACATGTCTACACATAGATTAGAACATGTCAAAAGCGGTGACACGTCTACCCGCAGATAGAACATGTCAAAAAGTGGTGACATGTCTACTCATAGATAGAACATGTCAAAAAGTAGTCGGTCACACAAACCATAAAACTTTCAAAGGGGTCCCTCGAGAAACCTTCAAAAGGAGAGGGGTCCACTCAAGGGATGCAATGTTAGAAAGGTAAGGTCTAGTCAGGCTACCCCCGAGCCAGACAGGAAAGGGCGAATGGAATGAGCCTAGTCGGGCTGCCCCCAGGCTATGCATGAAAAGATCCATTCATCATAAAGGCCTTTGAAGGAAGGGTCCCTAGGGAACCCGCCATGAGGAAGAAGGGAGCTCCACTCAAGGGACACACAATTCAAAAGTGATTGTTCTCTTAGAGTGATTCGTCATCAATGAATCCCTTCGAAAGATGTTCACTTCATCAAGGAATTCGAAAGAAATGATATTCCCCCATGCAAGGGGAAGTCAAATTTGTTCCCACTTCAGATGAAGGTGTTCAAGTCCTTTCTTTATGAACCAATGATGAAGGAAAAATGTTATGTTAGGGTTCCAAGTTGAGAATGAAATTCTAAGGAAGAAATTGTTGTGAAGACTTTCAAGAAAAGATTCATTGGCGATGAATTCAATTTTTGAAAATTGAAGTGTTGAAGAGGAGTGTTGTAACACATAGGAGGAAGAACTCAAGCAAAGAAGAGAGAAAGGTAAAGAGAAAATAAAAAGAGAAAAGAAAAATAAATAAAAAGGACACAGGGGGATCCAGTTTAGTGGGGTCAGATTCGTTCGAGCTCATTTAATAATAGGTAACCACAATACAAGGTGAAAGATCATCAATCCCCAACCAGATCAGGAAGAATGCATGGAAAACAGAGTAAAAATAAAAAATTGGGTCAACATGGAAGGAAAGCCTAAATTCCCCCAACGCTTTTCATCATCCCCAATTTATCGAAAATCAATCACAAACATGGAAGAATGACAGCACAAATAGAAGAAGGTTCACGACACAAAAACCACACCTATATCTAAGCACCAATAGGGGTGACAAGGTTCATCCAGGCACACATAGCATGGGTACAAGGGAGCACATTTCAAAACACACACACAAGATCAAGAAAAGGGGAATCCTCCTAACATTGATTAGCCAAGAGGTCATTCGCTTCCTAATCTAGTAGATCCTCATAAGGGGAAGGAGGATGAGCCTACAAGGGTGGAATGTTAAGATGAGAAGCATCTGACCCTCCTACAACAAGGGCCAAGGAAGAGGGCCCCTCAAGGTCTTCTCCACTGAGATCTTGTGGAGTCAAAGTCAACAATTTCATGAAGATTGCCGATAAGGCCTAGACTTCATCCATGGAATTGAACATGCATCCCATAGGAGCACCATGCCTATTCTCAGTGGATGAGGTAGGTTGTGCCTGAGATTCACCACTAGGTTTTTCGAATGATTCGGGAGCGGTGACAAACTCAAGGGAAGTCGAGACTGGTTTTATCACAAGGATAGAACAAGTCATCACAGGGCCACCTTGCGAAGAAGGTGGACTCCTCTTACATCCTTCATTTCCAAAAGGACCAATCTCCACCTCTTTCTTCCTTGGAGGAGATGAACTCCCCATAGAAAAAACTAGGGGTGTACAGGAAGAGGAGGATAGAACCACCACAGATTTTGGGAAGGGATGAATATCCGGGACGGACATCAGTAAAGGTGGCTCCGCCAAACGAGCGATAAAAACCTATACCTATTTAGGGTTAGGAACATTAGCACTCACAATGGAAGTCGAGAATGAACCAGATTGAAGAGGAACATAGGGAAGGGAGGAAGGAGATGTTGCAGGAGGTCCTTAAATAGGAGCAGTCATTCCTTCCTCCTTCTACTGTGAGGTGGTCTACTCAGCCAAGAGATCCTTTCGACGATGCTTGTGTTCACATGCAAGGCAGTTCCTACGACTCTTGGTGTTAGAATCCAAAGCTTGTGAATGGACAGGAGGATCCTGTTCAACCATAGGAATGTCCACTACAACCATTTTAGGTGGAGCAATAGGTTCCTGTGAAGGATCAGGGGGAACAAGCTGTGGAGTGACAAGAGGAGTCGACTCAAGAGCCCTAACAGTGGGCTTCTTCTTGCTCACTGCTTTAGGGGTAGGATCAGTAGGAGGCCACGGATCGAATTCTCTGCAAGAAATTTTCCTTCTTCTATACAAATAATACCACAGTCTAGGAAATTCATTAGGGAGGTCTGTGATCCTAACCTTGGGTCTATGCCAAGGAGGGATCATCAGACTCAGTGGGTAACCACTGACACTACTCATCCAATAATCTTCCTAGGAAAGGGGAGAGGATGGGGCTGTCTGGGAGAAAGTTATTTTTCCTTTACCTTTGCGAGGAGAAGAGGGAACTATCATAGGCTTCTCCTCTTTCTTCAAGGAAGAGGGAGCATACGGTATAGCCTTCTCTTTTCCTTTGCAGAAAAGAGAGGGAGCCAACAAAGACTCCTCCTTCTCTTTCAGGGAAGGAGTGGTCATTAGTACGGGCTCCTTCTTTTCTTCTCAAGAAGAGGAGGCAGTCGACTTTCCTATTGAGGTAAGGGTTAGCTTTGGCTGCCCTTTGCCCCCAATTTTATACTTCACATAGTTATTGTAAAGTAGTTCCATTCTCGGAGGAAGCAGACTAACCGGGGAGGGCCAAAAGTGATCCTGTGAATATCCACCATGAGATACCAAAGGCTGATATCCGGTATCATGCACTACATGCACAACACCCTCGTGGGAAAAATTTAAACATTTATGAATAACGGATGCGACCCCATTCATGGAAGCCAACCAAGGAATTCCTAGCTTCACTCTGAATAGGTCTAACTCTGGGATGACATTGAAGATTGTGTCAACAGTCTTAGGTCCAACCAGGATGGAAAAAGTGATCGCGCCATAGGGTTTTAGACTCATACCAGCATGGGTATAGGTGGTAGATTTTTTTTCTTCATATTTTTCCTTTTGTAATGAATTTAATACTAATTTTTCTTGAGTAATAACATTCACGTGGTTTGCAAGGTGAATCAGACTCCTATCACAATGTTACCATTGACACAAGCGGGAATGTAGAGAGGTGAAGGTTTGTTGTTCAGGGGTAAATCTTGTAAAGTGAATGTAATATCTAGCAAACTAGGTGTGGGTGGAATAGTGGAAGTTACCATAACCATGTTTACATAGGCCTCGAGCTGAGAAATAGAATCAGTGGGATAAAAAATCATGTTAGCAAAGTGTGACAGAAATGGGTTCGTGTATATCTGTAATTCACTATTTTCTTTCACCATTGATTTCTTATCATTCTATTTATTCCCATTGAGATGAATGCTACCGTCCTCAATGCGGTCTTGTATTTCATGACACAATTGCATACAACATTTGATATCATATCCATTAACATGATGGTACTGAAAATAGGTACTCCCATCATACCAATTAGGGTAAGGTTCCTTAACAAGCTTAGGGGGCAGAAAAGTTATGATCTTATCCTTCAACAAATTTTGCAAGACAAAAGTATAAGATTCAATTTTTTTTGTAAATTTTTGGTTTCTTTTGAGGCCATTGTCGTCAACAATAGCTACAACATTTGCAATGGCTTTTCCTTTCCCAGAGATTGATACAATGGACTTTCCCTCAGAATAGGAGCATGAGGAGGATCCCCCAAACTAAGCAATCATCTGCTGATACTCTCGTAGAGTTGCACATAGATGCATGAAAGAAGGGTATTTCGTAAGGGTGAACTTCTCTTTCCAAGGCCTTTGTAAGTTTCCTATGAACACCTTTTGTATGTCAAAATTGGGCAGCTAATACAAGATTTGTGAAAGAAGCGCTTGGTAGCATGCTATGAAGTCAATGTTTTTTCATTATCTCCTTTCCTGCATCAGACGAGATCTGAGAAGGTCATATTTGGCTCAATGTTTGCTTGGAATTGTCTAAAGAATTGATTTACAAGTTGATAAAATGAGAAGATAGAATTTTTAGGCAAGGAACAGTACCACTCGAGTGTTGTTCCCTTGAGGGATTGAGGAAATAGTTTAGCCATCAAGGAATTGTGATGGAATAAGTTGATGTAGAGAGCATTAAAGGTAGATACATGCGTCTACAAATCTCCCTTACCACCAAACTTCTCAAATTTAGGTATCTCCATTCCTTGAGGGAAGGTAGTGTTCAAGATGGCAACCGAAAATAGGCTATCTAAAAAAAAGGGTTGGAAAATAGGTTGCATAGAGGCATGGGAAAGGCTCGCTAACTAACTCTGCATCTTACCCATATTCTAAACTAGAGTGTTCAAAATAGGGTCGTTAGAAGATAAAGGGCCAGAGGAACCTCCTCCAAAGCCACCACCAATTTTTCCTCCAAAACTGCCACTGGTGTGACTTTCGCTAGAGCCACTACCAAAGCTACCGCCACTAGTAGGGCCTCCACTGGAACCACCACCACCACCACAACCTCCACTGAAACTGCCTCAGCCAACACCACCTCCACTACCGAATCCACTACCACTACCAAAGCCTCCACCACCTATTCTTCCAAGACCTCCACCATCAAAGGTGATAGAAGGGGTAAAGGTAAAGCCCAACGAGAGCTTATTTACCTTGATATTTTCTAGTTCTTCAAGAAAAAAAAAGGGATACTAATGGAAGGGACCGCATCAGCCATGTAGACAAAGGTGGGAGGCATTGATACTCCTAGCTATCTCTCATGCTCTTCAAAGTTGACTCCTTGTGCAAAGATAGAGTCGCTCAAAGGGGTGCACGCTTCAGCGACCAAAGAGACTACTTAGAAGCTCCACACCTATTCAGTCCTTATCCATCATATGTTTTTGTATTTTTTTGTATTTTTTTCCAAGTAAATAATTAATTATGAATCTTTTATCACAACTTTTAAAAAATATAAAAACTCGTATGTCTGACCACCTTAACTTGGTCAAAACTTCATGAAATTCATTTTTTATTTTTTAATCATATAGTATGCAAAGCATAGAATGTGACACATGTTTTGGATTCAAAAAATGTGATACCATTTGAAAGCTATAGATGTTTTTCAATAAGGTTATCAATCAGGACTTTAGTCGTAATTCTAATAGAAAATGAATAATAATTATTTATTAGATTCAAACTAAAGTATAATTTATATTGGTGGAAAGCTAAGAAGCTCCTTTACAAACCCATTTCGTTTCATCAATTTTGGGTAAGAAAAAGTCGTTAGCCATATGGGCGAAGTCTGGAAAAGCAAGGTAAGTTGTTAAACACATTTTTTGTGTTGGCTTCTTAGAACTAGCAGGTCTAAGCCAAAATCTAAAGCAAGCCCAAGGCTAATCCCTAGGCATTAAATTTTATGTCAGAAATATCGGATATCCGATTTGAATCCGATATCTGATATGTTCTATATAGACTTGCAAAAATGTTATAAAATTTATAATATATGATTTAAAAAATGCAATAAAGTTTATAATTTAATATGTAATATACAATATAGTTTATAATGTAATATATAATACACAATTTATGATAATCTCTTACCGAATTATGTATTTATATATAATATATTATATTATTATGTATAATATTTAAATATTATTTCAATATTTTAGTTAATGTATAAATATTTAAATATTATCTCTTTCCCTCTCTCTCTCCCAAGTCTCACTAATCACTCTTATCTCTCTGCCCTCTACCCTCTATCTCTCTTCGACTTCCTCCCTCTCTTTCACTAACTCCTTCTATCTCTCCCCTCTACCATTAACCCTAAACCCTAAATCCTTAACCCTGAAACCCTCTACCCTCTACTCTCTCTCTCCTAACCCCCTCTCCCTCTCTTAGGTCTCTCTCCCAATCTATCCCACACTCTCCCACTCTCTCCCACCCTCTCCCACTCTCTCCCTCCCTCTCTCCAACTCTCTCCCACTCTCCCACTCTCTCCCACCCTCTCTCCCACTCTC